>CM029617.1:19116776-19553948 GCA_017311315.1 Dendrocalamus latiflorus | reverse complement strand
CCGTGATAAAACAAGGACGGCGTCAACGCACGGCTTTACTTGGCTGATATGCACATCAGGCCTGAGTTAGCACCGACATGCACTGATAATGCACGAACGTACCTTCCCCCTGCGTGTTACACTCTGTCCAAGGCTGAGAAAACAGAACTGTGCCAGTGCTTGCATGGTGTCAAAGTTCCGTCTGGTTACTCCGGCAACGTGAAGAAACTTGTTTCGATGCAAGATTTGAAGTTAAATGGCATGAAGTCTCATGATTGTCATGTGCTGATGACACAGATGCTCCCTATTGCAATTAGAAATATTTTGCCGATCAAAGTCCGAGAGACAATCATGAGGATATGTTATTTCTTTAACACAATTGCTCAGAAGGTCATCGATCCCGAAGGACTAGATGCTCTGCAGGACGAGGTGGTGATGACTCTATGTCACCTTGAAATGTATTTCCCTCCTTCGTTTTTCGATATCATGGTCCATCTCATTGTTCATGTTGTGTGGGAGATAAAAATGTGCGGGCCCGTATTCCTACGTAGCATGTACCCATTTGAGAGGTTCATGGGAATTCTCAAGTCCTACGTACGGAATCGTTCTCGGCCGGAGGGCAGCATCGTCGAAGGTTGTGCAAGCGAAGAGGTCATTGAGTTTTGTGTCGATTATATGGCTCAGATTCAGCCGATAGGTGTCCCTCAATCTCGTCATGAGGGGAGACTGAAGGGTCTCGGAACTATCGGAAGGAAAGCAATCACTCCAGATATGGACATGTATATTCAAGCCCATTTCACGGTGTTGCAACACATGACTGAAGTGGCGCCTTATGTGGACCAGCACAAGGGTGTGCTTCGGCAACAGAATCCAGAGCGGCCGGATGTTTGGATCATGAGGCAACACAACCGTCGGTTCAACCAATGGTTGAAGGAGCAAATCGCTAGGAGCTCGCCGAGTGAGACGCTGACATGGTTGGCAAAAGGGCCGACATTTACAGTTGTGACATGGCAAGGATATGACATAAATGGGTACACATTCTATACGCAGTCTCAGGATGTCAAGAGCACTAACCAGAACATCGGTGTCCGCATAGATGCATTCAGTACCGATGGGTCGAGAAACTCGTACTATGGCTTCATAGAAGAGATTTGGGAGCTCGACTATGTGGTTTTCAAGATCCCCTTATTTCGCTGCCGTTGGGTGCATCTCCCACAGGTGAAGGTTGACAAGTACGGTGTCACGACCGTGGACCTCCAACGTGTCGGGTACAAAGATGAACCATTCGTACTCACCAATCAAGTTGTTCAAGTTTTCTATGTAACCGACCCGGCAAATAAGAAACGTCATGTAGTTCTTCATGGAAAAAGGAGAATTGTCGGAGTGGAGAATGTAGTGGACGAGGAGGAATACAATCAATTTGACGAGTTACCTCCTTTTGGAAAATGGCATAAGGGTCGACGATGAACAACGTGACGAAACTAGTTACGTACGCATTGATCATGATGAAGGGCTAATTTTTAAAGGAAATAAGCAAGTACAATAAGAATGTATATGTGAAAATGTGTGACAATTTTGAGATGTATATGTGAAAATGTGTGATGTAGTCAATTTTGAGATGTATATGTGGAAATGTGTGATGTAGTCAATTTTGAGATGTATATGTGAAAATGTGTGATGTAGTCAATTTTGAGATGTATATGTGGAAATATGTGATGTAGTCAATTTTGAGATGTATATGTGGAAATGTGTGATGTAGTCAATTTTGAGATGTATATGTGGAAATGTGTGATGTAGTCAATTTTGAGATGTATATGTGAAAATGTGATAGTCAATTTTGAGATGTATATGTGAAAATGTGTGATCTAGTCAATTTTGAGATGTATATGTGGAAATGTGTGATGTAGTCAATTTTGAGATGTATATGTGCAAATGTGTGATGTAGTCAATTTTGAGATGTATATGTGAAAATGTGTGATGTAGTCAATTTTGAGATGTATATGTGAAAATGTGTGATGTATTTGAGAATGACAAAATGTATCAAGAAATACACTGTGTGAATGCAGCTGGTAGGTGTTGTATATGAATGCAGCTGTTTGGTAGTTGATATGAATGCAGCTGTGTAGTTATTGGTGGTCTTAATTGCAACAGCCGGCAAAGGCTTATCACAGACGGTTCTAAATTTAGAACCGTCTGTGATAACATATCACAGACGGATCTAAGTTTAGAACCGTATGTGATAGTAAACTATCACAGACGGTTTTTAACTCAAAACCGTCTGTGATATGTTATCACAGACGGTTCTAAGTTTAGAACCGTCTGTGATAATCTTCCTACATATACCCTCTCGCTAGGGTTTTCCGTGTGCGCTGCAGTTATTCGATTAGATCTAAATCCCGAGCCCGTCGTCGCCGCCGCCTCCCCGAGCCCTCGCCGGCTGCCTCCCCCAGCCCTCGCCGGCCGCCTCCCCGGACGAAGACGTCGCCGCAGCCTCCTCCTCCTCCGTCGCCGCCTCCCCGAGCCCGTCGCCTCCTCCTCCGTCGCCGCCTCCCCGAGCCCGTTGCCTCCTCCTCCTCCGTCGCCGCCGCCTCCTCCTGCGTCGCCGCCTCCTCCTCCTCCGTCGCCTCCCCGAGCCCGTCGCCTCCTCCTCCTCTGTCGTCGTCGCCGCCTCCTCCTCCTCCTCCTCCTCCTCCTCCTCCGTCGCCGCCGCCTCCTCCTCCTGCGTCCCTAAGGTCACCAAAACCGTAAGGTCATCAAATCCCTCCGCGAGCTTCATGCTTACTATTAGTGTTTAGGGTTGATGCTTGATGCTTCATACTGTTATGGTTAGTTGCTTAGTACATATTTAGGGTTGATGCTTCATGCTTACTGTTAGTGTTTAGGGTTGATGCTTGATGCTTCATACTGTTATGGTTAGTTGCTTAGTACATATTTAGGGTTGATGCTTCATGCTTACTGTTAGTGTTTAGGGTTGATGCTTGGTACATATTACATTGGTACATTGTTTACTGCAGTAGCTTAATTAGTTTGCTATTTGGTACATATTACATTGTTACATTGTTTACTGCAGTAGTTTAATTAGTTTGCTATTTGGTACATACTACATTGGTACATTGTTTACTGCAGTTGCTTAGTTTACATTGGTACATATTGCTTGTTGTGTTACTATATAGTATATAGTATATAGTATATAGTATATAGATATAGTATATAGTATATAGTATATAGTATATAGTATATAGTATATAGTATATAGTATATAGTATATAGTATATAGTACATAGTACATAGTATATAGTTTGAAATCATTTGGGTCCCCCTTCCCTCTACTCCTCTCCTCCCTTCTCCCCCTTCCCTCTACTCCTCTCCTAATCTCTTTCTAGTGTATCTGGATAAAGAAATCTTGCGATTATTGCAAAAGATACATTGACCATTTGGGTGGAAAGAAATACATTGTGTCGTCAGGCTCATGACTGCCAATTTGAAGCATAGCGTAGCATCTGAGGCACATCCAAGGCCTGCAGCTGTGTCTTGAGGAATCCCAAGAGCTGGTCTTCAGATGTGGCATTCCTCAAACTATAAATTATGAATCTTATTCTCATAACCCATCTGAATACCAGCTCTTGGCATTCCTCAAGACACAGCAGCAGGCCTCGGATGTGCCTCGGATGCTATGCTATGCTTCGAATTGGCAGTCATGCGCCTGACGAAACAGTTGATCTTTCCACCCAAATGCTCCATGTATCTAGACAAAAAACAGCAAATGAAGCAAGTGACATACTATAGTGTTCCCGTTCAATGAACCGGATACACTAGTTTGTGTCATTTGCTTCATAGACCTTTGTTTAGGGACTTTGCTATTTGGTTTATAGTTTTAGCAACTAAAGTAGGTGCTAGGATAGGCACTTGTTTAGAGACCTTGTAGTAATAGTATTACAAAATTCAAGGAAATTTTAGTACAGAAGTTCAAAAAAAACAAATTCCCAGATTCTTCGGTGAGCAGCCGATATAGCCGACTTCTTCGGTGAGCGACTATCCATCTGCTTCTTCCCACTCCTTCTCTTCATCTCTGATCTCTGGATCACGTACGCCAGTAGCGATGATTCAGTTAGATGAATCATCGCTACTGGCGTACGTGATCCGGAGACTAGAGATGAAGAGAAGGAGTGGGAAGAAGCAGATGCATAGTCGCTCACCGAAGAAGTCGGCTATGTCGCTGTCACCGAAGAATCTGGAATGTCTTTTTTTTGCACTTTTGTAATAAAATTGACTTGAATTTTGCGGGAAAAAGAGGACTTGATACATTGGTACATTGGTAAGATAGGCACATCACCCCCTCTCTATGTCCATATCACCCCCTCCCTTCTCCCCCTCCCCTCTACTCCTCTCTTGTCTTGCAATTCAATATGATTACTTTCTCATCTTATCTTAATAGACCCACAAAATGAGCAACATGTCACCCGCGCATTCTTCAACATCATCGCCGGAGGCGTCCGCTCCAACATCAAGACGCCAAGGAAGAGGGCTATCAAAGAAGCCTGAGGGCCGACAGATCATCATAGCGGTGAATGCATCTGGGGTCCCTATCCTTCCTCAAAAAGCAGTAAACGCATTCCGAACCATGGTCGGAGTAGTTGCACGAGAACAAATTGAGATCACATACAATTCGTGGAAGAACGTGCCTGACACTCGGAAACGTGAGCTGTGGACCGAAATTTTGGCATCGTTCGAGTTCCCAGAAGAACACCTGGACGCTGTGCAACAACAAACCTACAAAGCGGCGTGCAAAGCATGGAAGAACTTCAAGAGCACGCTTGTCAAGAAATACGTGGAGACGGACGAAACGCCTGTTCATACATACCCATTCCTGGAACCACAATGGGAAGAGTTCAAGGCGATGAAAACGGCCGAAGATTTCAAAAGTACAAGTGTGGCGCACAAGGCCCTCCAGGCAAAAAATACACACCCTCACAGACTTGGCACAGCTGGGTATGCGGGTAAAATCGCGCAGTGGATGAAGGAGGATGAGCTGGCAGCTGCACAGGACATCGCCCCGCCGTTTTCCAATATCCCGGACGACCGCGCTCGAAATTGGATTAGAGCAAGGTCATCTACAACGACATCAGGGGACATCACCTTTCGAAACCCTTCAGACCAGCAAGTGACCGAGCGCCTGGTAAGATATCGATGGAACTACGTAGCTTGTAATTACTCCACAACTTCGTACGAATTGAAATGACATGTCGTGCTCTTGCAGGAAGAGCTGAGTTTTCAATCTACCCTGGGATCATTCCAGGGAACAAGGGAGAATGATATGCTCTCCGTGGCCCTGGGAAACAAGGAGCACCCGGGCCGTACGAGAGGCCTTGGGCTTTACGTTCCTTGGAAACATGGTTTCCAAGATGACTCCGACATGTATCGGCGCAGGAAGAGAAACAAAGCCGAGCGTGACGCACAGCTACGAGAAGAGCTCAAGGCATCTCTTAAAGAGGAGATACTAGGTTCGATGGCTGATATAATCAGAGATGAGGTGCGGAAACAGACAGAAAGTCAGCAGGCCGCCACCGCCGCTCCTGTGCTAGCTAGCCCGCACAACCATCCGAGTAGCTGCGCGTCCAATCCGACGCAAACCCAGTCCAAATTTCCTGTGGACGACATCCTGGTAATAATTATTACCTCTCGAATGCTTGCTCCATTGGTAGGCCTATTCGAGTAGCTAATTTTGTATCGTTATGTAGGAGCCTACGACATGCAGGCTCCAAGTGAGATATGGCTCCATTCCCTTGTACGCTGCTTGGGGCCAGGCATATTCGTCTGGTATCGGGGCCATGGTGCACGGTCAAGCTTTAGCGCCAGGCTTCGCAAAAGTTAATGTGGATGGTGTGTATGCCAATTTTGAGGTGGTCCTGCTACCGAAGCCCCCCAACGACGAGATCGTGAATCTAGGACAGGCCATTGGAACATTCATCCAGTGGCCCAAAACCGACATCTCCCTGGAGGCTTCTTCACCGGTGGCAGGACCAGAAGTGCAGTGCAAACCACAGCAACTTGCACTGGTGCCATCTCCACACGGGCAGTGCGAACCACAGCAACCTGCACCGGTGCTATCTCCACGGGTGCTATTCTCGCAAGAGCAACTTGCACTGGTGCCATCTCCACACGGGCAGTGCGAACCACAGCTACCTGCACCGGTGCTATCTCCACGGGTGCTATTCTCGCCAGAGCAACTTGCACCGTCTATACCATTACAGTCGACTAGCATAAAGTCAACCCACAATCGAGGCAGTGGCTAGGGCAAATCAAAGACGAAGGATGATGACGAATTCCCGTCCATGCCATTGGCCCGCAAATTCGTGCTAGCTCAGCCGATGGTAGTCCAGGAAGAGCTCCAAAAACTAGGACTTGGTTGCCAAAGATTCCACCTTTGGTATATGGAAGTGTCCAATAAGCCAGAGGCAGAACGGCGCTCAGGTATAGCTGTCAAATTCAAGCCGGAACATTTCTTGCACGAAGCTCAGGACTGTGTCTTCACGGTGACCTTTGACGATATATTTGATCTTTTCACGCTCAACGCTCTCGACGCCTCACTCGTTCGATGCTGGACGCTGTAAGTCTGTACAATCAAAGTCTCTGTTCACGTAATACCGATATATGTCACAATTTGTTGCTTTCCTATGTTATATATAGATTCATGCTGATCGAAGCTAGATCATCGAAATCACAAATTGGTTTCCTGGACCCACGCTTGGTCGCCATTGATACCATCATCGAGAATGCATCCTTCGTCGAGGACTATATTACAAAAGCACTGCTGGCTCACCAAGATAAGGAATTTGTTCTTATGCCATACAATGAGAATTTCCATTGGATTTTAATTGTAATTATACCAAAATGGAACAAGGCTATATACCTTGATTCTCTAAGTAAGAACAAATTCAAGTACACAGCTATCGCCCGAATACTGGATAGGTACGTACATTGTACATTGTACTCTTTCTTTCCTTCCGAATAACTAATCTAACTTTTTCGAATAACGAAGGTCGTTCGCCACATACGTTCAACAAACACGTGACTCGACGACAGGGGCCAAGGCCTTGAAACATGATCGCAAGTTTCGGGTATTCGCTAGCTACACATTAATTAATCATATACAACACATAGTAGTAATGCCACTTGATTTAACACATTATATTTTTTGCAGTGCCACCAGCAGGAGCCGGGCAACACATGTGGATACTACATGTGCCACCATATGAGACTACTCCTCGATTCCACCAAGATCACTAATTCTAAGGTTTGTCAATCTTCCCACATTTATTTCATACATGTCAGTTTTATATATGCGTGCGTTGATATTCCTATCGACAGGCTGCGTCCATCTCTACATCTGCATTGACACAGCCGGATTTTGCAAAAATTCGAGGAGAGCTCATTTGGTTTTTGTGGTCAAAAGTCGTAAGATCAGATGGAGAGTTCCACTGCCCAGAATGATTTTTTTTTAATTCTAAGTGCAAATACAGTATAGATCTTTTACAATTGTGTATTTGTTAATGGATATTTTATTTCAACTCAATGAATTGATTTGCGAAATGGATGCTTTATGTTTGTGAAATGAAGTGCGTTGTCAATTGGATGTTTTATGTCTGTGAAATGAATTGAGATGTGAAATGTATCTGAAATGAAATGAGATGTGTGAGTTGTATATGTTTATGTCTGTGATTATCTGCTTGTTTCAGAGGGCATGGCTAGCATTTCCTGAGGCTAGCTATAAACAGAAATATATTCTGCTGGGGGGAGGAGTATCACAGACGGTTTTTCAGTAAAAACCGTCTGTGATTATGCGATATCACAAACGGTTTGTCATTAAAAACCGTCTGTGATTATCTGATATCACACTGGTCTTCAGATGTGGCAGCCACATCTGAAGACCAGCTCTTGGCATTCCTCAAGACACAGCAGCAGGCCTCGGATGTGCCTCGAATGCTATGCTATATATGCTTCGAGTTGGCAGTCATGCGCCTGACGAAAAAGTTCATCCCTGTGTAACTATCACAGACGGTTTGTAGTGTAAACCGTCTGTGAAGGACTATCACAGACGGTTCTATACACGAACCGTCTGTGATACGCATAAATCACAGACGGTTGATATTTCGAACCGTCTGTGATATTATGTACATCACAGACGGTTCGTGTTACGAACCGTCTGTGATAATGAGACTATTACAGACGGTTATTTATGCGAACCGTCTATGATAGGCAGAAATCACAGACGGTTAATATTAATAACCGTCGGTGATAATTCGCAGACGGGTATTAATACGAACCGTCTGTGATATAATTTTCACAGACCGTTTGTAGTTGGAACCGTCTGTGATATTCTGCGTAATATTAATTACTTGGCGTACTTGCTTGAAGGATGTCGACACCGATCTGTCTTCATTGCGCTGCATCGGTGGAGCAAGGCGGCCGGCTTTAGGGAGTTGGGGGTGAAAAAATATCACCGTCTTCTTATTGATCTGATCAGAGGTTAGCATACTCAATTACTTAACATTCTTAGTGATCTGATCAGAGATTAGTATTCAATTACTTAACATTCTTAGTGATCTGATCAGAGGTTAGTAGTAGAGGTAATAATCATTTTTGACACCCATTTTTCACTTGTGTAGCGTAGATGGACCGAAGCTGGATGTATATTGAGAACCGTGTGAGTGAAGAGTACATTACTGGTGTGTCTGCCTTTAGAAGGGCGGCCAGCTGGATATGTTGAAGAAGGGGATGAAATATATGTATTGCCCATGTATTGATTGTGATAATCTCAAGATGTTTAGCAACTCAGCGCAGATTGAAGCTCACTTGATTCGAAGGGGTTTCAGAAAAGGGTACAAATGTTGGACCAGTCACGGTGAAGAGAAGAGTACACAAGAAGGTAGTTATGACATAGTCGAGGGAGGCAACGATATGCCAGTTGTGGACTGTTCTTTCGATCATGAGGAAAGGTCGCAGGATGACAATCTGGATCATGAGGATAGGTCGCAGGATGACAATCTGGATCATGAGGATAGGTCGCAGGATGATAATCTGGATCAGATGTTACGTGATGCAGAAGGGAACTATAGTGAGAGAGAGTTTGGTAAATTCGAGGGCTTGATGGAGGACTCGGAGAAACCTTTGTTCCCGGGCTGCAAGCCGCAATACACGAGGTTGTCATCAGTTCTAGAACTGCTAAAATTGAAGGCAAGCAATGGTTGGTCCGACAAGAGTTTCACGGCATTATTAGGTCTCCTAGTGGACATGCTTCCAACGGGAAATGTGTTGCCGAGAACCACCTACCAAGCCAAGAAGATTCTTTGTCCATTAGGAATGGAAGTAGAAAGAATACATGCATGTCGGAATGATTGTATCCTGTACCGTAAAGAGTATGCTAGCTTACATGTTTGTCCGGTGTGCAAAGCATCCCGATACAAACGTAAAAATGACTCTGATGATGGGAAGGGCATCGAGGTGAAGCAAGGACCTCCTGCTAAGGTGATGTGGTATCTTCCTGTAATCCCCCGTTTGAAGCGTTTATTTGCAAACCGCAAGGATGCAAGATTGATGCGTTGGCACTGCGAGCAGCGTAAGAAAGACGGAATGATAAGACATGTTGCTGATTCTGCCCAGTGGAGGAACATCGATAGGATGTTTGTAGATTTCGGTGTGGAACCGAGAAATATAAGGTTTGGGTTGAGTACAGATGGAATGAATCCTTTTGGTAACATGAGCAGTCGACATAGCACCTGGCCCGTGACTCTGTGCATGTACAACCTTCCTCCTTGGCTGTGTATGAAGCGGAAATATATTTTGATGTCACTACTTATCCAAGGGCCGAAGCAACCTGGCAACGATATGATGTGTTCCTAGCCCCATTGGTGGAAGATCTTGCAACACTGTGGAATGAAGGGGTACATGTATGGGATGCGGACAAACGAGAGAACTTCACTCTACGGGCCATGTTGTTCTGCACCATTAATGATTTTCCTGCCCTTGGTAACCTGTCAGGGTTTAGTATAAAAGGAGCCAAAGCGTGTCCGCACTGCTTAGATTATACGGAGAGTGTGTGGTTGAACAACTCCCGAAAAACTGTGTACATGCGTCACCGTAGGTTCCTTCCAAAGTATCACCCATACCGCAAGATGAAGAAACAATTTGACGGAAAAAAAGAGGATGACTCAGTACCAAGACCTTTTAGCGGAAAGAGGTGTATGATATGGTCAAGGATATAAATGTTGTGTTTGGAAAGGGACGTAAATTGAGGAAGAACATGTGGAAAAAGAGGTCAATATTTTGGGACTTGCCTTATTGGGAGCACTTAGAAGTTCGCAATTGCATCGATGTCATGCACGTAGAGAAGAATGTATGTGACAGTTTGATTGGTCTCTTACTGAACATTCCTGACAAAACAAAGGATGGTGTTAACGCAAGGCGTGACTTGGTCGCTATGAACATCAGGACCGAGTTAGCACCGATAGAGACCGATAAAGGCCGGACGTACCTTCCCCCAGCATGTTACACTCTGTCTAAGTCCGAGAGAACTGAATTGTGCCAGTCCTTAAATGGTGTGAAAGTTCCATCCGGTCACTCGACAAGCATGAAGAAACTTGTTTCCATGGAACATTTGAAATTAATTGGCATGAAGTCTCACGACTGTCATGTGCTAATGACTCAAATGCTACCTGTTGCAATTAGAAGTATTTTGCCGAACAAGGTTCGAGTGACAATCATAAGGCTATGTTATTTCTTCAACGCAATTGCTCAGAAGGTCATTGATCCGGATGGACTAGATGCTCTGCAAACCGAGGTGGTGACAACTCTATGTCATCTAGAGATGTATTTCCCTCCATCATTTTTTGATATCATGGTCCATCTCATTGTCCACCTTGTGAAAGAGATAAAAATATGTGGCCCCGTATTTCTACGTCATATGTACCCTTTCGAGAGGTACATGGGAATTCTGAAGTCCTATGTACGCAATCGATCTCGACCGGAGGGTAGCATCATCGAAGGTTATACAACAGAAGAGGTCATTGAATTCTGCATCGGCTACATGGCTCAGGTAGAGCCGATAGGTGTACCTCTATCTCGTCACGAGGGGAGGTTAGAGGGTATAGGGACTATCGGGAGGAAAGCAATAACTCCGGATCAAAATACGTATGCTCAAGCCCATTTCATGGTTTTACAACACATGACTGAAGTGACCCCATATATTGAAGAGCACAAGGACATGCTACGTCAGGAGAATGCAGGCCAGTCAGAAGTTTGGATCACGAGACAACACAACCGTCAGTTCAACGAATGGTTGAAGGCGCAATTGACTAGGAGGTCGTCAAATGAAACACTACAATGGTTGGCAAAAGGGCTAAAATTTACAATTGTGACATGGCAAGGATACGACATTAATGGCTACACATTTTATACAACAGATCAAGATAGAAAGAGCACAGTGCAGAACTTAGGTGTCCGCATAGATGCCTATGATTCGCACGGCCGTACAGCTGGCCCAAGCTCGTACTACGGGCTTGTAGAGGAGATTTGGGAGCTTGACTACGTAATTTTCAAAATTCCTCTATTTCGGTGCCGTTGGGTCCAACTCCCACGGGGTGTAAAGGTTGACAAGTACGGCGTCACTACCGTGGACCTCGAATGTGTAGGATACAAAGACGAACCATTCGTACTCGCGAGGCAAGTTGTTCAAGTATTTTATGTAACCGACCCGGCAAATAAGAAGCGCCATGTAGTTCTTCAGGGAAAAGAAGGATTGTCGGGGTTGAGAATGTTGTGGATGAGGAAGAGTACAATCAATTTGATGATTTGCCTCCATTCGGAGACGGCATCAGGCTCGATGAAGAACAAGGCGATGAAGCAAGCTATATGCGTATCGATCATCATGAAGGGCTTTATTTAAAATGATATAGCCAAAGTGTAATAAATGATATAGGTTATGAATGTATGTATGTTCCATTGTAATTGTAAAATGACTAAGGAACCCATGCATTGTAAGTGTAAAATGACTAAGGAACTATGAAATAGTTATATTTATGGTTATGCTTGCGTTTTTCATAAATGTATCTATGTTCCATATTGTAATTGTAAAATGACATAGGAACCTAGCTAGCTGCGGGTATTTATAGTGAACTATCACAAGGCGGTTTATCAAAAAAAACCGTCTGTGATAACACATCACAGACGGTTTCTATCGATATAACCGTCTGTGATAATATGGGTAGCAGGGGTGGGAGGGAGCAAAACCTAGCTAGCAGGGGCGCTGCAGAGTGGAGACAAGAGACTGCGGCAGAGCGGACTCCGCAGACCTAGCTGCGGGTATTTTAAAATGAGCTATCACAGACGGTTCTACAATATAACCGTCTGTGATATGCATTATCACAGACGGTTCTATCGATATAACCGTCTGTGATAATATGCATATCACAGACCGTTATATTGATAGAACCGTCTGTGATAGATCATCTTTAAATACCCGCAGCTAGGTCTGCGGAGTCCGCTCTGCCGCAGTCTCTTGTCTCCACTCTGCAGAGCCCCTGCTAGCTAGGTTTTGCTCCCTCCCACCGCCGGTCCCTCCCGAAGCCGCCGGTCCCTCCCGAAGCCGCCGGTCCCTCCCGACGCCACTCCCTCCCGAAGCCGGCGGTCCCCCCCGACGCCGGTCCCTCCCTCCCGACGCCGCCGCTCCCTCCCGACGCCGCTCCCTCCCGAAGCCGGCAGTCCCACCCGACGCCGGTCCCTCCCGACGCCGCCGATCCCTCCCGACGCCGCTTACCTCCCGACGCCGCCTCCTCCCGACGCCGGTCCCTCCCTGTGCTTCACATGTTAGCTTTATGATATATATGCTTCACATGTTATATGCTTCACATGTATTTTATGTTATATGCTTCACATGTATTTTATGTTATATGCTTACATGTTATATGCTTCACATGTATTTTATGTTATATGCTTCACATGTTAGCTTTATGATATATATATGCTTCACATGTATTTTATGTTATATGCTTAACATATTATATGCTTCACATGTATTTTATGTAGCATATAATATAGGCTGCACTTGTTAACTGGCAAGTGACACACTCCAGTGTATCTTGTTCAATGAACTTGATGCACTGGTTGTGTCACTTGATTCATAGAACTTTGACAAGCTGGGTCCATAGCTCACTTCAGTTAGTTTTTTCTTAGAAGAGAGATGGCGTCCACACAGTCTTCATCGTCGTCATCTGGGTCTCACGCTCCCAAGACTGCGAAATCTAAACGTGGCCGAGGAGTATCGAAATGGCCAGAGGCCCGAATGACCATCACGGTGGTCTCTCCGGATGGGGTCCCTCTGGAACCGTCGAAAGCAGCGTCATCATTTCGGACTACCTGCGGGATAATTGGAAGGCAAACGGGTCCCCATCACCATAGCAAGCTGGAAGATTTGACAAGGATCACAAAAATCAGCTATGGGAGGAACTTACAAATTCGTTCGAGTTCCCAGCAGAAGCCACAGGGACTCGTGCAACGGCAAGCGCTCCTCACGATGAGAAAAGCATGGAAGAATTTTAAGAGCACTCTTGTGACGAAGTACGTGGCCGAGGATGTCACGCCCTTCACGAAGTATCCTTTCGTGTCGCCGGAAACATGGGAGGCCTTTGTGCAGATGAAGATGACGCCCGAATTTGTACAACAAAGTGCGGCGCACAAGGATCTCCATCACAAAACACGCACCCTCACAGACTCGGCACTGCTGGGTACGCGGGTAAAATCCCGCAATGGAGGATGCAGGATGAGGTCACAATCCGATCGGAAGGCCTCTCCGCCATTTGCAGGGATCGCAAACGAGCGGCTCGAAACTGGTTAAGAGCGAGGTCATCAACCACATCTTCGGGTGTCTCTTTCAAAAACCCCGCAGATGAGGAAGTGTCCCAACGCATGGTAAAATATGTTAAACAACATAGTTTGTTAACACCTCTTGAACTTCATGGGTTCAAAAATAACATGATTAATTGCCTCTTGCAGCAATCATTGACTACCGAATCTACTCGTGGCTCCTTTGAAGAATATAGGGAGATAGATTTACTATCACAGGCCTTGGAACAAGGAGCACCCAGGTCGCACACGAGGCATGGGGGTTTATGTACCTTGGAGGCACGGATTTCCAGATTACTCCGAGACATATAGGAGTAGGAAGAGATCCAAGGCGTACCGCAGCGAACAAATAAAACAGGAGCTTCGTGCTCAACTTGAGGAACAACTATCTGCCTCACTTCAAGAGCAGACTGCCTCACTTCGAGGAGAGATAGATTCGTTGCGGGAAGAACTGAGACAAGTCCGCAACCAATCGCAACCCACTCCTAGTACTGCGGTACCCAGTCCCCCTCAACGTCGCAGTAGCTGCGCGTCCACACCAATTTCTGAACATAGCGACGACCACTTACGTATTGATGACATTCAGGTAATGTACCTCTTTAGAATGGTACATAGATCTCTCTGGTGGACGCCTTAACTCATCTCTTGTATCGTTATGTAGGAGCCCATGCCTTGCAGCCTCAAAGTCAGGCTTGTTGGCTCTATTCCCGTTGACGCTGGGCGCGGCATGGTGTATCCATTGCTGCCAGGGACGCTGGTGCACGGTGTACAAGTAGACACCGGTTTCATAAAGGTCCAGGTGGACATGATTAATGATATTTTTAAGTCCGTCCCTCTTGAGAAGCCCCCAAACGAAGAGATTAAGACATTAGGGGATGTCGTCCACACATTCGTTCAGTGGCCCAAGAGGGACATCGTCCTCGACATGTCCGTGCCACAATCTTCACATCCAGTGGCCCAAGAGGGACGTCGCCCTGGACCTGGCACATCGGCTCCGGTGGCTCCACCTCCACCTCCAAATCCAGTAAAGTCTGTTGCATCGGCTCCCGCCGAGACGCCACCGAGAACATCTCACAAGCGAGGCTCCAAGGCCTCCAAGACTCATGCGAAGAAATTAAGCCACGTCCCGTGCCATGGACGTTTACTCTAGGAGTGTCGTTGGTGCCCGACTCACAATTACGCCATCTTGGTATGATTTCCAATAGATTGCATGCCTGGTACATGGAGAAGTCCAACTTGAAGCCAAACGGCAGAGTGCATTCACTCTGAAATATAACGAGACACATTTCCTCCACGACTCGGGCTACATCGTCGTGACATTCGAAGATTTATTCTTACTATTCAATCTCGACGAACTCGACGCCTCACTTCTACGATGCTAGACACTGTAAGTGTACTGTACAATGAAGTTCTACATTCACGTTATACAGATAAATGTCATTACTCTTTCTTTATGTATAGATACATGATCCAAGAAGTCCGGCGAACGCGACGACCAGTGGGTTTCCTCGACCCTCACTTGGTCTCCGAGCAATCTATCAACGCAGATGCATCCTTCGTGCAAGGTTACATAACGAGGGGATTGATTGCTCACAGCGACAAGGAGTACGTCATGGTACCCTTCAACCAAGGGTAAGTGCTTCACTAGTTGCCACACATATGTTTCATTTGTACTTTACATGCAGCATGAACTTAGGATTAATCTACTATGGCGACACACATGGACTAGGCATCACTGGATTTTGATTGTGATTGTACCAAAGTGGAGCAAGGTAATATACCTTGATTCCCTCCTTAGGAGCAACCACGACTTCAGTCTTGTGCAAGAAGTACTTAACAGGTAAACTCATTTCCTCCATACATAACTCTATTGTAATATTTCTTTTGTTTGCCACGGCCGAGGCTAAGTTTTTTGAATCACGTAGGGCTTTTGCCGAATATGTTGCCCAAGGAGGATCACACGATATAAAATCCAGTGACACGCTACGACACCAGACGCGATTTCCGGTACCCTCTACAACACAACAATCCTATATCATACTTTGTTATAATGCCTCTAGAATTGACAATACCGATGTATGTAATTCTATTTTTGCAGTGCCACCAGCAGCTACAAGGCAACGTATGTGGATTCTACGTTTGCCGCCATATGCAGGAAATCATGAGTACTAAGATCAATGATCCAGAGGTTTGTCAGGTCCTTCCAATAATTATTATTTTCTGATTATATATATGTATTTATATTACACACATATGCTAATGAATGACTTAACATTGCTCGTAGCGACAGCGGGTGAAGTTCGACCAAAGTGCATATGATCTTGACAATCTCGTCGAAATTCGTGCAATCATCTCCCAATTCTTGGTAGCAGAGGTCATAAGTAAGAGTGGAGAGTTCTACGCCGGCAATGGTGATAATTAGATGTTGAAACATTGGATTCAACTGTACAAATCAAACAATTCCTTCAACTATAAGGGTTGTCTGTGATAGGGCTGTCTGTAGCAGTGGATCCATTCAGCAATGCTCCCGTCCCATGCTGTAACTGTTCGAAACCTGGGCCTTGTCTACACGCCTGGCTTAGAGCAAGTTTAATAAGGCTGACTATGCTAGCTATAAGGGAATCCATGTCAGCATAGTCCTATGTGGAGGGGAGAGAAAAGGAGAGAGAGAGCCAAGCCGACTCCCATGCAAGAGTCAGGCTATAGCACAGGAAAAGAGGCGTTATCCATACATATACCAATAGAACTAACTGTTATACCCATGCATGTATTAATGACCAATACACATGTATGTATTAAATGATTGAGAGCTCTTGTAGAGACAACTTATAGCCAGCTTATTGTATGAGTTGGCTGCATCTTACCTTTTGATGATATGGAAATATATTGGAGGTAGCAGCTATCTATACTATTAAACTTGCTCTTATGATAGATACTTCTTCACGTAGTTTATAAATAAGAGATCCTAATTATTAGTCTTATACTTATAAAAGACAAAGCAATAAAGAAAAGGAGTTTCTCTATCTCTCTATGTGTGCAATTCTTGTATTTTCTTGCATTATCTGTGTTTGATCCATCTCTCTCGCACAAAAGGAATCGCTCGGACTAGACTCACCAGCGACGGTTTCTCAACATGATACCAGCACAAATTACTCCGGTGGATCGAAAGGTAATCGTCGAAACACGATACATGTAGATTGAATTACGATCTAGATTGCGTTCCGTACGATTTTGCATTCTAGATTGATTTTGTTTCACGGTGCAAATTCTATCTAATCTCTGTGAGATGACTTGGAGTCACCGGCACAATACCGATCAGATGATCGAAAAAAATAGGGATTGTTGATTGTATCGTGGAAAAGAAAAAAACCTCTCGTGGAGCAAACCCCGCACGGCACTTCCCGCACAGGGCCACACCGCGTGCGCACCAAGGCCGTACCGCCCGCACGTGGTTGCACCGTTGTGCGTCGCCGCCCACCTGCGCCGCCGAGCCAACCATGCCTCGCCACCCACCACGCGGCCGAGCCATCGTGCTTCACCGTCCGCACGCAGCCAAGTCCGCCTCACGATGCCTACATACGGCATAGCCACCATATCAAAGCCGCGCAGCCTTCGGCCCCTGTACGGACCACTACCGCGATGTGCGCCACAGCGGGCTTAGAGCTGTGCCGCCGATTCGGACGCCGCTCGGCCAACGGTTGCACGTGTTGGCACGCCTGCATGCGGTCTTGCCGTCGGCCACTAGCACATGCTTGTGCCGCCACCCGCGCACCGCATGCACTGCGCGCTGCTGGCCCCACACGGCCGTGCCGCGTCAAGTCGCCGCACCGCTAGCCCTGCACAGCCACCGTGCATCACGACAAGCACCGTCAGCCCTACATGGCCGTTCTGCACGTGAGCCGAAGCCATGCATGGCTACGGCTGCACCGCCTGAGCCGCACAGCTGCTCCTATCGCCGCTCGCCCCGCATGGCGTGCACCACCATCCCTTGGCCCCGGATCAAGCCGTCGCCTCCCACACGAAGCGTCGTCGTCCGCCATCTCTCGGCTCCCAGGGCAAAGCTGCTCCTCGAGTGCTGCCGACCTGAGAATTGTCGGCCCACACGCCACCGCTCCCAAGCGCTGCCACTCCCACACACCACTGCCTTGCACCCGCACGACAAGTCATCGCCGCCTCGCGTCCGCACGAGCCTTAGCTCGGGCCGCCGCCGTTGGATGGAAATGGGGTAGGGGAACCTACCCTACCCCATGCACCGAATGGCCCGTGATGGGCTAAAGAAAAAGAGGAAGGGGGCCGACACCGGCATTTTGCAAAAAGGCCCCTAGGAAATCAAAAAACTACGCAGAAAATTTTCTCAGAATTAAAAATTAGCGGATAAGCCCACAGAAATTGTAGAATTCACTGAAAATTCATGTTCCAGCATAAAAGGGCTTCGAGAATTCAAATTTTGAATTGTTTTTAACATTTGAAGCATGCCTAGCACTGTTATTATTATTTTTTATGTTTTCTATATTTACTTACTATCTTGATTAATCATAATTGTTTAATTGTCTTTAATCACTGAAATTAATAGTAAAATTTATAGAAAATGCATAGAAAATTCTGAAACATTACGAGAACCCTTTTGTACCATTATTCAATTTATTTCATGCATGTTTACCTACAGTAAATTTATATATTCCTTTTATTCATATGTTGTTGACAGGCATCACAAACCGCGAGTTCGAGGAGCTGGCCCAGCATGACGAAAATTACTTGACTTAGACTTCTGTCATCGAGATTGTACTTAGAGCCAAGAAGGTCCGCGCTACCATTGGGGTTGGTGCATCGGAAGATGCCAACCCACACTTGAAGAAAATTATCAGGCACTTTACTTCCTCAGGCACCACCTCTATACTACTCTCAAGAATGAGTACATGGCAGAGAAGAGCATGGTAGCATTGTGGACTACACTCATGAAGTGGTTCGAGAAGCTGAATGATACCATTCTTTCTCAGGCATAGCAAGAATGGATCCGACTGTGGTTTGCTGGTTTCAAGACGGTTGGACAGTACAACTCTTCTCTGCATAGAAGTTGTACCAATCTTCAACTTTATGGCAGGCAGATCACATAGAAGTAGAAGATTGAGAAGACCCTCTCCACCTCTCACCCTAGTGCAGTGCATCCTACGCGTAACTATTGATGTGACCATGCCACCAACACATACGACCATAGCGCCCAATATCAAGATTGAACTAAAGATGAATTTGTTTCTTCAGTTTCAACATACTTTAAATGAGAACATGATACTACCTAATGATGAAAATATATATTTTTGTAGCACCACATCACTTTGCACCAATCAAAGTAAGAGTTCAACTTGGACACGTTTTGGAATCCAATTCGGCCTCCAGATCAGTTCGGATTCAGTTTGACAGCCCAACTTCAAATGTGCATAACTTTCACATACGGAGTTCGTTTGAGGTCCACGAGTACTCAATGGAAAGCTTTTCTCGTCCTCTTTCCAATGGATCTAGTCTCATCTCCCAATTCCTCCTGTGCTTGCCGCAATCACTCAAAGAAGGTGTTGTGTCACCTGTTTGAGTCAAATTGGGCCTTGTAATGTTTGGGCCCAAAGGGGAGGTGCCCCCTCCTAGGCCCATACTGTTCACGCGTAGTACCACCCCTTTTTCCTTAGTTTTATGTGGCTTTTCCACCCCTATTTAAGGAGGCTGCACCCTTCTAGTTTTCTTGGATTTGTTTGCTTAGTTTTTCCATGGTGAAAACTTTTTTTCTTCGCTTGTGTCGACTAGACCAACCGTAAAGAACCTCTGCGGAATCCCACCTTTTTGAACTCAATTTATATATTTACAATTTCAGATTGCTTGTTATCTTGTTCTTGCGTGTTCTTCGGTTGTATACAGGAATAGACCTTCGTGGTCAGGTCAACCGCGTTCTTGGCACGGTTGATAACAACTTGGAGTGTGGTTCAGCGATTGCTAAGGAGCAAGCGACGTTGTACGGTTGTAGTTGGATCGCAAGAGTCAGCACCACCAAAATCGATAGTTATCATCCTATCGGAAGATCGGGACCCCATCGCATCATCAACTATCGTCAAGACGGCTACAAGAAATATGCTAAATTGATTGATATCATACAGGTTGCAGAGGTTCAAGATAAAGTTCTCTACAAGAACTTTATCGCACAGCCACCTGGTAGCTCTGCTAGCTGTGAGGCCAATGTTGGGAGCTACAAGGTGTGAAAGCCTACAAGGAAAAAAGAGGAAGGAAGGGCAAAGCCATAGCTTAGAAAGGCAAGTCAAATGCTCCACATGAGAATAAGACCAGCAAACCAAAGCAGGACAACAAGCCCTATGGTCAGCAAGACCAAACTTGCTACAAGTGTGGCAAGCGGGAGCACTGGTCGTGGATCTGTAAAGAGCTGCAACATGTCATCGATGCCTTCCAAGCCAATAAGAAGAAGGGTGGCAAAGGGCAGCATGAAACCCACTTTGCTTTTGTTGTGGGAGAGAGTTCTGAGCAGTTGTCTGTGCCGATGGAGGTTGACTCCACTCCTGCAGCAGCACCCCCACTTGACATTGCAGCTGCCGCCGCCATGATTTCCCACGAAGAGCACCTTACCCCTGAGAAGATAGCAGTCAAAGTCTCTAGCTTCTTAGCAGATTCAGTCTAATGCATAGAATGCATTTAGACTTTATTTGTCATTTATTTCATGTGTGGAAGGAATGGGTTAAACTTTTCATTGATGGTACTCAAACAATTTATTTTCTTGTATTGGTTGGATGATATTGAATAATTCATTCATTTATTTAGTTAATAATGGCATGATATGTTCTGATATTTGAAGTATTTTATTTATGTGTTGATTGCATTCTACTACATATTAATAAAGTACTTCATATTAGAACGCATGTGGTGTCCTATGAAGGAAGTGTGGTTAGCTGACAGCAGCACAACAAATAACATCTTGAGAGAGACAAAAAAAATTTTAGTCAACTAGCAAGAATGTTGGCAGCCTTACAACAATCGCAGGTAGTGATGCTTGTATAATAGGCTTAGGGAGAACCACAATTATACTCCTAATAGACACAACTTTTGTCATTCAAGAAGTCTTATTGTACCAGAATCAACTATAACTCTCCTAAGTTTCAAGGATATTCGTGCTAACGGTTTCCACCTTGAAACTGAAGAAGAGTATGGTAAGAAATACCTACTCATTACAAAGCGTGAAACAAATAGAAAAAGGGTATTAGAAAGATTTCCTTCATTTGATACTGGGCTATACTACACTAATATTAAGGCATTTGCAGCATATACAGCTCTAAAAATAATATTTAGAAGCTCTGAACTCTTATATCTCTATCATGATAGACTAGGCTACCTAGATCTTAGGATGATCAGAAATATAATTAACAATTCATAGGGACATAATATAGATGTAAAGAATTTTTTGAATTAAGAAGATTCTGTGTGTCCCGCATGTGCCACCGGGATATTAATTACTAGTTATTTTGCTCTGAAAGTGGAGGACAAAGTCTCTGCATTCCTGGAGCGCATTATAGGAGATATTTGTGGTCCCATATAGCCACTGTCATGGCCATTTAAATATTTTATGGTGCTCATCGATGTTTCCTCAAAATGGACGCACGTATATTTATTATCTCTAAGAAACCATGCTTTCGTAAAGCTGATCTCACAGATAATTCAAATTAAAAATAATTTCCTTGGTCATCATATAAAGTATATCAAATGGACATCATCAGAGAATTTACTTCAAATGCATTTGATGGTTATTGCATGGCAATGGGATTTAAAGTTGAGCATTCCGTACCACATGTCCACACCTAGAATAGACTAGCAGAAGCATTAATTAAGAGAATTAAATTTATTGCCTGACTGCTTTTGCAGAATTCCAATTTACCAATAATATGTTGGGGACACGCGGTACTGTATGCAGCAACTCTCATCAATTTTATACCATCGGCATACAATATCCACTCACCTATTCAACTAGTTCAAGGGTCACCACCAAAAATTTCTCATCTCCATAGGTTTGGGCACAAGGTTTATGTACCTATACCCCTCCATAGTGTACTGCAATGGGTCTTCTCCAAAAGTCTGGGATATATGTTGGTTATGAGATAGCATCCATAATTAGGTATTTGGACCCTATGACAGGAGATCTCCATACAACCCATTTCGCTAATAGTATATTTGATGAGGATAGTTTCCCAACATTAGGGGGAGGAAATCAACCCCTTAATGAAAAATATTAGGAAATTACGTAGCAAGCCACGGGAATCTATGCACATGAACCGCGCACTAATGAAGCAAATAGAGAAGTCCAGAAGATCATTGACTTGAAAATATTGGCAAACCAACTGTCTAACCACTTTAGTGATTTAAAGAGCATAACCAAGTCGCATGTGCCTACACGCAATACATCAGAGAGGGTTGAAATACTGAATAAAATTGAAGGTATCCCTTCCCGTCTAGAGGCCTCAAAATAAAAGGAGGAGAACTCCGGCCTCTCGAATCCCAAGTAACCGGGGATGCCTGGTAAAAAGGATAAGAACTTGACACAGCCAATCACCAAAGTTCCCTAGATCCAAAAGGGGAGCCAGTTGAGACCTGGCACTAGTATGGCACCTTCAGAAAAAGGCATACTGGATCTGAACATTCCCATGGAGGGAGAAATCAGCATGGATGTGTGCGCACGCATCAGAGTTGAAAAACTAAAGAGACTTGCCCCCATAATTGGAAGGAGCAGTGAGCAAGTAGAAGCACTAGAAGAATCAACCCATGATGAAATAGTTGTAAACTATGTGCACACGGGAGAATCTATGAATAGGACAACAGTCAATGTTGATGTTTATTTTGCAAAGAAAATTGCCACAATCATCGGTCTTAATCTAGAGCCTACATCGCTCACTGAATGTAAGAAAAAATCAGATTGAGAAGATTGAAAAAAGGCAATAGAAACTGAATTATTATCTTTAAATAAAAGAGAGGTGTTTTGGCCTGTAAGCCGCACGTCTTCCCATGTGCACTCTGTAAAGCATAAGTAGGTATTTGTTCGAAAGAGAAATGAGAAAATGAAGTTGCAAGATATAGAGCAAGGCTTGTTGCACAAGGTTTCACTCAACGTTCAGGAGTTTGTTACGAAGAAATCTATTCCCCGGTTATAGGTAGTATTACCTTTAGATATTTCATCTCGATGGTAGTAAACCTGAACTTAATAATGAAATTAATGGATGTGGTAACTACATACATTTATGGAAATTTGGATTCGGACATTTATATGAAGGTGCCTAAAGGCATCTCTGTCCCGAACCAAGATAGAGCAAATAAAAATTTGTATAGTGTGAAATTCAGAAAATCACTTTATGGACTTACGCAATCAGGCAAGATGTGGTATAATCACTTAAGCGAATTTCTATATAAGAAAGGCTACACGAACAATGAGGTTTGTTCCTGTGTATTTATATGACAATCTCATAATGGATTTTATATACTCTCATATATGTAGATGATCTGAATATTATCAAAACCTTGGAAAATTAAAGGAGGTGAGTTCTTACATGAAGTCAGAATTCGAAATGAAGGAAACCAAATGTTTCTTAGGCTTGCAGCTCAAGTATCTCCCGGAAGGAATATTAGTACACCAATCCGCATATACTCAAAAGGTGTTAGAAAGGTTTGGCTTTGAAAAGGCATACCCTTCGAAAGTACCAATGGTCGGGCGATCTTTACAGTAAAACAAGGATCCGTACCGACCTAGACAAGATGGAGAGGAAGTTTTGGGACCAGAATTCCCATACTTAAGTGCAGTAGAAGCGCTTATGTATTTAGCAAACTGCACTAGACCGGACATCACATTTGCCGTAAACCTATTAGCAAGGTATAGTACAGAATCTACCAAAAGGCATTGGCAGAAAATAAAGGACATCTTCCGACACATTCAAGGAAGTAAAGACCTTGGACTGTTCTATAGAAGGAATCAAGACCTTAATATGACTAGCTATGCAGATGCCAGATACTTGTCAGACCCACATATAGTAGGCTATATATTACTACGTGGTGGAGTCACAATTTCATATAAATCGTCTAAGCAAAATCTTATATCGATTTCGACGAACCATTCAAAAATCATAGCATCATATGAAGTTGCACGAGAATGTGCTTAGCTTCGACGAATGGTTCATCACATGCAGCAGTCATGTGGATTGAACATCATACAAGTTTCCACAATTATCTGCGAAGATAATGCAAGTTGTGTTGCACAAATGCAAACAGGTTACGTGAAGAGTCATCTCACAAAGCATATCAACCCTAAGTTTCTTCTATGTGCATGAATTGCAGAAGATAGACGAAATTAATGTACTACATACTAAATTATGTGAAAATCTTGCAAATTTGTTCACTAAGTCACTTCCAGTATCTATCTTTGAAATGTGTATACGTGGAATTGGAATTATGAGACTTAGAGAAGTGCAGTACTCAAGGTTTCTTAATACTCCCCCTTGGGCACTCATCTGACATGTTCATGCCTCATTAAAACTCTATAAAAACCCAATGGAAAAAATTTGGAGAAAGAATACATGATACGTGTTATGCTGTGTTGCACAAATTGCCTCATTAAAAACCTTGGCGGAGAAACTTCAAGAAAACTCGTCAAGGGAAAAAGAGTACAATCCACCCAATTTCGTTTAATCTTCAGGATTTATTCTTTGGGTACTCGATCTTCATGATCAAGTTTTAAGAACGAGCTTGAGAAAATTCTCCTCCTGAATTCTGCACTTCTCTGAGTCTCATCATTCCAATTCCTCGTACGCATCTTTCGAAACTAGATGCTGGAAATGACTTAGTGAATAAATCTGCAAAATTTTCACATGACTTAGTTTGCAGTACCTTGATTTCGTCTATCTTTTGCAATTCATGAGCATAGAAGAACTTGGAGTTGATATGCTTTGTGAGATGACTCTTCACGTAGCCTGTCTGCACTTGTGCAACACAAGCTGCATTATCTTCATAGATAATTGTGGGAGCATGCACAATATTCATCCCACATTCGTCGGATCCAAGCACATTCTCATGCAGTTTCGTACAATACTATAATTTCTGAGTGGTTCATCGAAGTTGTTACAAGACTTTGCTTAGACGATTTCCATGAAATTGCAGTTCCACCACACAGAAATACATAGCCCATTTGTGACCTTGCAATATGTGGGTCTGATAAGTACCCAGCATCTGCATAGCCAGTCAAGTTTAAATCTTGATTCTTTGGAGGTATCGGAAGATGTCCTTTATTCCCTGCCAATGCCTTTTGGTAGGTTCTGCATTGTGCCTTACTAATAGGTTTACGGCAAATGCAATGTCTGGTCTAGTGTAGTTTGCTAAATACATAAGTGTTCCTACTGCACTTAAGTATGGGAATTCCGGTCCCAGGACTTCCTCCCCCTCTTCTCTAGGTCGGTTTGGACCTTTTTCTTGATGTAAAGACCTCCTGATCATTTCTTGTGCTACCAACCTTGCTTTATATCTTACAACTTCATTTCTTTCATTTCTCTTTCGAACAAATACCCATTTATGCCCTACAGGGTGCACATGGGGAGGTGTGCGGCTTACGGGCCCAAACACCTCTCTTTTGTTCAGAGATAATAATTCAATTTCTATTGCCTTCTTCCAATCTTCCCAATATGATCTTTTGTTACATTCAGCCAGCGATGCAGGCTCTAGATCAAGATCGATGATTGTGGTAATTTTCTTTGCAAAGTAGATATCAATATTGGCTATTGTCCTATTCATGGACTCTCCCATGTGCACATAATTTATAGCTATTTCTTTATGAGTTGCTTCTTCTTGCACATTGCTTCTTCCAGTTGCAGTGGCAAGTCCCTTTAGTATTTCGGCTCTGATGTGTGCACACACATCCATGCCGATTTCTTCTTCCATAGGGATGCTCAAATTCGGTATGCCCTTTTCTGAAGGGGTCATACTGATGCCAGGTCTCAACTGGCTCCCCTTCTGGTTCTGGGGAATTTCAGTGATCGGTTGTGTTAAGTCCGAATTTGGCTTAAAAATCTTATCCAAAACTTGTAATTTAAGTCCTTGGGATCCTCCCTTTTGCTCTCCCAAGTCTTCACATGAGTCATACCTAAGAATACATAAAACACTAACATGAGGTAGTATTCCAAGTTCATTATCAATTAAAGGAAACTCCTTAAGAAACAAAAACACCTGTTTGTTTAAACGCTTGGCTCTTGCCCTCGTCATTAGGCCCTCTGGTTCTTGGATATTCTCATGCATGCTTGGAGTGGAAGATGTATATGTAATGGGGATGTCCTCATCATCCTCCCCCTCTTGAAAAGGAGTCGTCCTCGACTCGGTGTCTTCTTGCCCAAAGAATGGAGATAAATCAGCAACATTAAAAGTAGTGCTCACCCCATAGTCGTCTCCCGGAAGCTCTATCTTGTATGCATTATCATTGATCTTGGCAAGTACTTTAAAAGGACCATCACCACGGGGCATTAATTTGGATTTTCGCTTCTCCAGAAAGCGGTCTTTGTGAAGGTGGACCCACACTAAGTCACCTGGTTCAAAAAGTATTTTCTTACGAGATTTGTTAGCCTTGGAAGTATAAGCACGTATCTTCTTTTCAATTACCTCTTTAGTCTTTTCATGGAGCTTTTTCACAAAATCAGCACGCTCCGAAGCCTCCATATTAGCACGTTCTTGTAAGGGAAGTGGCATTAAATCAAGTGGCGTGATTGGTTTGAAGCCATACACCACCTCAAATGGACACAATTGAGTTGTGGAATGTACCGCCCTGTTATATACAAACTCCGCATGCGGTAGACAATCTTCCCACTCTTTCAAGTTCTTCTTTACATAGTACGTAGCAATGTTGAAAGTGTGCGGTTCACCACCTCCATTTGCTCATCTGTTTGTGGATGACAAGTCGTTGAAAACAACAACTTTGTCCCAAGCTTAGCCCACAAAGTCTTCCAAAAGTAGCTCATGAACTTGACGTCACGATCTGAAACAATGGTTCTTGGCATTCCGTGCAATCTCACAATCTCCCAGAAAAACAAGTCAGCTACATGCGACGCATCGTCGCTTTTATGACAGGGAATAAAATGTGCCATTTTAGAGAATCTATCCACAACAACAAAGACTGAATCCCTTCCCCTCTTGGTCCTAGGCAGTCCTAACACAAAATTCATGCTAATATCTTCCCAAGGAGCACTAGGAACAGGAAGTGGAGTATACAAACCATGTGGATTGAGTTTTGACTTCACCTTATGACATGTGATGCATCTTTGAACGAACCTCTCGATGTCTCGCCTCATATTTGGCCAATAGAAGTTATCAACCAACATCATGTAAGTCTTCTCTCTCCCAAAATGCCCCATCAATCCTCCTGCATGAGATTCCTACAACAATAACAAACGCACCGAGGACTCCGGGACACATAGCTTATTCATGCAAAAGAGAAAACCATCATTAATATGAAACTTATCCCACCCTTTCCCATCTTTGCAATTAGAATATAGAGCTGCAAATTCATGATCAGAAGCATATAAATCTTTCAAACATTCTAACCCTGGTACCTTTACCTTCAACTGAGTCAAAAGCACATGTTTTCGTGACAATGCATCAGCTACCACATTCTCTTTGCCTTTCTTATATTTGACAATGTATGGAAAGGTCTCAATGAATTCTACCCACTTAGCATGTCTACGATTCAATTTCGCTTGGCCCTTTAAGTATTTCAAATATTCATGATCAGAATGTATTATGAATTCCTTAGGCCAAAGATAATGTTGCCAAGTTTCCAACACACGCGCAAGAGCATATAATTCTTTATCATAAACATAATAATTCAATTGTGCACCATGAAGTTTCTCACTGAAATATGCAACATGTTTTCTTTCTTGCATCAAAACACCACCAATACCTATTCCACTAGCATCACATTCAATCTCAAAAGTTTTTGTGAAATCAGGTAAAACAAGCAATGGTGCTTCAGTCAAACACTTCTTTAATTTAGCAAAAGCTTTGTCTTGTTTTTCTCCCCACTCAAAAATCACCCCCTTTTTTGTTAATTCATTTAATGGGGCAGCAATGGTGCTAAAGCCTTTCACAAATCGCCGATAAAAGCTAGCACGCCCATGGAAGCTACGAATTTGAATAACATTCATAGGAATTGGCCAATTTCTAATAACTTCAATTTTAGATTCATCCACTTCAATTCCATGAGCTGAAACAACATAACTTAGAAACACAACCTTACTATTGCAAAAAGTGCACTTCTCAAGATTGGCATACAAGCGTTCTTTCCTAAGCACTTCTAGCACTTGTTTAATATGTTCAACATGATCATCCAAACAGCGGCTATATATGAGAATATCATCAAAGTAAACTACCACAAATTTTCCAATGAAGTGTCTCAAAACATGGTTCATTAAGCGCATGAATGTACTAGGAGCATTGGACAATCCAAAAGGCATCACTAACCATTCAATAAAGCCAAATTTCGTTTTAAAAGCAGTTTTCCATTCATCACCATGTTTCATTCTTATTTGATGGTAGCCTCTACGCAAATCAATCTTAGAAAAGATAGTAGAACCACTTCATCAAGCATATCATCTAACCTAGGAATATGATGATGATAGCGAACAGTTATGTTGTTAATAGCTCTATAGTCTACGCACATTTTCCAAGTATCATCTTTCTTAGGAACAAGAATAACAGGAACGGCACAAGGACTAAGACTCTCGCGTACGTACCCTTTGTCCAAAAGTGCTTGCACTTGGCACTGAATCTCCTTTGTTTCTTCTAGATTTGTGCGGTACGGCGGCCGGTTGGGAAGAGGGGCTCCCGGGTCTAAGTCAATTTGATGCTCAATGCCTCGAATAGGTGGTAGACCAGCGGGCACCTCCTCCGGAAACACGTCGTCGTAAGCCTGCAAAACTTGAGAAACAGCACTAGGAAGAGATGTCAAATCATTAGTAGAAAGCAATGCATCCTTGTACAGCAATACAAGGTGCATCAAAGCAAGATCTTCTTTCATCTCTCTCAGATCAGATTTGGTGGCTATCATGACTAAGTTTTCTCTCCCTCACTCTTGCTTTTACCTCTCGGTTTTGGTTTGTGGCTCTCACTCTCCTTTTGTAGAATCACACTCTTTTGTTCTCTCCCTTTCTCACTCTCAACTTGCACTTCAACCTTTTGTACATTATCATTTACAATTTGGGAAGGAGTTAACGGTCGCAGCACCACTTGTTTGTTGTTCCACCAAAACTTGTATTGATTAGTTCTTCCATCATGAAGCACAGCGCGATCATATTGCCATGGCCTTCCTAGCAGGAAGTGACATATTGTTGGATCGGAAACGGCAACAGAGGGGGGTGAATGGTGCGTTTTTTTTAAAAAAAATTTGTCCCCGAGTATCGACTCAAGTCTCTTCTTCGTTAGCTATGTAAAAGCTATGAAACAAGAAACTAAAACTCAGATTGCCGAGAGCAAGAAATCAGATTGAGAAACAACTACGGCAAGGAATCCAGCAGTAAGATATTACCACGGTAGAGAAACAGTAGAAAAGACTTACCACGGCAAAGAAATGAGCTCGAAATCTTGCCACGGCAGAGAATTTTGCATAACTTGCTGCACCCGAAAAATATTAGTGCATAAGCCGAACTAGACAAGTTTCATTGCTGAGAAAAAAAGAGGAAAAGCACACCTAAAAACAAACTGCAGCTGTCTGCATGCTGCCCAAAAGAGAAGAAATCGGATGGCACCAAGACACTTGAAAAGAAAGTAGAAAAACTGCTGAACAGTGACTTTGCATTTTTAATACATGGTCTGTCCGAATGCAGTCAACCGAAAGAGCGTTTTCAGACCAAGAACTCCATTTGGGACAGCAAAACAAGGCAAAAAAAATACTACCAAAAGCGGCTAAAGGAACAACACTTTGCATAGCAAACAAAATAGAAAAGAAGCTGCAAACAGCAGCCGAGAGCACCAACTAAAGAGGAGCTGCAGTAGATGGATAAAAGCAATAAAAGAGGATTCAAACAGCTGCCGTGAGCTTCTAAAAACAGCAGCAAACCGAGTAAGAACAGGAACTGCAGCAATGCAACATGTTGATAGATTTCCTACTCAAGCCTTCATGCAATAATTAAGATCTTCATGCAATACAAAGAAGGAGCGGCCAACCAAAAGAAATAGCTGAACCAAAGGACTTGAAGTCAGCTAGCAAAAAGAAAGGTTCACTCCAGATAATCAAGAACAGAGCATAAAAGAAAAAGAAGAAAACATAACATAGAAATACGCAATTACATAGAGGAGTTTCTCAGCTCATCTCTCTCTCAATCTCATACACTAACTAAGTCCCCATACGCCCGGAGAGCATAGAGAGAAACTCTCACCTTCTCTCTTTCTCAACAAACAAAGACTAAAACCCTCTCATTTTTCATCTCAAAAATCTGCCCTCTCATTTCATGTGCTGAAATTCTTGAAGGCTACTAGAGAACACCCTCTCTATTTATAGCCTCCACTAATGGGTTTACAGCCCACTTAACCCATTAGCTCTCAACCACTCATGACGCTTTATCCACAATCCACTTCTTTTAGTGCAGCTTTGCGTATTCACCAAAACGCCCCTCGCGCACCTTCCAGGAAGCTTCCTCATTCCTTGCCTTCCAAGTCACGCAGCCACCTCCAGTCCTCGCCGTCTTCGGCACACCCTGACCGCTCCGACCTCAGCACCACCTGCGCCTAGTCCGGTCATCCCGTGCCTCGCCACGACTCCACCTCGATGTCCTGCAGCCATCACAGATAAGAAACAAATTACATAGCACCTTTCGACATGTTGTAACCATACAATAGCATCAGACGAAATGCTCAAAACCCAAACCAATCGAAACGAAAAAATAAACGACTTAAGCACATTCGACCAAGTTCGACCAAGTCCGACCGAGGCCGATTGCACCGTGCAACGACATGGTCCGAACCACACAAATCAAACTCGACTTTCCTAAAGCGATGTCAATTACTTATCACACACTCGGGGTCACCTCCATATGATCCATCACATATATCCATAGGCACCACATCACACTCCACTGTATCACGATAAGTGCCAATTTCAAATTTAACATCCAAAGTGTATCCCACATTCAATGAGCCTTTCTCATGCAACCACTGAATTTGATATGGGTGTGGGTGTTTCTTGTACTTCAACCCAAGTTTATTGCAAAGCTCCTTGCTAGCCAAATTATGATAACTCCCACCATCAATGATTACCTTGCAAAATTTGCCATCCTTGCTAACTTGAGCTCTTGTATGGAATAAATTGCAGCGCTGTTCATGGGAAGGCTTTGGTTGCACACTCAACACCGTCGGCGCACCCAACACCGGGATCACAATACTCTATGTCTTGCTCCTCCTCATGTGCATCATTATATGTCCCTAAATCAGCATGATGATCATTCTCTTCTTCACTTGCAGAATCATATTCCCCATTCTCTAATATCAACATCGCCTTATTATTTGGGCAATCCTTTTGCATATGACCACGACCAAGGCACTTGAAGCATTGTATGCCGCTACTCTTCGCTGTAGAACCCACAGAAGAAGCACCACTAGCTGCTGGATTTAATGGCTTCGTTGTACTTGGAGTGACTTCTTCCTTCTTGCTACATGATGGGCGAAAGCTTGAACCACCACTTGGAGCTGTTCTTTGGTTTATTTGTGATTTGGAACCATATCTTCCTCCGCTGGACGGTGTACGGGAAGCAAAGGATGTTGATCTTGCAAACTTAGCATCCTCTTGCAATTGTCGTTCTGCCTTTGTAGCTTGATGCACTAACTCATAAAGATTGTTATAGGGCTGAAAATTGACAATTCTTTTGACTTGATGGTTCAAACCTGAGAGGAAGCGTGCCATGGTTTACTCTTCTTGTTCTTGCACCTTGGCTCGAATCATGGCTAACTCCATCTCCTTATAGTACTCCTCCACAGAATGTGCTCCCTGCTTCATATTCTGCAATTTATCAAATAGATCACGTTTGTAATGACGAGGAACAAAACGAGCTCTCATTTCTCGCTTCATCTCTTGCCATGATGCAATAGGGACTTCTCCATTCTCAGCTCTTTGAGTAATGACTTGTTCCCACCAATCCAAAGCATAACCTTCAAACTCAAGTGATGCCAACTGTATATTTCTCTCATCCGTATAGTGATGCATACGGAATATTTTGTCAACCTTCAATTCCCAAGTGAGATACTCCTCGGGATCAGTCCCGCCTACAAACTTTGGCATGGAAAACTTGAGCTTGCCCAATCCATCATCTTCATTGCGTGGACGATGATAATAGTCATTGTAATGCAAGGCAAAATCACCATCCCATTCCATCGCATGTGCAGCACCACCATGGCCACCACGGCCTCCACCTAGGCCTTAGCCACGCCCTCCATGGCCTCCTCCTCGTCCTCCGAGCTGTGGTGGACGCACCACGTTGGCCGCCACTCGGTGTTGCGGTGCAGGAGGTACATGTGCAATAGCTTCTCCTCCTTGAACACTTGCTTCATCGCCACCATTGCGAGCTTGTATGAGCCTAGTGAGGGCTCCAATGTCCTCCCGCAATTGGCGCATATTTTATCAGCTTGTATCTCCATATTTTGCATCTCCCTTGCAATTTGATCAGCAAAAGCATCATGCTTCTCATGGAGTTGATCGAGCCCTTGGCGTAACTCACGTTGAAAGTGTTCACGGAGTGCCCCAAATTGATATTGCTTGACGAATGCTTGAGTTTCATTTGTCTCACCACTCTTATCATGGTGTTTTCCTCCACCTAACATGGTTAGCTATGCAAGAAACAAATAGCTGTGTAGAATAATGCTTTATGGAAATCACTCAATCTCACTGTTTTCTTTCCCAAGTAAAGTTCTTACCCTTCCGAAGTGAATTAAGGCCAATAAAAACTTACACCTGGTAGAAGTGGCAACAACACAGTGATGATCAAGCAAATTTAAGAGTGTTCACTACTTGCACAACAACGGTTATATGGTGGAACTTGGTATGAGAGTGTTTATCCTACACAATCTGAATTTCACGATGTTGTAAAATTAAGTAATAATCCAAACTAGAATACTTTGCCTAAGTGTTGATCCAAAAGATTTAAGTGAAGTATATGAACGCACACGCAAAGATCAATGTGACTCGATGCAAACAAAGGAATGAGCTAACTAAAGACAATCTGAATTTAAAGATTAGATATCTCATTTTGCACCAAGTACTAAGAGAGACGCTAGCCAATTGCAATGATATGAATGTAAGGGCACGAGATTGCTCAAGAAATTAAATTACACAATCTAAATTTATGGACTATGAACTCACCCAAATTCGGCCACTGTTTTTTCTTCTTCTTCTTCTTCTTCTCTCTCTCTCTCTTTTCTCAATCTGTGACTTTTTTCTTTTTTTTCAAAGGCCGAACTAGATTTAATAGTCTCTTTGAATTTGCACAGGTCACAAATATTCAGCAAGGTGTAAAATACTCAAGAGCAGCTCTAAATGTAATATTCAACAGCTAGTCTCAATTGATGAAAAAATATGAGCAAGATTTTTTTTGAATTTTGGATAGGACACAAAGATTAAGTTACGCAAATAAACACGAATGATCGGCACCTAAACAAAATTTCTAATGGATCAAAACTTAATAAAACTCACGAAAATAACAGATGCCAAACTAGGGTTTGGATTTTTTTTGTTTTCGGTTTATAGACTATAGGACATAAATAAAACAATCTAAAGTAAGGGTAAATAATCCTACCAAGTAAACCGCGCTCTGATACCAAGATGATACGGGGTCGCCCGATCTTCTCGACGTAGGATCTGGATACTCACGAGGATTTGACGAACCGTGGTGATCTCCAGTTGCCAATGCAAGAGTTAGCACTCCATAATTCGCCCAACCACACGTATTGAACTTCACGACCACCGATGAAGTTCCATCGCGCTCCTAATTCCCAACAGAAAGGTTGAAGATCTTGATTTCAGCGAACTCCCAATTCTTCCCTCAAGTTGGTTCAGCCAACAGAAAGAACAAGAGTAATATATCATCAAAAGTGGTCTGCGCCCTAAACGCTGCCAATACAAGGCTTATATAGCCCCTTGGGACATCCATATGGTCCCCAAACCAAATACAACTCAACCCTATATGGTTTTAGATACGAACTCTCACAAAAAGGAAACTATATTTTTCCACCTGTCATATTGTTTCAGTCATAACTTTTTATCTGTGATGAATTGGAAGATGAGACTAGATCCATTGCGTAGCCCTTGAAATTATCTTTCCAACGAGTACAAGAACACCTGAATCGGACTCCGTTTGTCAAAGTTATGGCCTTTTTAGTAACTGCCTATCAGGCTGTTCCGAACCGAATCTGAATTGAATCCTGAGTTGAATCCGAGTTTGAATTGGGTTGAGCACGTGGAAAGTCCGAATTTGGCTTAAAAATCTTATTCAAAACTTGTAGTTTAAATCCTTGGGCTCCTCCCTTTTGCTCTCCCAAGTCTTCACATGAGTCATACCTAAGAATACATAAAACACTAGCTTGGCTCTTGCCCTCGTCATTGGGCCCTCTAGTTCTTGGATATTCTCATGCATGCTTGGAGTGGAAGATGTATATGTAATGGGGATGTCCTCATCAATAAGGCTTTTTGAATGACCAAAGTTGTGCCTGTTGGGAGTATAATTGTGGCTCTTCCTGAACCTATTATACAAGTATCGCTACTAGCAATTGTTGTAAGGCTGTCAGCATTCTAACTAATCGACTGAAAATACTTTATCTCTCTTAAGATGGTATTCGTTGTGCCGCTGTAGACTAAGCACACTTTCTCCACAGGGCGCCACACGTGTTCTAGTATAATGTATTTTATTAATATGCATTAAAAGGCAATCAACACATAAATAAAATACTTCAATATCAGAACATATCATTCCATTATAAACTGAATAAATGAATGAGTTATTCAAATATCATCCAACCATCACGAGAAAATAAAATTGCTTAAGTACCATCCATGCAAATTTTAACTTATTCTTCCACACAAAATAAATGACAATTAAGTCTAAATGCATTCTATGCATTAGACTAAATCTGCTAAGAAATCAGAGACTTCATCTGCTATTTTCTCGGGGGTGATATGCTCTTCGAGAGAAATCATGGCGGTGGCAGCTGCTAGGTCAAAAGGGGATGCTGCTACCGGAATGGTTTCAACCTCCATCAGCACAGGCAGCTATGCAAAACTCTCCCCCTTAACAGATGCAAAGTGGGTTTCATGCTGCCCTTTGACATTCTTCTTCTTCCGGGCTTGAAAGGCATCGATGACATGCTGCGGCTCTTTATAGATCTGTGACCAATACCCCCACTTGCCACACTTGTAGTAGAATTGGTCTTACTGACCATAGGCCTTGCCATCCCACTTTGACTTGCTTGCCTTATTCTCACGTGGAGCATCTGACTTGCCTTTCTGGGATGCGACCTTACCGTTCCTTTCCCTTTTCTTTATCATGGGCTTTTCTACCTTGTAGCTCCCGGCGTTGGCTTCACGGCTAACGGAGCTTCCAGGTGGCTGTGTGACATAGTTCTTGCGGAGTACTTCGTCCTGAGACTCTGCAACCTGCATCATATCAATCAATTCGGCATACTCCTTATAGCCGTCTTGACGATAATTGCGTGCGGATTGCACTACATTGGAGTGGAAGGTGGATAGGGTCTTCTCAATCTTCTGCTCATCTGTGATCTGCTTGCCACAAAGTTTAAGATTGGTACAAATTCTGTGCAAGGCGGAATTGTACTCCTCGACTGTTTTGAAGTCGACAAACCTAAGTCAGGTCCATTCTTGGTATGCCTGAGGAAGAATGGTGTACTTTAGCATCTCGAACTTTTCTTAAGTGTAGTCCATAGTGCTAGCACGCTCTTCTCTGCCATGTACTCATTCTTGAGAGTGAGACAGAGATGATGCCTGAGAAAATGAAGTGCCTGATCATTTTTCTCAATGGGGGGTTGGGCATCATGTGGTGCGCCAATCTCAATAGCAGCACGGAGCTTCTTGGCTCTAAGTACTATCTCGACATCAGAAGCCCAAGTCAAGTAGTTTTGGCCACGCTGGGCCAGCTCCTTGAGCTCCTGGTTCGTGATGCCAGTCATCTACATGTGCATGAAAGGGATAAATAAGTTTACTGCCAGTAAACATGCACGGAATAAAATTTACTTCAGGTAAATAAATTTGATAATGGTACAAAAGATTCTCGTAATGTTCCAAGATTTTCTATGTATTTTCTATAAATTTTACTATTAATTTCGATGATTGAAGGCAATTTACCTAATTATGATTAACCAAAACAGTAAAAAAATATAGAAAATAATAATGACAGAAATAAACATGCTTCAAATACTAAAAATAATTCAAAATTTGAATTCCCGATGCCCTTTTATGCCGGAATATGAATTTTCAGTGAATTCTGTAATTTCTGAGGGCCTATACGCAAATTTTCAATTCAAAGAAAATTTTCACATAATTTTTTGATTTTTTTTGAGAGGCTTTCTGCAGAATTCAGGACCCGTCTGTAAAATCAGAGGGCCTTTCCGTAATTTTCAAAATTACAGGAGCCTTTCTGTAAATTTGCGGGTGCCCCCCTGCGCGGCCGGGATTTCCCGCGGCCCATCACACTTCAAGCCACTCGGCCCATCCGGCCAACGCAAAACCGAGGAAGGGTATCCCCCTACCCCTGTGCATAGCGGCGGCGCCGGCCCGAGCTGTGGCTCGGGCGTGCGCGAGGCGACGGGTGCCGGCTAGTGCGTTGAAGATCAGCTTCGGGCCGAGCTAGCGGCGAGCGGCACTTCAGGGGCCGACCACGAGCAGCGGATCCAGGAGCTCTCGGGTGGCGGAGCTGGCGCTTCAAGCGCGACGACGGGCACGTATGATCGAGGCGGCAGGCACGCATGTGGGGTCGAAGGCGGCGGCTCCTCGAGCGCGACGGCGGGCACACATGCGGGGTCCAGGAGCCGAAGAGGCGATCAGTCATGCGGGGCTCGAGGCGGCGCAGACGGCCATACGGGGCCCTGGAGCTGAAGCGGCGGTCGGCCGTGCGGGCTCGTGGCAGCGGCTCCTCGGCTTCGGGGCCAGGCGGCGACTACGGGGCCGATGCTCGGGCGGCGGCAGCTCCTCAGCTTCGGGCCGGGTTTCGAGGTCGGCACGGGAGGCCAGCGTGGAAGCCGAGGCGGCGGCTCCTCGGCTTCGGACCGGGTTTCGGGCTAGCACAGCGGTGCTTCTGGCGGTCGTGTGGGAAGGAGGGCCGGCGATCCTCGGGTGCGGAGGTGGATTCGGCCGGCCGCCGAGCGGCTTCGGGCGCAAGGTGGCCGGGCTTCGGGCCGCTCGTGCGGGGTGGCACGCAGGTGACCGGCGACTTCGGGTCGCGCGTGCGGGGCGGCACCGACGGCAGGCCAGCAACCGGCGGGCGAGGAGAGGCCGACGGCAGGCCAGCGGCTGGATTCACGCACGGCGACCGTATGGGGCCGGCCATGCGTAATCTCCCTTTTTCTTCTTTTTTTTAATCTACAGCGCAATCATCATCTACTCTTTCATAATCTATTGATCGACATTGTGCCGGCGACTTCAAGTCTGCTCGCGGTAGATTAGAACGGATTTGCACTGTAGAAAAATAATCTAGAAAGCGAAATCTGTGAATTTAGAGCGATCTAAATACAGACAATTCAATCTACTAATACTTCGATGATTACCTTTCAATTCACCGAAGCGATTCGTGGTGATAACGTGTTGAGGAACCGTCAGTGGCGACCAGTCCGATCGATTCCTCTGCTTATGCAAAAGCCAGATCAATCACAGAGGACAGAAATAATAGATTGAAACACAGAGAGATAGGGAGAACTCCTGGTCTTTTTTTATTGCTTTCTTTTCTGATTTTGTATACAAAATAGCCAATATTACTCTCTATTTATAGCCTAGTGGTGAGATGCACATTATAGGCCAAAGCTTTAAGTCTAAGCCCAGGGTTAAGCCAAAGCTTTAAGTCTAAGCCCAGGATTCTTAACAGTTTCCTCAACAGTACCGATGGGTGAAGCGAAGCGCAGTAAATTGTTGGTTTTCCAACCGTTAGATAGGATTTGAAATACGTGCGCCACCGCCCAAGCCTGCATCTGCCCCGAACGCACTCGGCCACTCCCGTACTCCACCTCTTCGGTTCCTATTCGAACGATAAAAAAGTTGATCGAACTTGTGACACAGGATTCGGACAACCAGGCATCGAGCGTTTAATCAGATACGAAAGAACAGCATTCGGACATCCAGTTCTTTACGTCACATTTAAGTTGATGTTTTTTGGACAAAACGGGTGGATTTTTTTTTAACTGTGACTTATACTTGTAGCTTATATTTTTTTGCCGTAGCCCAGCCAGTGACAAACTCAGGATTTCTAAAATGAGTGTTCAGAGTTGACAAATAAAAGTTAAAAATCCACAATAGCAAAAAAAAATACAAATTGCTTCGTGCTAGATACAACATTTATAAAAAAATTAGAAAAATTACAAAATAATTTAGAGAAAATATGGAATAACTTAGGATAAAACTATATTGATAAGTCTAATGTGTATGGCTTGCGTACACCATTGCACGACGGCGCATAGTCGATGCCTAGTGCCTACTACCTCGTCAGCCTAGCCGCCGCAGCTGCACGCTCCCTCCCCGGCTCCCAAGTAACAGCCGTCGCCCGTTTACTCCTTGCAGATGTATCACCACTTGACATGTCCATGCTCCTTGCCATCGAGGCCAAACCAGTGGCCAGAATTGCTCTCACCCCTTACCAAGTTGCATGGTGGCCAATTACCCCTCGATCTTGTGCGCCAGTGCCACCATTTTGGCGATTTTGGTTTGAATTAGTGTAGCCTGAGAGAGACAGAAAGAGGAGGGAGGGGACAGGTTAGGGTTTAAAGGGTGTACAGATAGGCCAATAGGCTATTCTAATGATAGGGTAGATTGGTTGTTAGGCCGTGTTACTTTAGGTGAATTGGTAGCAGTGGGTTAAAACCAACTGTAAGGTACAAATATGAACTATTTTGTCTAAATATTAGTATATATGTATAATAAACCTACTAAATATTTGGTATTACCCTAAAAATTTGGGTGTTCAGCTGAACACCGTTGAACCACATTGGATCCGCTCATGGCCCGAGCACTTGTATGAATAAACCGAATACCGATAAACCTATTTGAAAAAATTATATCGATAAGTCGTTTCAGAACGATGGTGAAAAAGTCATCTCAATTGTTTGCTCGACAAAGATATAAGCTATAAGACTATGAAAAGAACTGGGCCTACTAATGTGCTGTCACACTTCATTGTTGCCGCCAGCTCGCCTCCCCTACTGCCACCGACGACGTCCATGGTGCCTTCGCCGCCCGCCCCTGCACCGAAACCCAACTGGCTACTCTCATTATCGCCATGCTGATGAAACCCTAAGCTAGCGCTTGAGAAGATCAAATGTTCTTTCAAATGTGCTTCTAGTACAAAGGAATACTAATTAATATGAGAAGTTTTTGTGCACGTAATACATGATTGTTTAGCTTGGCACATGGAACCTGTCGCTCTAAGCAAAAGGTAGCGGCTGATCAAGGGGGTGTTTGGTTGCCAGCCACAGTTTACCACGTCTAAGATTAGGCAAGTTTGACAAACTTTGGGAGCTGTTTGGTTGCAGCCACAGTTGTAACAAGATTCCCTTCTAGCAAACTAGGTCCCACGCGTCAATGACTCAAAAAAGTGTGGCAAGATTCCCTTAGGCTTGCTAAGGTGTGGCAAAGAATTTGAGCATCTCAACTTAGGCAAGTGTGGCAATTTTTGTTGGCAAAGTGTGGCGCGACATGCCAAGTTGCTATCGGACCATTCCTTATACATGGATTGATGGATACGCAAAGCCGTGTGTGCAAAGATGATGGGGTACACATGGATTTGTGTCAGTGACTACCTTGGCTTAATACATGTGTCGCCTCTTGATTATGTTTGAATTGAGTTCGATTAAGTCTCACAGAGATGGTCATATACTCATTGGCATAATAAATGTTTTCCCAAAATTATGCAAAAACATCTCATGGCGTTGTGTTCTATATACATTACATTAAAGAAATTAACTAAATTAACAGCTACAAGTAACTCGAACAAAATCCAACAAGTTAGGGAAATATTCCTCTTCTTCTTTGGACAAGAGGGTTATCCCCCCCTCCTACCGGCGAAATATTCTTTGCGACCAGCTCAAAAGAATCTATTTTCGTTACTCTGAACCCCACAGGTCACCACTTTGTTCGATTTGATCTTGCGTATGTACCACACGAGTCCCCCAATGCCGATGGCTGCTGAGATTGAGAAGACAACACTTGCTGCAAAGAAAAAGGCCAAAATTATTTCAATCGGAATCCTACTATTTCATCTGGAGAAAATGGGACGTAATTGTTTGTTCAAGTTGGAGCAATGTGAGCTAGGTCTTGAGATATGGTTCTCACCAGCTACAACTCCGGCTGATGCATGATACCTTGAGACGCGACCATCTGTATAAAAAAGATCAGCATATAAATTGAACAAATCTATATGACATCGTTTTGATATATTTTGTATGCAGATCATGGCGCTACAAGAATTAAATTAGTGTCCTAAATATGCAAATTTAGAGTTCACACAATCACACCTCAAAGGAGGAGGAGCTGGACTCGAAGGAGGAAGAGGGGTGAGGAAGGAGGAAATTTTTTTGCTTTTTAGCTCAAAATTTGAAAGTTTTTTACATATGGACCTCTAGAAAGATTTGCAAAAATAGACCGTTATCACGACGCCAAAGCATATGGCACCCATGGTACATGGCACGACGCCATATGCTTTGGCGCTGTGTATGGACACGTAGGAGCCACGGTGGCATAGCACGGCGCCAAAGCCCATGGCGCCGTGCCATGTACCTACGGCGCTAACGGCCGTGGTGCCGTGCTCTGGGACTTAAGCCTGAGCGCGGCCCCCAGCCCCCACCCCCTCACTCATCCCTTCAGCCCGAGCGAACATAGAGAGCAGCCCGCCGCCGCCCCTCTCTCCCCCTCCAAATCCACTCCAATCCGTTGCTTTTTCTCGCGATTTTACTTCCAAATCGAGCAAGCAAGGTAAGGTCCCTCCCCTCCTTTGATTTTTTTCAATAGATATGGATTATTTGAGGTACATTTTGTGGGGCAAGATGAAATTAGTTGGATTTGTCTCAGTTTTAGGTTGGATTTGCAATAGATATGCGTAATGTAAGAGTAGTTATGGGTATAGATTCGTTTTTAGGGTTTGATTTGGGTAACTAGCTAACCTAGGGTTAGAGCCGTTAAAAAATTATAGTTTTTATTCATTTTACATTTTAGGTGTCATAGGCTTCACTCGTTTGCCACCTCCACCCGGTGTTCCCGTGCCGATGTGTTATTGCGGCGATCCTTACAAGGTCGAAAGGTCGGACTACCCGGATACTGGATGTGTGCCAACTGGGCGTTCGATCCGCCACGTGCCGCCGTTGTCCTCGGCAAGATGGTATGTTGTATTGTCGATTCATCGACTTGGTATTAATTCTGTTGGTTTAACGAATGTGTACATTTGCAGGAGCCTCCACCGCTTTGTGATTTTGAGCAGTGGGTCAACACTGCAATCGCTGAGGATGACAGGGAATACCTTAACGCCACTAAGAAGTGGGATGAAGAAAGAAAGGAGAGGTGTGAAAGGGAGAAGAAGCAGGAGGAAGGAAGGCGCAATGGTGAAAGGCAGAAGAGGCTAGAGAGAGTGCGACATGCCAAGGCAGCCCTTGAGGAGTACCCTGATGCTCAGAGGAAGGGGAAGTGGCCTCGATGCACTCAGTAAGTTATTGCTATGTATGTTTAATGTTTGATGTATGCGGACGTATGTATTTTCTGAGAATTTATGAACTATGTATGTATGTTTGTATTGGGTTGTGCTTATTGATATCATCACTTTCCACACTTGTCCACCGTGCTAATGCCGCCATGTTTGCCCGAGCCATCCCGATGCCCATCTCAACCACCAGCATGTCTCTAATGCTCCTCACCCCAAAATGTTGCCGGCAATAGCTTTGCTTCATCATGGGCATTCTGTTTTGTGCACCCCCAACCAAGCCTCGTCGCCACTTCCTTCACCATGGACAGCGCCTTGTGGAGAAGGAGTAGCAATGGAGGAAGAAGAAGCAAGCAAGGATAGGGCAGAATTACTTGTGGGGCCAGCCCTAGCAAAGAGAAAAGAAAAGGAAATAGAAGAAGGAAGAACGGGGTAGAATGGTTATTTTCAGTTTTGCTATTACATAGACGACTAGAATTTTTTTATCTTTCAGTCACCTAAAATTGCACTATCAATCAACTGAAATTGCAGCCCCCATAAAAAAACACCTACAACTTCAGGTAATTCATAGTGCAACTAAAGTTGCACTCTCAATCAACTGAAATTGCAGCCTCCCTCCAAAAATCACCTGCAACTTCAGGTGACTGAAAAATAAAAAAAAAATCAGTCGCCTATGCAATAGTCACTTCCGGTTTAGAAAATATGACGGTAATGGTATTTTTCACAGTTTTTTGTATTTGTGAAATCATTTGTAAGCCAGGACTCTTCGCACGGGTACTTTACATTTCCGTGACGATCTTAATGGTATTGAGCAAATTTAGTCTTAATTAATTAACGATGAAAGCCAGAGCTCAGAACCCGCGCACGCACCTGCACAGTCCGTGGTGGAGTTCCGGCCGTCGTCACAGATGCAGACAAAGTCCATCGTCGCTGGGTCGAACCCGCACGTGCCACCAGCACCGCGCCGCCGGTCCTCGCACTGCAAGCAGTGCGTCGTGACGGGGATCTCGAAGTCCACCCGGACCCCGTACTCCGGCACCTGGTCGTAGGGCGGGAACTTGTCCCCGACAGCGCGCCAGTACACGCTGGTGTACGCCTCGCAGTGCCGCAGCATCAGCCGCAGCGACTCCGCCGCGCGCGGTCGGTACGCGCAGCAGCTCATGTTGCTCTCCTCCAGCGCGCCGCGGCACCCGGGCAGGTTCCGGCACAGGTACCCCGCGCTGTCGCACACCGAGTCGCATCGCTCCGGGTACCGGTCGCAGATCGCCGGCCGCGGTGAGACGATGACGCGCTCCTCATCGCAGTTGAAGAAGAGGTAGTCGTTCCTGGGGGACAGCGAGAAGCGGGTGCTGGTGTCGAGGCTGAATGGCGCGGCGTGGATGGAGGTGAACTGGCGCGCGCACGTCCACATGGAGGGGTCCGTGACGACGAGGTGCGGGTCGGCGTAGTTGGCGCCAGCCACCGGGTACGTGCCGGACGGCGTGCGGAGGCGGAGCGTGGCGTTGTCGGAGCAGGTGAGCATGTTGCGGTAGTACGGGCTGCCGCAGCCGTCGTCGATGCCGAGCGGGTAGCGCACTGGGATGTCGCCGCAGCTGTCGCGGCAGAGCTCACCGGCGACGGAGGAGGGCACCATTGATACAACTAGAAGGATCATCACGACATGGAGATGGAGATGGATCTCCATTGGTGAAGTGGAGTGGTGCAATGCAACGCAACCGGGAGTGAGTGCTAGTGCCTGTGCGTGAGTGTGAGAATGTTGAAGCAAAGAAGAAAGGGACTAAAGACTAAAAGAGTGATGGCCAGCTAGCCTGAGATTAGAGTAGTGCTTTTGCACTGTCGCTTTGGAGCTTTGAGCCTTTGAGCTTTTGCTTTGCATCATTGCCTGGGTTAGTGTCTCGTTTAATGCATTGCCGGAATCTAATCCCGTGTCATTGGTCGGCTACGCATCACCGAAGCAAGGCATAGCGCGCGAACTTTGGTTTACTTTCTTGATGACTAATATATTTACTTTTCAACTGAGTAATCCATTTCTCTCTTCTTCATTTTTTGAGAAAGGCCGAATTGTTTTTGTCTTATGGCTTATGATTTTTTTTAAATAAATAAATAAATAAAACGGTTTTTCTATCATCATTTTAAAACTATTTATCAAAACAACCTTTTAAATGATTTATCATTATTCGGTTTATATATACAAATACTCATAATAGAATTTTCCATAAGATATATATAAATCATAACCACCCTTCTCTAAGAAAACGGCGATGCAAAACTGGACTCCACGCGCACTTTCTCAGCCTATACCCGCTACACGTCTTGGGCCATTTTCTTTCGCAGCCCAGCCTCCAATCTCTCCTGGCATGCAACGACCCAACTCCTGCCGAGCTCAGTAAAGCACAGCCCATTAACGCCCCTCCCTCTCCCACGCACACCAAAAGGAATAGCCGACGAATAGGAACATTTGGTCTGCTGGAGATAAACTCTTATCAGTGTATATTTCCCTAATTGAGTTTATACCACTGGTTTCTCACAAGAATCAAGCTAGTTTTCACAGTGCAATTTTGTGAGAAGCTATTTTTCCTCTGAATTTGAACAAATTCTCGAGAATTTTTCTTATGTAGCATTGCAGAGTTCCTAGATTTATGAAATACCATTGCAAAAGCTTGTTCCCTTGCTTGCAAGTCCTTTTACAAAAAGTTCCCGTTCATATCACTGCTGTCAACTAAGTTAAGTTTTGCCGTATGTAAATCTTCGTAATGCCCATACTGCCCCCTATGTCGTAAGGAGGCTAACAATTGTGGCCCGCATGTCAGACCACTCATCTTGAGCATCTTCCCCTTCATTAAAGGTTCTACCCTGCCAGTGGTATATTCCATTCGCCATGTGCATGCAGCAAATGGAGGAGATTATGGGTAGCATTTAGCGCTACAATGATTTGTCTTTTACAAGGCATGTGAGCGTGATTATTGGATCTGGACGCACAGGAGCTAGCCCTCACCGACGACATGGTAACTGTTACATGACTCCCTTCTTTTGGTTTATGATTTGGTATTTTATAGTAACTAATTTTTAAATACAGTATACTTTTAAAACGAGGTCTACATGTCGATTGTAGTAGATACTGTCCTAACTTCATTTATATCGGTCAAAATCGCACACGAGTATCTCTCTCTGTATTCTCTCACGAACAATTAGAATTTAAAATTTTAAATTAAAAATCATAAGACAGCTAAAAAACCCATGTATCATTGTTACGTTGTACGCCAAGGAATAGTAGCCTATTAGGTGTATAGTGTCACCGGTGTGGCTCTATGTTATCGGACCAAAATTGTCAGGGTCGTCGTCCCATCTGCGGTGTATGTTAGGTTTAATGTAAGTGGAACAAGATTTTGATCTATACGCTTTTTCGTGTTGCGGCAATATACAGATAAATTCGATTATGTGCAGTTTTCTGCTCTAGCCATGCATGCCATTTTGATTCCCACGTAAGATTTTGAGAGATTAAAACGAAAGCCTCCTGCAACTTCGTAAAAAGCAACGCTTATACTACAGAAATGAAAGAAATAACAAAGAGAATAAGAATATGCTGAAGAAAAACAAATGATAAAGGGTGTTCTTTAGGGTTGCAGCTGATGTTTTTATATGTGTTTTTGATAGGGGCGAAGCCAGGCCTTATGTTGTCTGGGCTATAGCCTGATGCCTGGCCTAATTAGCAATGGTTACCCAATAGTATTGAGCCTTTCGATCTTGCTCACTATGGTTCAACCTTGGCATAGAGCCCAACCTAGGACTGAGAAGTGTTTTGAGCCCGAGGCGAGCTAAAATCCTGGCTCCAGCCCTGCTTTTTGACATTGTAATGAACGGCAAAGATATCGACGTGGATGACGCATACAAATTTAGAGCATTCGCTTTAAGAGACCATTCCGTTTTGATGTGTAGGACAGAACAGGCAATGGAGGGGGGGTGAATGGTGCCTTAAAACCTCCCTAAGTATTCACACAACCCTTCTTCTCTAATAGCTACAAAGCTATGAAGACAAAGATTGAATGCTCACTAGAAAACCGAAAGAATAGACAGAAACAAACGCTGTCGGAAGAAGTCAAGAGTAGTAGAAGCACACTGTCATGGTCGAAGAAGAAACAGAGGAAGTGAAATACGCACGACCGTGAGACCCGATTTTCGAATAACTTATGATTCACGGTTTTATTGGTCATGAGACTTTAAACATAGCAAGAACACGTCCTCTGGCCGAGAAAAATACGAAGTGGTCAAAGCTTCTCTGCTGTGGTCGAAAAGAGATGCGTGGTCGAAACCGAAACAGAGGAAGTGAAGAACGCACGACCGCAAGTCCCGATTTCCGAATAACTTTTGATTCACGGATCATTCGGTCATGGGACTTCAAACACTGCAAGACAACATCCTCTGGATGAGAAATAATAGAGATGACGACCCTTTGAACAGAAGCTATGACCATCACTGCGAGTTTCAACGTGGTTGAAGCCCTTCCAACCATGTTCAATGTGGTCGAAGTGACATCCGACCACATCCGACCTCGTTCGACCGCTCCTGACTTCGTTCGACCGCATCCAACCGCTTTCGACCGCACTCCAACTTTGTCCGAGCGCTTCCAACCTCATTTGACCACAACCGACCACGTCCGATCTTGTTCTGAGCACGTCCTACAGCGTTCGACCGCTTCACAATATGGTCGAAATCCGCCGACTTCCCAACGTGGTCGAAGACTCGACTGCCTACTACCGATCACAGCTCGTGACAACGTGGTCGAAGACTGCCGACTTCCCAATGTGGTCATGGTCGAAGTATACTGACTTCCCAATGAGGTCCTAAATCTATCTGGTGGCTTTCGATTGCTGACAACGTGATCGTAAACCTTTTCGACCACGACCAACGTGGTCGTAAACCCTTCGGCTGACTTCCGACCACGGCCAGTGCGGTCATAACAGCTTCTGACCACGGCCAGTGTGGTCGTAATAGCTTCTGACCACGGCCAGTGTGGTCGTAATAGCTTCTGACCATGGCCAGTGTGGTCGTAACAGCTTTCGACCATGGCCAATGTGGTCGTAACACCTTCTCCCGACCACATGCTGCTGACAACGTGGTCGTAGGAGCTTCCGACCACTCGCAGGGGCTTATAAATTGGCAAAAATAGCACAAAACAAACTCAATCTTTCTAAAATAAGTGTCAATTACTCATCACAAATATATGGTCACCTCCACATGGTCTCTCAATCTCTCCCTTGATGAGTATATTGACAAACACAAAAAAATCATAAAGATGAGTTTGTTTTTTTATGAGAAAGTCATACATGGTCTAGAGAGAGTGACAGAAAGTCTTATGACCATGTCGACAGAGGAAAAATGGAGCAAAAACTAGAAAGAACAATGTTTCCTCAAAAGCTCCAGAAAATCCCCCTTAAATACCTTTTTCTCCATTACTCTCCCCCTTTTGGCAATAAAATCATCAAGATGCAAGGAAGAAAGTGGAGGATAACTTGAATGGAATGACTATGTGTTATTCAGTTTAAGCATTAGAGCCATAAAGAGTATCCAGAAAGACTTTCTAAGTATTACACCAAGCCATAACAAAGGAGGGTGCTATGTAAATCATGACCATTTATGTATAGACAAACTAAAGCCAAAAATGGTAGAATATGAAATTTAGATAAATTGCTTGGCATGTCAAATTGGTCAAGGTCATAGTCTATCTAAAGGCATCCAGAGATGATGCAAGCCATGTCAATATTTTAAGTGGAACCAAGAAGCTAACACTGAGTCATTTTAGAGTGATATAAGTTCAAAAATGAGACATTTGTTCAAGTACTTATCATTTTGTAAATGAGCAAATTTAGCACTTTTGACATGATTTTCCTTTTAGAAATTCATGGTTGTTTCCAACCAAATTTTTGTTGCTTAGTCATGTGCTAGATCTCAAGCCTTATGCGACCATTTCAAGCAATAAGCTTAAGAAATGATCTTGGTCATCCAAAACTCCCCTTGAGTTCATGCCTAGTGCAATGGCAAGCAGTCTCATGAGAAAGAATTGGTGAGACCAGGTTTTTCGCACAAAAAGATCTTTTTGCATTTTCTGAATTTAGTTCAAGAACAAAGAGTTAATGTTAACTCATGCTTTTCTAAAGAACTAGCATAGCTCAATCTAAAACTCAACATAGATTCAAGACTCAACTCAGTTTATTTGACATGGCAAGAATCATAAAAGGATAACTAGAGACAGTCTAGTCATAAGATCTAACATGACATGATTTAATTCAAGTTGTGCATATTTAATCAGCCTATCATGGCAAAGACCATACTACACATATAAAGTCATGATAAATCAAGCACCCTAGCACAAATCATGGCAAGATGTAATGCAGTTTTATCATGTCATAAAAGGATAATAATCAAGGCTCCATGTAGTTATATTACAATGCAGAATGCTGAAATTAAATAACATGAAATGCAAGAAAATCCAGCTCCCCCTCAGCATGTAAAGCACTTTTAGTTCAAGTTGAGTTATGTCATCATTAAGTTCTAGCAACTCTCAAATGAACTCTCTCTGAACAAAAGCAATAAGAGGAAAGAAGCTAGCAAAGAAATCAGAAAAGGCAGTCCTTAAACCATTGACAAGACGCAGAGAATACTATGGCTCAGACTGACTCTCATCTTCCCCATATGACTCTAGAACTATCAACTGGCCTTCTAACAAACTAGAGAGTAAACACGTTCGCTGTGTACCCAAGGGAGGCCCAACCCTCGCTAGACCTATAAGAAGTGAGTGAACTCAATCTAGCGAGAAGAGACACAGCTAATAAGAAGCATCCTGGAATCATAAGATGAGAGGAAGAAATCTAAGCAACCGAGAGATATAACCACTCTAGTCTCTGCTAGAAAGACTAACCCAAATGCACCCGCATGACATGCAATAGAATGAAATAGGAGCAATATAAACATTGAGATACATAAAGCAAGAAGCTCCCTCTCACAATAACCCATAAGGACAGACCACCCCAAGCTCTCCCCGCAAGGTCGAAAACCTCGAGCTATCTAAAGGCTTGGTAAAGATATCGGCCGACTGATGGTCACTCTCCACAAACTGGAGCACTATGTCACCCTTCTCCACATGATCTCTAAGAAAATGATATCTGATATCAATGTGCTTGGTTCTGGAGTGTTATCACAGAAAAGTGGAACCCTATCCATGACTAACCCAAAGTCCCGTAAGGTCGACACTATCCAAAGCACCTGATTGTAGCAATATACTTGGCCTCTGCGGTGGACTGTGCAACACTGGACTGCTTCCTAGAAGACCAAGAAACAAGAGAAGTGCCAATGAATTGGCAAGTGCTAGAAGTGCTCTTCCTATCTATCCTACAGCCAGCAAATTCTACGTCGGAGTAGGCTCTAAGGGAAAGATAGGAAAATGAAGAGTACCAGATATCATAGTCTATGATAACTCGAAGGTACCATACGCGAGGAGAGGCCTGGAATCGAGCACACAAACACACATCAAAATGTATGTCTAGCCTTGAGGCCGTGAGATACAGGAGGGAGCCAAGCATGCTTGGGTACTCCTTTTGATCTACCGGCTCGCAATCCTCATCTGAATCGAGTGAAGCTGATGCTACCATCGGTGTCAACACCAGCTTGTCGTCACTCATCAAAGTGCCTTAGAAGGTCTCGAGTGTACTTGCCCTGATGCAAGAAAGTACCCTTCTGAGTCTGCTTGATCTGAAAGCCGAGGAAGAAACTCAGCTCGCCCATCATGCTTATCTCAAACTCTATGCTCATGACATCAGAAAACTGAGAAACCAGAGCATGAGATGAGTCACCAAAGATAATGTCATCCACATCTAGACGAGAAGAAGGTCATTACCATGCCTGCGAATGAACAAGGTCTTGTCTAACTTACCCATCTCAAACCTATGACTCAACAAATAGGAACCTCTCATACCAAGTTCTAGGGACTTGCTTAAGTCCATACAGAGCTTTGGAAAGCTTGTAGACATGGTTTGGGTATTTAGAGTTCCCGAAACCTGGAGGTTGTCTAACATAGACCTCTTCCTCAATATACCCCTTAAGGAAGGCACTCTTGACATCCATCTGGTACAGCTTGAAGCCCTTAGACGCTACAAATGCAAGCAAAATCCTAATAGCCTCTAGCCTAGCTACAGGGGCAAAGGTCTCCTCAAAATCTAACTCTCAACCTGGGAGAAACCCTGAGCTACCAGTCTAGCCTTGTTTCGAATGACTACCCCATCCTCGCTCTACTTGTTTTTGAAGACCCACTTGGTTCCTATAACATTGTGACCTCTAGGGGCCTCAACAAGCGACCAGACCTTATTCCTCTCGAAACTTTCTAACTCCTCATGTATGGCATTGACCCAAGACTCATCAGAAAGAGCATGACAGATATCCTTGGGCTCGAAAGAGGCAACGAAGGCTGAACGAAGACAGAAGTGTGACAAGCCGGATTTTGAGTGTGTGTGACGCGCTCAAAGAGATCTCCTATCATCTGCTCTGAAGGATGACGATTTTGGATGTGTCAGGGAGGTCCTGGATGAGAAGAGGAAGTGGCATCTACCTCATGAACTAACGAGGTAGGAATAGAGCCACTAGCTCCAGAAGATCTAGAAGGAATGGGCTAATCTCCCTGAGGTGTAGTGGAAGAGGAAGGCTCCTCAGGGGAAGGATGGACTAGATCGGGTAGACAACTCTTATCTCCATCCTCCTCATCATCTACAAAGCTGGTCTCGGACTGCTCTACAGAACCTAAGATATCAGGCCTAGTGCCAGGACTGGCCTCGTCAAAGGTCACCTCACATGTCTCTACAATTTTGCTAGTCTCGCAGTTCCAGACCCTATAAGCCCGCGAAAAAATCGAGTAACCCAGAAAGATACCATCACAAGATCGTGACTCGAACTTATCTAGGTTCCCAGACTTCAAGATAAAACTCTTGCAACCAAACACGCGAAAATGAGAAACACTCGGCTTTCACTCATATCTTAGCTCATAAGAAGTGCGATGCAAGTGTGCCCTCAGAAAACTCTGTTTGAAACATGGCACGCGGTGGCTATAGACTAAGCCCAAAACTTCCTAGGTGAAGAGTACTCATCAAGCATCGTCCTAGCCATCTCAACCAAGGTACGATTCTTCCTCTCCACGACGCCATTTTGCTGGGGGACGCGCGGAGAAGAAAACTGATGCTCTATACCCGTCTCATCGCAGAACTTCTCAAAGTAGGAATTCTTGAACTCCGTGCCATTGTCACTGTGGATTGCTCGTAAGGCACCCGGGATCTCAACAGAAAGCCTACTAAATAGACCCCAAAAATGACTGAATGTCTCATCATTTGAGGTTAAGAAAAACACCCAAGAAAAACTCGAGATGTCATCGACCACAACAAGAACATACCACTTTCCTCCCGCCGACTGCACTCTAGCTGGACCAACTGTGTCCATGTGTAGAAGCCGTCCTAGTGCATTAGCCATGATCACAGTGACTGGGGGATGACAATCAACAACCATCTTGCCATGCCGGCAAGGAGCACAAATTATGTCTTGGACCATTTTGAGTTTGGGCAGACCACGTATGAGATCATGGCTGCTAACTCGAGTCAAATGATCAAAGCCAATGTGACCAAGTCTCTTATGCCAAAAGGAGAGATCACGGGACTCTGATGCAACTAAGTACCTGAGAGGATCGCCAGAAGACTAAACAAAATTAGCACGAAAGATCCTCCCAAATCTAGAAATCCTGCAAACAAGACTTCCCGAAGAATCAAGAATTTTGCAAGCATTTTTCTTAAAACTTACCTCGAAATTGTCATCGGTAAGCTGAGAAACAGAAAGCAAATTATACTGCAGCTTACTCACTAAGGCAACATCTTTAAGAATAAATGAGTCATTAATGCGCGCAGTACCTTTTGCGATGACTCGACCAGATGAGGTGTCTCCGAAGGTGATCAACTCATCACCTGGAGCTTGGACTAGAGAAGAGAACCAATGGGAGTCTCTAGTTATGTGTCGAGAATAGCCAGAGTCGACAAGCCAAACTTCTCCCTTCCCAGCCCGGCAGACCTGAGTCAACAAAAGAGTGACATCTGTGGCTCAGTATTGGGGTAAATGAGAACTGACTTAGGAACCCAGTACTGAGTCACACGATGAGCAGAAGAGGTAGTAACACCCGACTGACCTCTAACTACCCTACGCTCTCTGTCTCTCAGAAGGCCAGAAGGTCTACGAGCAGACCTGAAGCTATTGCTGGGTCCGACTGCTATAGAAGAGCGAGTCTGACCAACAGCAACATGCTGGTTACGCCGCGGATAGCTATCTCGATGGAGAAAATGAGATCTATCCTTAGGATGGCGGATATCCTGACTAGATGCAGCACAAGGACCAAAACTAGAAGCAGAAAAACCAAGTCCTTGATATTGCCTAAACACCTCAAAAGAGTTCTCTGTAACTCTTGACCTCGTGTTGGTCTTAGGTGCACTCAGAGTCTGGGGCCGACCCTGAATACACCTAAGAGCGCGAACATGGCCTCTCTGCGCAATCTTGGCGTGCCCGAAGCATCTCTCAACACTATGTCCGTCCTTCAGACATAAGGCACAATGATACTTCACCTTCTGGAAGGTCGAAGTAGCATGATGAGGCTTCACCTTCTGAGAGGTCGAAGCAACAGGTGGTACCACCTTACTGTCAGAGATCCCTTGGATAAAGCCCACAGACTTGAACTTAACTTTCTTGGTTCTGGGCTTGACCTCAATCACATCTGCTGCTATAGGTCTGACCACAGCAAGTGGATGCTTCCTCACATCTTCTAAGATATCATATCCTAGACCATGATTAAACTTGCAAATCTTGGATTTGTCTAGAATAAGATTTAGCTTTTCTTGCCTCCAACAAATCTTTCAAGAGTGTTCATAAGGTACTGACACTCCTGAAAGAGAGAGGCACATGAAGAGCAGGGAGAAGATGAAAAGAGACAGCAGAAGGAAAGGAAGAAGAACCAACAGCTGAAGAACGAATGGCACATGCATATCTCTCTTTGTGCACGGCCGCCTCAACTTTGAGGGCTTCGCAGGACACGCAAGGGGCAGTTCTAATTCTAGCTATTTGGTCCTCGTAGCTCTTTCTAAGAGTCTCTACCATGTCCTTAGACTTCTCCCCCACCTCAGCACAGAAAGAGCAAGCTGATTGTGACTTCTCTAGTAGGTTCTTAGTTAGCTTTACATATTTTTCATCCAATGCAACCAAATCAGATTTTAGTTTTTGCAGTTATTACATGGTGAGCTAACAGGGTCCTTAGAAGCATATTGAGCCAATTTCTTGTTATAATCACACATGTCTTGAAACTGTTTAGATATAGATTCAAGTTCAGCAGTTAATTTAGGGCAATTGGCACAAAAACAATGGACTCAAGCAACGTAGCTTTCATTTCAGCAATTTTATGATCTGCCTTTTTTAAGTTAATTTTCAAGTTATTGCAACTTTCACATGTTTCAAGCAGATCAAGGAGCATGGTGTACAGACCTCTAAAAGTATTGTCCTTATCCTCACATGAGGTGCAAAATGTAGTCTCTACAGAACTAGATGAAGTATATGCTACTCTAGTCTCTATCTCAGCAAGCAGACTAACATTTTCCACCTTAAGATTGTCAAGTTCAGTAAGCACACTATCATGAGAGATCCTTAGCTTCTCCATGTCATCGAGCAAAGAAGAACAAACATCACAATCATCACAGGAGGGAGCAAATCTAAGTGAAGTAAGCTCCCATGATAAGCTCTCTACTTCCTTCTCTAGATCACCAACCCTAGCTCTAGATCTAGCATAAAATATTCCTAGCTTGAGAAATGCATCATTGAGCTGGTCATAGGAGGGACCTACCTCATCAGAGTCGGTGTAGAGATTGTCATCGCTGATGTTGGTCTCATTGGCCATGAAGCACATGCCGATGAAGTCGTCACCGTCCTTGGTGTCCTTGTCTTGATCATCCTTGCTGTCGTCGTCGCTCCAGCCTTCCATGTCGCTGAAGTTGATGTCGTATAAGGTGGTGAGGATACGGTGGAAGAGCTTCTTGGCTTTGCTAAGGTTGCGGTACTTCTTCCCTTTGCTTGGCCACGAGCTGGGGGCTTCTTGTTGCGGTTCTTGTTGACGTAGTCGATCTTGCTCACACCATCGTAGTCATTCTTGCCCTTCTCCAGCTTGGGGCATTTTGCTCGCATGTGTTGGGGCCACCACACTCAAAACAAATCACAGGCCCTCCTCTCTTTCTCTCCCTAACCCTCTTGTAAGCATGTGAAATTTTTTGGCTAAGAGGACGAGTTCATTCTCTGGAAGATGCTCGATCTGGTCATCACTAATCTCACAGAGTGCAGCTAAGGAAAAACCAGAAGCACCATCAGAAAATGCTCTGGAGGTAGAGCTGGGATCGGTGACCAAAGCCATCGACTGTGATTTCGACTTGCGAGAAACAATGTCAATCTTGTGAGTCTTGAGGCATGAGTACAACGCATCAAGAGTCAAAGTCGAGAGATCAGTCGTGTCCTTGATGGTGGTCACTTTCATCTCCCAAACTCGTAGGTCTAACGCAGAAAGCATCTATCGAGCATTGTCCGAGTCAGGGTATGTGAGACCAACTGCTCGGAGGTTACTCAAAATCTTGTGAAACCTAGCAAAGCACTCATCTAAGGACTCTTCAGTGAGCATCTCAAACATGTTGTACTCTCGCTTGTACTGGTCCTGTCGCACGGTCTTGAGTTGGGTGGTGCCCTCATGGTATGCTTCGAGGGTCACCCAAATGTTGTAGGCCGACGAAAGATGAGATATGCGATCAAACTCGTTTCTGCTAAGACCTTGGATAATGATGTTCCTTGCCCTAGCATTTGCCTCCACATTTGGCATATTTGCCACTATGATGTTTTCATCGGTAGGAACAACAAACCGAGTTTTCACCTTCCTCCAGATTGCATAGCTGAGCCTGTGTGTAAGACTCCATCGTACTCTTCCAGAAGGGATAGTCGATCCCGTCGAAGAGAGGGGGCTTGGTGTCGGAACCCGGAGTAACGACTCCTGGATCCTCTGTATAAATCGCACTAGTCCAGGATCAGCTAGTGCACACAGTACAACAAAGATAAATACCAAGCACAAATAACCAGTTATATTAAATAAACGAGTACGGACTTATGAACAAGTCTTACATCAACGCTCATTGGCAAGATAAATAAAGGAAGTAACTGCAGAAGCAAACTGATAAATAGCAAAGCCCAAGCCTGCCCACAGGCAAACGACAGTAAGACGCGGCCTATTCGTCCAGATCTTCACCGTAGTCGACAACATCTTCCTCCGTGTAGGGAGGGTGCAAGGTGAGCACAAACTTGTACTCCGCAAATCACACGGAGAAATGCAACATAATGATAAAGGCTTCAATGGAAGGCTTATAGGGTTAGTTTGCATAAAACAGCATTTAAGGAAATACAATAATAGATTAAAAATGCCAAATTTAATACAGTAAGTAAAAACAATACTTGTAATTGAAAATAATACCGTCAGTGCAGGCTTCGACCAAACACCAACCAATCCATGGGCATCCCACCCGGACCATCTTTTCCAAAAGATCACGTATGGATTCCATCCATCCACACGTTTCCAAACACTCGTGAATTCCATCCATCCACAAGCTTCCAATCTCTCTCATGGGTTCTATCCACCCACAAGGTTTTTCATTCTCTCATGGATTCCATCCATCCATAAGGTTTTCGAAAATCATTTTTGAAAAACAAAGTCTAATCCATGAAAAACTTTTTACTCAGCTTGCCCATGACCGTGGGCACGGCTATCCAGGATAGATTATACACTCTGCAGAGGTTGTACAGCTTTACCCACAAGACACGATCATCCCATATTGCCACCGGGTTACACACTTCCTTAGGTGTGCGGTGAGGAGTCGTGACAAGGCCTTTATAATGCAAAGCCTTCAACCTGGTCGAGCCAACTCTAAGGTTTCACCCCAGTAAGGAATCCACCAGACCGGGACCCCCTCTTGAGCCTAGACGAGACTTCTCATGGCTTAACCACGCTCGCCCAAGTGAGACTTCACATGGCACCAACCACGCTCACTTTCAACCTACGACTTGACTCAGGTTGGGACTTCGCAAATTATTCAGCCAGGGCTGTCCCATACCAGCCATGTGGTAGTACGATTAGGGCTTTGCAACAGTAGCTCACAGACCGGTTCTTAATCTGACTTAGGCCCAACCACATACCCCCGTGCACGACAATCAACAACTGCGGCTCCAACCAACAGGGCATGCCTGCACCCACCAATCTAACCAATTGCCTAAGTCTAAACCAAGTTTGATATTTTGTTTTCAAAATATTTCATAACACTCCTTGACTCACCAAAGTCAAGAGTACATATCAAAAGTATATCATTTTATGTGAAAGGTTCATCATTTTATGTGAAAAATATCCCAAAACAAATATTATGACTAAGCAGGGCTAAGAATTTGATTCGAAATTCCTCTAGACAACACTAATGCACTAGCTAGAGTTTGATCTAGGGTGACAAGGTATCGAGGAATTCAATATCAATGGAGGAAATAACAAGTAGGCAATAACTAAATTTAAAACTAAATTGAAATACGTTGAATAAAAATATGCATGAAAAATAATTTAAAACAACATAGTTTTATTTTGAAAACTGGGATCAACACGATCAAGGAGTGTGACTTGCCTTGCTCTTCAACTTGGTTTGAATCTTCGTCGAAGAATTTTCCCGAATCGTCGAAGTCTACACGCGAAAATAACCCACCAAATTCAAATAAATTCAAAATGACTTCAAAAATTTGAATTAAGGCTATAAATGGATAGAGGGGAATTTTTGATGAATTTAGAAATTTGAATGGGCTCAATCAGAGTTAGGACGAGGAAAAACGGGCTCCGGGAAGATTAAATTCAGAGAAAATGGAAAAAGACTGGTTTCTGGAATTATTTTCCTAAAGGAAAATCTAAATTATTGCGTCAGCAGGCAATTTCTTTTCCGCTGGAATTATTTTTCAATGGAAAAATGAAATCGTGGGACTGGATCGACTGACAGGTGGGGCCCTGGTCCATGGACCAGGTCCACGGGTGGAGGCAGTGGCTGAGGTGTCACGGACCGCGGGGTGCGGCCTGCGTGGCAGCTGGGTGCCCGTGTGGCGCCCTCGTGGCGACCGCGTCAGCAGCCACATCACCGTCGGCGCTGACGTGGCATGGTGCCGGCGGGGAGGAGCTTGGGCCTGGGAGCTCGCCGGCGAACGGCGGCTCGGCTGCCGGCAGCGAGGGGCCGAGGAGAGAGAGGAGGATATGGGGAGCTCGGCGGTGAGGTCGGCGATTATCGGAGAAGGCCGGAGCAGGGCCGGCGGCGAGGAGCGGCGGCGGCGCGTTCGGGTCACCGGCGAAGTCGGCCTTCGGGCGGCGCTCGAGCCGGGCGAAGGGGCGGACGGGGTCGAGGGCGGCGAAGCCGAAGGCAGCATCGGCTGGACGCGGGCGTGAGCGGAGCGGCTGGAATTCCTCACCGGAGGAAAGAGGCGGCGGCGGCAGTAAGGGCGCACGATGCCGAGGCGAGGGGAAGCTCGGGAGAGCGGCGGGAGGTGGAGTGGGGAATGGAGGAGCTCGGGGCGGGGTTTAAATAGGGCAGAGAAAAGCGGGGGTGCGCGGAATTCGTCGCCGGAGTGGGAAGGTGGGCGCGGCGTTTGCGGCCAATTTGGGGGGAAAGTGGGGATGTGGGGCAGTGGGGGCGTGGGCGCGCAGAGGGCGGAGGTGGTTGGGGAGTTGGGCGGCGCGCGCGGGAGGGAGGGGGCACCGGGTAGGGCGGAGGAGCGGTTGCGGGAAGCGGCGGCGCGAGGAGGGGGACGGCGCGAGGTAGGGGAAGGCCGGGCCCACGTGCAGCGAGAGGGGGAGGCGAGGTGCGGCTGACGGGCGGGGCCCGCGGGGCAGAGAGGGGCGAAGGAGAGGGGAGGCGCCGACAGGTGGGGTCGGGTGAGAGGGAGGGAGAGCGGGAGGGCACGGGCGGCCGGATGAAGATCGGGCGGCCGAAATGGGAGGGCGGGGCAGACGGAGCGGATGGGTTGGGGGAGCGACGTGGCGGGCATCAGGCCGGCCAGGTGGCAAGCGGGGAAGGGGGGTAGGCGGGATTGGGCGGGGCGCGTGGATGAAATCTGGCCGTCCACGTGGCGACCGGAGGGAGGGGCTGGGAATTTATTTATTTATTTTTAATTTTGATTTCAGATTTTCAGAAATTGCCAGGAAATTATTTAGCCTCAGAAAAATATGAAAATACTTCCAAAAATACCAGAAAAATTCAGAGAACCTCCTGGACACTTTTTGGACTTAATAAAATTAATTTCAACTAATGTTGGATCTATAATTTTATATTGAAAATACTTTTTGATTTCAAAAATACATTTTTTTAAACTCCAAAAAATCCAGGAAACCAAATAAAATCCAAATAAATCCAATTAATTAATTTGACATAAGATTTTTATAGAAAATCAAAATATCCTTTTATATAATAATATTTTTAGGTTTTTCTTAAAATGCTTTTCAAATCCAGTTTTTTTCAAAAACAAAAATTCAGGGCAAATCCAAATTTAAAATTTTAGGCACAAAAATACTTATTTTAATTTAAAATTTGGTTTTAATCAATTTTTTATTATTTATTTATTTATTTTTATTTTCGTAAAAATCTAGGCTATTACACTTGGTGGAATACTTGTCTGTTGTCATGGCTCAACAGACAGGTTAAGATCTATAGTAGAGAGTTAACCGGCTCTGATACCACTTGTAGGACCGAACAGGCAACAGAGTGGGGTGAGTGGTGCCTTAAAACCTCCCTAAGTATTCACACAACCCTTCTTCTCCAATAGTTACAAAGCTATGAAGACAAAGGTTGAATGCTCACTAGAAAACCGAAAGAATAGACAGAAACAAACGCTGGCAGAAGAATTCAAGAGTAGTAGAAGCGCACTGTCGTGGTCGAAGAAGAAACAAAGGAAGTGAAAGACGCACGACCGTGAGACCCGATTTCCGAATAACTTATGATTCACAGTTCTATTGGTCATGAGACTTTAAACATAGCAAGAACATGTCCTCTGGCCGAGAAAAATACGAAGTGGTCAAAGCTTCTTTGCTGTGGTCGAAAAGAGATGCGTGGTCGAAACCGAAACAGAGGAAGTGAAGAGCGCACGACCGCAAGACCCGATTTCCGAATAACTTTTGATTCACGGATCTTTCGGTCATGGGACTTCAAACACTGCAAGACAACATCCTCTGGATGAGAAATAATAGAGATGACCAAAACTCTTCCCCGTGGTCGAACAGAAAAACAAGGTCGAAGATGAAACAGAGGAGGTCAAGAGGCGCACGACCGCAAAGCCAAAAACTGCGTTCAAAACCTTGCTCTCAGGAATGAACTAGCCAAGATGGCCTTGAGGATGATTCCCAATTTAGAACAAGTCAAATCTTGAGCAACCCAAAAGGAAACAATTTCTCAAACATAAGAGAAAAGAAGATGGGGCAGATAAAACATGAACAAGACAATCAAACATCAAATAGACAAAATAGCTTAGATAGAGGCAGAGAGATGAATGATTGCATATATAGAGGTTTCTACAGCCACTCCATCAGGAGGTCCAAGAGCACCATCGCTCTTGCCCAGAGACAACTCACACAAGAACGCATAATGAAAACCCAGAGCTTCTCAGGAACAACCACACTGAGCACTCGTGTTCTACCTTCTCTATTTATAGCCTTCAGATACCAGGGGAGAACCCCTTAACCCCCAACTAACACCGAGTTTTACACAGCTTTTCCTGTTATCACCAACAGACTCCAGTGCTTTAACAGAAAGCAGTTTCCTTTGCCGGCTTTAAGCATTTCTCCAAAATGCCCCTCCTGCGCCTTCCTGGAAACTTCCCGTTGCCTTACTGTCCTCGCAAGACCGCACCTATCTTTCGACCGACTGGACCTCAACTCCTCCTGAGCCTAGTCCTCGGTCCACTCGTCGTAGCACACGACTGCACCTGGCATCCGACCGTCTAAACCTCGACTCCTCCCTGAGTCTAGTCCCGGTCCACCTCGCCGTTGCCCGTCGTGTCCACCTCCAGCAGCTCCAGCTCTGGTTACTCGTCGCCTGGCTTGCAACCACCTCACCAGCCTCGTTCATCTTGCCATTTCCTGACCATTTGGACCTCAACACCTCCTATGCCTAGTCTCGGTCCTCCTATGCCTCACCATGACCTAACTCCGAAGTCCTTCAACCACACAGACAACCAAACCATCACATAGCACCGCACAAAACATCGTGAACATAAATCTGCATCAAGAGAAATGTACTCGTAAGACATCCCAGCTGGTCCTAGACCACTAAAGACCGGTCGAAAACACAAAACATGCATCGCTCAAGGCCTACGACCGCTCTACAAGTCGATAAGACCACCCCAAGGGTCTGTACGACCATTTGAACAGAAGCTATGACCATCGCTGCGAGTTTCAACGTGGTCGAAGTGACTTCCGACCACGTCCGACCTTGTTCGACCGCTCCTGACTTCGTTCGACCGCGTCCGACCACTTTCGACCGCACTCTAACTTTGTCCGAGCACTTCCGACCTCGTTTGACCACAACCGACCACATCCGACCTTGTTCCGAGCACGTCTGACAGCTTCAACCGCTTCACAACATGGTCGAAATCCGCCGACTTCCCAACGTGGTCGGAGACTCGACTGCCTACTACCGACCACAGCTCGCGACAACGTGGTCGAAGGCAGCCGACTTCCCAATGTGGTCGTGGTTGAAGTATACTGACTTCCCAATGAGGTCGTAAATCTATCTGGTGGCTTCCGATTGCTGACAACGTGATCGTAAACCTTTCCGACCACGACCAATGTGGTCGTAAACCCTTCGGCTAACTTTCGACCACGGACAGTGTGGTCGTAACAACTTCCGACCATGGCCAGTCTGGTCATAACAGCTTCTGACCACGGCCACTGTGGTCGTAACAGCTTTCGTCCATGGCCAATGTGGTCGTAACACCTTCTCCCAACCACATGCTGCTGACACGTGGTCGTAGGAGCTTCCGACCACTTGCAGGGGCTTGAAGTGTCAATTACTCATCACAAACATGTGGTCACCTCCACATGGTCTCTCAATCTCTCCATTGATGAGTATATTGCCAAACATAGAAAAAGCACAAAGATGAGTTTGTTTTTTTAAGAGAAAGTCATACATGGTCTAGAGAGAGTGACATAAAGTCTTATGACCATGTCGACAGAGGAAAAATGGAGCAAAAACTAGAAAGAACAATGTTTCCTCAAAAGCTCTAAAAAATCTCCCTTAAATGCCTTTTTCTTCATTACTCTCCCCCTTTTGGCAATAAAATCATCAAGATGTAAGGAAGAAAATAGAGCATAACTTGAATGGAATAACTGTATGTTATTTAGTTTAAGCATTAGAGCCATAAAGAGTATCCAGAAAGACTTTCTAAGTATTACACCAAGCCATAACAAAGGAGAGTGCTATCTAGATCATGACCATTTATGTATAGACAAATTAAAGCCAAAAATGGTAGAATATGAAATTTTGATAAATTGCTTGGCATGTCAAATCGATCAAGGTCATAGTCTATCTATAGGCATCCAGAGATGATGTAAGCCATGTCAATATTCTAAGTGGAACCAAGAAGCTAACACTAAGTCATTTTGGAGTGTTATAAGTTCAAGAATGAGGCATTTGTTCAAATACTTGTCATTTTGTAAATGAGCAAATTTAGCACTTTTGACATGATTTTGCGTTTAGAAATTCATGGTTGTTTCCAACCAAAATTTTTGTTGCTTAGCCATGTGCTAGATCTCAAACCTTATGCGACCATTTCAAGCAATAAGCTTAAGAAATGATCTTGGTCATCCAAAACACCCCCTGAGTTCATGCCTAGTGCAATGACAAGCAGTCTCATGAGAAAGAATTGGTGAGACCAGTTTTTTCGCACAAAAAGATCTTTTTGCATTTTTTTGATTTTTAGTTCAAAAACAAAGAGTTAATACTAACTTATGCTTCACTAAAGAACTAGCATAACTCAATCTAAAGCTCAACATAGATTCAAGACTCAACTAAGTTTATTTGACATGGCAAAAATCATAAAAGGATAACTAAAGACAGTCTAGTCACAAGATCTAACATGACATGATTTAACTCAAGTTGTACATATTTACTCAGCCTATCATGGCAAAGACTAGACTAGACTACAAGTCTATACAACCACCCCAAGGGTCGGTACGACCATTTGAACAGAAGCTACGACCATCGCTGCGAGTTTCAACGTGGTCGAAGCCCTTCCGACCACGTTCAACGTGGTTGAAGTGTCTTCCAACCACGTCCGACCTTGTTCGACCACATCCCGACTTCGTTCAACCACGTCCGACCACTTTTGACTGCACTCCGACTTTGTCTGAGCGCTTCCGACTGCGTTCGACCACAACCGACCACGTCCGACCTTGTTCCGAGCACGTCCGACTGCGTTCGACTGCTTCACAACGTGGTCGAAATCCACCGACTTCCCAACGTGGTCGGAGACTCGACTGCCGACTACCGACCACAGCTCGCAACAACGTTGTCCAAGACTACCGACTTCCCAATGTGGTCGTGGTCGAAGTCTACTGACTTCCCAACGAGGTCGTAAATCTATCTGGTGGCTTTCGATTGCTGACAATGTGGTCGTAAACCTTTCCGACCATGACCAACGTGGTCGTAAACCCTTTGGCTGACTTCCGACCACGGCCAATGTGATTGTAACATCTTCCGACCACGGCCAGTGTGGTCGTAACAGCTTTCGACCATGGCCGGTGTAGTCGTAACAGCTTCTGACCACGGCTGGTGTGGTCGTAACAGCTTCCGACCACGGCCAATATGGTCGAAACACCTTCTCCCGACCACATGCTGCTGATAGCGTGGTCGTAGGAGCCTCCGACCACTTGCAGGGGCTTACGAATTGCAAAAACAGCACAAACCAAAGTCAATTTTTCTAAAATAAGTGTTAATTACTTATCACAAACATTTGGTCACCTCCACATGGTCTCTCATGATGTTGGGCTTAGAAGGCAAAAGCTAAAAAGAACAGGAGCAGAAGATTATGATCAAGAAAAACAAGTGATATACTGGTATATATCAAAATTGATCCTGCACCTAATACGGCTTTGCACCGATTCTCTGAAATGCTGGTGTGCAATGGTTGGTCTGCATGCCGCTTCAGCCCGACTCCTGGAGGCCAAGCTGAACGACCGAGGAATGGTGGACGCAATTCACAAACGGAGGAGACCAACCGACGAAGGCCTTAGCAACCGTCGCCATCTTGGTAATACGGGAAGTATGGCAAGAGCGCAATGCCATAACCTTCCAAAGCAAAGGACAACACCGACGACATTGCTAACGAAGATGGAGGAGGAAGCCAAGAGCGAAAATGCTTGCCATGATTTACCCCTACGTAACAACCTCAATTTTGAGAACAGTGCTATCGTACGTCTCGCAATAACTCAAGAGTTCAGTTAGAATGAACATTATACCTGCTCACGGACATTTCAAAAGGGATTAATTTGATTAAAATAAGACATAACAATCCATTTTAACAGCTTTATGAGCGTCCAAGACTAAAACTTAACTTAAAATCAGAAGATCTGAAGAACTTCCACAGAAACGCTTGAGTGCGGTTGTAACCCTAACATGAAAATTTGTAACATTCTTTCTTCTCTTGAACTATGTGTTGATGGAAAATGAAGTAAGAGTGAGTACAACCAACCGTACTCAACAAGTCACATGAGTAAACGCTATTTAATTACATGCCAAGATTTCCAAAGAATAGGGATATAGTGGTTTTATTAAAGAATTTTATGGATGCAATTTTATTTGTAAACATTTTTAAACATAAAAGAATAATAACTTCTTAAGGAATTGAGATTTCAAAACTTGATTACCATACTTCATATTTCCAAATCATTTCCAAATCTACTTATACTTCGTTGTTGGAATCACCCATTAAACACAGCTTCATTAACAAAAGCACGGCGTATTCGAATACCATTAAGTTATGATTCTGTAAAGTTTCCCAGCTTTACCTACAAGATCTCTTAACACTCATGACTGAGTTAAGAAAATAAGGCCTTTCACTGCTCAATTCTTTATATATAATCTCTACCTAGTAGGTGTTGTTTCTCAACAAACTCAGGTGGCCTGTGGCCTCGCCCCATTCAAAGCGGATCTACTGTTGTTAAGTATAGATCCCCCCTCCCATACCACAAAAACTCCCTTGGTCTTTCTCCACTCTTTGTAGATATTCAATCGAATTTGAGCAGCTACTAAATCAGGTTTTACAAATCAACGCTTGTGGTTGAGTGATCACCATGTTCTTTATTTGGCATAAGGTTCTAGTCTTTATATTTTCATTGAGGCAACTTCCATCCACAAACCCTTGTTTCAATATCCATCCGCACTGCCACCTTTCCAGTCCAAGCCTCCACCCTAGAATAAGGTCATGGGACCCGACCATCCTGTGGCTTCCCATGATGCCTCCTTATCCCAGAACCTCTTTTAAAAATTCTACCAGGAAAATACTAAAACTCTTAGTAGTGTAAAACTATTGAGTTCCTAGTCTACCATGATTATTTAAATAATATATTTAGTATTATTAAGTCCTGTCAAGGTGAATATGGCCATCAAATTAAACAGGGTTTTTTCAGGTGGTAGGACATAACTAATATCATATCATTCTAAACATTTCATGCTCAAGAAGTAACAACGCGCAAATAACATAATAAAAATACTGATAATTAAATAATTAAAGGAATGTGGGTTCAATATGATCAAATACATGTGACTTACCTCTTTGTTCATAGTCTCTAATTATTTCACTTTAGTCTTCTACTTAAACTGCTCTTGTAGTTCTTCTGTTAACTAACTCGTGTGGTCCGGCGCAGAAAATGACTGCAAATGAGTTCCTGCTTTGCGAAATACAAGCTAGGAACATAATAAAAATAAATAACAAAAAATATAGAAATAAAATAGGTTTGGGTTGTTAGGGGTTTAGATGGTGTGCGTGGCTTGGCTGCTTTGGTTGATCGTTGTGGAATTGGGTTAATGGGTCCAAGATGGTCGAAATGGCTATATAAGGGTTATATGGATTTCTATGATGGCTACGTGTATCGACAACATGGGTTTGGAGTTGGAATATCATTTGGATGATTTCATGTTTTATCAGGGTCTAAATTGGCAAAATAGGGTGGAAATGGTGTAGATGGGCTAAAGACGATCAAAATAGATATATACATATATGTGTTTTAGGGTTTTGTGAATAGTAACGGGTTTAGGTGCTGTTCATTGCTGGTTTTACTATTCATAGCAGGTTTAGTTCTTATCGAGTTGTCACTATGTACTGGAAGAACAGAGGAGTTTCGAGTACTCGGGTCATTTCGGTTATGACTACGAAGTCAGGTGGACAGCCGAGATTTGACTTCGAGTGCGAAATTGACGGAGATCGGACGATGTACAAGTTGCTACGAAGATTAGATGATGTTCGAGTAGCTGCAGAGATTGGGCGACGTCTGAGTGGCTTAAAAGATCGGACAGTGTTTGAGCGGGTTAGGAGCATCAAACGACGTTCGAGTGGCTTAAGAACATTGGACGGCGTTCAAGTGGTATTGCTCAGAACTCGAAGTGGAGTGGTCGAAGCTTCTCTCGATTAAAAGGTGGTCAAAGAGTTCAGGCAGTGGGGCGGTCGGAGAGTTCAAGCTGTGGGGCGGTCAGAGATTTCAAGCGGTGGAGCGGTCAGAGATTTCAAGCGGTGGAGCGGTCCAAGATTTCAAGCAGTGCAGCGGTCGGAGAATCCGTGGTCAAAACAATAATTGACGACCATGGGTGGGTTCCTAGGGCCATGAGAATTCCATTTTTGGGCTCGGGAGCGTTTGGAAGTTAGGTGAGCGTCGATGGTGAGGTCTCCACTTCTCGGGACTTTTAAATGGCACGGGTTAACGATGGGTTAAGAGGACAATAGTATTTGCTATAGAGTATCTCTATGGGTAGGGGAAGATTAGGGGTGTGCTGGTTTGGGTTAAGGATGGCTGAGCCAAGCTGTCCACAGTGACCTCCTGTGGCCAAGCGGTGGTACTAGCCGCCAGCGCAGTAGGGGAATCGAAAAGCTGGGGTCTTGCTTTGGGAGTGTTACTAAGGGTATGAAGAAGCTACAGGCAAAAGCAATCAAAATGAAAAGGACTGAATAGGAAGAACTGAAGATTGGTTTACTTTGGGGTCTTCTAATGATCGTCGGCGATGCTCCGATCGGGGGATTAATTGGGTGTGTGGGTGGCTTACTAGACACTGGTGCATTGCTCTGAAGGGGTTCAGGGTCTTAAATAGGGCGAGGAGGCAGTTCGACACAGGAAACAAATTGAGGCGGCAATGGCGCGTGGTCGGGGTCGTGAATGTATGGGAGGGTGCGGCACAGTTGGCAGTGTAGATATTTGGGTGTTCCTTGGGCACAACATTGCGGCAGTCAAAGGAAGTACAATGCGTCAGGTCGGTTGTGAGAGAGTGAGAGCAGAGAGAGCGGGGAAGTCGGCGAGGTAGTGGGATGTGAGATGATTATGGTGCTGGTCCAGGTAAGGGGTCACGGCACGAATGAGGGGTGTACGGTGGCTCTTGTGGCAGAGGTGGGTTCTAGGGTGCTCGAATTTGCAGCGTGCGGTTGTCGGCCGTGAGACAGGGGAAAGCAGAGGTGGTGGCGAGAAAAGCAAGAATGGCGGTGGCAGCTCTGACGTGCGGCCGAGAGCATTTAAGAGGGTGTCAAAGGTGGGAGGGGTGAGGTGGTATGCTCTCTGACCGATTGCAGCGGTGTGGCAACGACGGGAAGAAATGGGAAGGTGTAAGTGAAGGACTACGGGTAGGCTACGCTAGCGCAAATTAATAAAAATTTTGCTCGTAAACCAAGATCACTGCAGTTATAGATCACGGAATTACCACTAGACGCGCAGGTGCGGAATTGATGCAGCACGTCGGGGTAGAGTAGTCGTACTACGTCGATGCAGCACGTCGGGGCAGAGTAGTCGTACTACTTCCTCGTCCTCGTCGCGGCGTCCAACGTACAACTCCTCTCTTGCGGTTCGTCCAAACGCTACAGATGCAGCGCCGCCAAAAAGGTATCCACACGTACGGGAGAAGCGACGCACGCCGGATTACTAGATCCGCGCGAGCGCCCAGGGCGTGGGAGGGGTGGCAGCCAGGGTTTGAGGAGGTCACGAAAACTTCTACTCCCCTTGTGCGCCCTTGCCCTCCTTTTATAGACGTCCTTATAATGGGCTTCAGCGAATGGAGGCCCATTAGGACTCAATACCCAGTCTAACCCGGATCCAATCCGAATTAGGCTTCAGCCCTTAAGTGTGTGACCCTATGGGTTCACGTATGTTTAGACATGACACGAGTTTACCTACTCGGTCAATAGTTGGTAGCGGCCTCTAGCAAGACGTGCCAACTCCTAAACATACACAAAGATCATATCGAACGAACCATCACAACTTTATGTACATGCCAATCCCTTTGCCTCACGATATTTGGTCGAGCTCCAAGCTGACCACTCTTTCTCGATCCTGTGATCCGGAATCCCTTACTAGGTTAACTCTTAACCTTAAGTAGCATGGCCATGCATTTCTGGATCCGATCACTCGAGGGGCCCAGAGATATCTCTCTCAGGTAGAGAGGGGAAAATCCCATCTCGACTGACCATGCCTCGTAGCATGCTTCATGACAAACCCGAAAACTACCTTTATAACTACCCAGTTACGGAGTAGCGTTTGATAGCCCCTAAGTAGGTCGATTCACATCTCAAGTACATGCGACAATCTCAGGTCTAAGGACAAGGCGTACACGTTGTGTAGAGAGAGAACCATAAGTATAATTGTTATGTCTCATGTTGGGTCGGTCCAACCCCATGTTCTAAACATGTGTCCACATTATTGGTTTGACATCTCCATGTCTATGACCTGTGAAACATGGTCATCAACCGATACATGTGCTAATCCATTATTCACGTGTGTCCTCACATGAACTCCGACTAGGGACAACTTTAGAATAACCATATAAGTAAAGAGTTTCACAAACAAGTCACATACTTGTTAATCAACACAAAGGCAATATTCAAGGAACATTTATTAAATCATGGATACAACGAAATATCATCATCTCTATGATTGCCTCTAGGGCATATTTCCAACAGTAAGAGCAGAAGAATTGGGACGACAGCAATATTTTTCAGATGATGAACAGTACCTGCACGCAAAACGACTGAGGGGGTGAAGTGGTAAGGAGATCAAGGTATGGATGGCTAGGATAGGTGCGGGTTTAAGCCAAGGATTCAAGAGAAATCAAAATCAAACAAGAATTCAAATTACTTTTGAAATTCAGTTTTGTTTAACCCTAGCTCTTAACTTTTGATTGAGTCTGACGTGTGGGCTCATTTGCTTTGCATCCAAACCTCCAAGAAAACCCTCTCCTTTATTAATGCATTAGGCAGTTCACCAGCCTTATTTTCACACAAGGAAAAAAAGCATTGATCCTGCACCTAATACACCGAACCATGTAGCCCACTTAAAAATTTGATATGCCGGTGGATTCTATTTCAAAATTTAAGCAATTATCGGTTCATCGGTGCTCACTAGAACCTAGATCAGCCACAAATGGGAAGATGTAGGCTCGAGTATGCCAAGTCAAAAAGTGGTGAATGACTTCTTAAAACCTTCCCTCTAGTATTAGCAGCAAATGCAACGGAAAATATAAGCCCACAAGTTTTATCAAAGCCAAGAACCAAATATCACAAAGTCAACTGAGACAATCAGTCTCACTGGTCGACCGTTGGCCAGAGGGTGGTTGGATCGTTCGGCTGGTCGAACTAGATGTCGGCGACGATCTGACCACTCAACTGGTTGGACCAGATATCAAGGGCGGTCTAACCGCTTCACAAACACATGCAAAAACATCACTATCTAAGACCAAGAAAAAGCTAACACTTCAACTATTGATCCAACTAAGATGAAGCTTAGTACAAAAATTTTCTAAGATGTCGAGAACCTATTCCAATCATTCATTTTGAAGATCATAGCCAAAGTTCTGATTTTTACCCAAAACACGGAAGATTATGCCAAAATCAGACAAAAGAGAGAAACTTCGATCTGTACTTACTTATGAGTACTTGATGATCTAGATGACCTTGAATGGGTTCTTACATGTCATAGCAAGTTAGATCACAGCACGAAAGAGGAAGGAATTGAGAGAAACCAAGAACTCCTCAAAGCAGCTCGAGAAGACAAGGAGATCAAACAAGAACACAAGGCAGCAGGATAAACAAGTTTGATATTCCAGCGGCAGGCCAGCAACCGGCGGGCGAGGAGAGGCCGACGGCAGGCCAGCGACTGGATTCACGCACGGCGGCCGTATGGGGCCGGCCATGCGTAATCTCCCTTTTTCTTTTTTTTCTTTTTTTCAATCTACAACAGAATCATCATCTACTCTTTTATGTAATCTATCGATCGACATTGTGCCGGCGACTTCAATCTGCTCGCGATAGATTAGAACGGATTTGCACTGTAGAAAAATAATCTAGAAAGCGAAATATGTGAATTTAGAGCGATCTAAATACAGACAATTCAATCTACTAATGCTTCGATGATTACCTTTCAATTCACCGAAGCGATTCGTGGTGATAACGTGTTGAGGAACCGTCAGTGGCGACCAGTCCGATCGATTCTTCGGCTTATGCAAAAACCAGATCAATCACATAAGACAGAAATAGTAGATTGAAACACAGGGAGATAGAGAGAACTCCTGGTCTTTCTTTATTGCTTTCTTTTCTGATTTCGTATATAAAATAGCCAATAATACTCTCTATTTATAGCCTAGTGGTGAGATGCACATTATAGACCAAAGCTTTAAGTCCAAGCCCAGAATTCTTAACAGGTTCCTCAACAGTACCGATGGGTGAAGCGAAGCGCAGTAAATTGTTGGTTTTCCAACCGTTAGATAGGATTTGAAATACGTGCGCCACCGCCCAATCCTGCATCTGCCCCGAACGCACTCGGCCACTCCCGTACTCCACCTCTTCGGTTCCTATTCGAACTGTTAAGAAACCTGGGCCTGGGCCAGCAGCCCAGGGCCCATGGTGGGCACCTTATTGTAGTCTATAAATAGGGACCTATACCCCCTCATTATGTACACATGAATGAAAGCAATAAAGAAAGACCAGGAGTTCTCTCTATCTCTCTGTGTGTTCAATCTATTATTCTGTGATTCTGTGATTGATTTGTTCTTGTTCTAAACAGAGGAATCGCTCGGACTGGTCGCCAGCGATGGTTTCTCAACACGTTATCAGCACGACTTCGCTCCGCTGAACGAGGTAATCATCGAAGCACAGATTGAATTTTCTAGATCGCTTTTGAATCTGTATTTTCTTTTCGCGTTCTAGATTGAAGTTCTACGGTGCAAATCCACCCCAATCTACCGCGAGCAGACTTGAAGTCGCCGGCACAATGCCGATCGGTAGATTGTGAAACGGGGTAGATGTTGATTGCGCTGCAGAACGATGCAAATCCACCCTAATCTACCGCGAGCAGATCTGAAATCGCCGGCACAATGTCGATCGGTAGATTGCGAAAAAAAGGGTAGATGTTAATTGCATCCTAGATTGAAAAACGAAATCAGAAATTTTGCATAATTACGTTTGATCCTGCATGATCAATACACGACGAAATTTTGCATGTTATCTATTTCGGTTTTGCATTGGCATATGCATGGCATCTGCACAAAAAAAAAAGAGGAAGCACAACACAAAAGATTGGGCGATGGCCAGAAGTTATCGCTGGTCCATCTGCATGAAGCTACCATGGCCGGCTCCCTGCCGCTCGGCCTTACCGCGCATGCACGCGCGCTCGCGCCCGTACGCGCGTTCTCCGCGTCTGGTTTCACCGCGCCCGCACGCGCGTCCCGGCCAACACCTCGACTTCCCGAAGCACCAGCTGCCCCTGGATGTGTGCCTGAAGCACTGGTCGGCACATGGCCGCCGCTTGCCCCGCACGGCAACGCTGGCTGGCCTCGGCATCTTTGCCCGAACGCAACCTACATGGCCGACCGGCGAACGCGACCGTGCGCCGCCTCCTCTCGGCAGCCTCCTCGGACCCGGCCCCGCACTTGGCCGACTGCCGGCCTGAAGCCGCCCTTTTTCCCCGTGCGTGCTGGCCCGAACTGCCCGGCTTCCGCGCCCGGCCGCCTCCGCAGCAGAACCGGCCCCGCCGCACATGTACGCGCGACCGGCCACCTCCACGCCTTCCGCGCCCGTACGCGCGACCGGCCGTCTCCTTGCCTTCTGCGCCAGCATGCGCGACCGGCCGCCCCCTCGCGCTGGCCGCCGCTTGATCTTCTGCGCCGTCGTGCCCGGCCGCTTCACCCCGTACGGCGTCACCCGCCGCCGGCCGCTTCGCCCCGCACGGCGTCGCCTGCCGGTCCCGAACGGGCCGTGCACATCCGCCTGCGCTCCGCACAACGCCGGCAAGCACCGCCGCCCAGCATGTCGGCCCCACCATCTTCGCACGGCCCCCGACCGCTCCCGCGCTGCCGCTCAGCGCCTGGACTCTCCCGCGTCGCCGCACGGCCCCCGGCCGCTCCCGCGCCGCCGCACGGCGCCCGCCTTGCGCCGCCTCCTCCCGCCGGCCCCGTCGCCCAAGCCAGCAGCCTCGGCTGCTAATGCCGCCGCCGCCACCTAATGGGGAAACCCTACCGAGCGTGAGGGGAGCGGTAGGGGCGAACGGGTTGGGCTGGGGGAGTAAAAGGAAAGGCCGCATGGGCCCAGGTGTGATGGGCCGGCCGGGGTAGAAAGAGATGGGCCGGACGGGGGGGAAACAATGGGCCAAAGTGGCCCATCTTTATGAATTTAGTAATTGGCCCTTAATTATTTGATTTCAGTCCTGAATTTTGCATAATAGGCCTCGTAATTCTGAAAATTACAAATAAGCCCTTAAATTTACGAGCGGGTCCAGAATTTTGCAGAAAACCCCTTGGTAAATTAGGAAATTGCGCGAATTTTTCTCTGAATTGAAATTTTGCGTAAAAACCCTCTGGAATTGCAGAATTTGCTGAAATTTCATATTCTTGCATAAAAGGGCCTCGGGAATCCGAATTTTGAATTATTTTTAGCATTTGAAGCTTATTTATTTATGTCTTTACTGTTTTATGTATTTTCTGTATTTATTTACTGTTTTGGTTAATTGTAATTGTTTTAATTGCTTTTAATCACTGAAATTAGCAGTAAAATTTATAGAAAATGCATAGAAAATTCTGAAACATTGCGAGAACCTTTTGTACTATTTATTTACCTGCAGTGAATTATTCTGTGCATGTCTACCAGCAGTAGACTTATACACATTTAGATGACTAGCATAACGAACTGGAAGTTCGATTAGCTGGCCCAGCATGGCCAAAACTATCTGACGTAGGCATCCGATGTCGAGATTGTGCTTGGAGCCAGGAAGCTCCGCGCTGCTATTGGGATTGGCGGATTGAATGACGCTCAACCCAAACCTGAGGAGAATGATCAGGCATTTCATTTTCTCAGGCACCACCTCTGCCTCACTCTCAAGAATGAGTATATGACGGAGAAGAGCGCGCTGGCACTCTGGACCGCACTCCAGAAGCGGTTTGAGAGGCTAAAGTACACCATTCTTCCTCAAGCAGAGCGAGAGTGGATCAGACTGAGGTTTTGCCGACTTTAAGACGGTCAGGGAATACAATTCTGCCTTGCACAGGATTTGTACCCCAATACAGAAAATTGAGAAAAACCTTCCACCCCAATATAGCACAATCCGCACGCAACTATCGTCAAGATGGCTATGAGAAATACGCCGAATTGACTGATATGATGCAAGTTGCGGAGGCTCAGGACAAAGTTCTCCGTAAGAACTACGTCACTCAGCCACCTGGGAGCTCCGCTGGTCGTGAAGCCAGCGCCGGGAGCTACAAGGTGCGAAAAGCTCTTAATGAGAGAAGGGGAAGGAAGGGTAAGGCCGCAGCCCAGAAAGGCGAATCAGATGCTCCACGAGAGAATAAGGCCAGCAAGCCAAAGCGGGATGGTCAAGGGCAGTATGAAGCACACTCTGCATCGGCTGAGGGGGAGAATTCTGAGTAGCTGCCTGCACCGATGGAAGTTGAAACCATCACGACAGCAGTAATCCCTCTCGACCTAGAAGTAGTTAACGCCATGATTTCTCTTGAAGAGAATGTCAACCCCGAAAAAATAGCAGAAGTCTAGTGCACTGAATGCATTTCGACTTTAATTGTCATTTATTTTGTGTGGAAGAATATGTTAGAATTTGCATGGATGGTACTTAAGAATTGTTATTTTCTCGTGATGGTTGGATGATATTTGATATTGGTGTATTTTATCTATGTGTTGATTGCCTTCTCATGCATATTAATAAAATACCATATATTAGAACGCTTGTAGCGCCCTATGAAGGAAGTGTGCTTAGCTAGCAGCGGCACAACGCATACCATCTTAAGAGAGATTATATATTTTCAGTCGATTTGTAAGAGCACTGGCAGCCTTACGACAATCGCCAAAAGCGATGGATGTATAATTGGTTCAGGAAGAGCCATAATGGGCACAACTTTGGTTATTGAAGAAGCCTTATTGTACCCAGAATCGACTAGAACTCTCCTAAGTTTTAAGAATATCCGCGCAAATGGTTTCCACGTTGAGACTGAAGAAGAGTACGGTAAGAAATACCTGCTCATTATGAAGCGCGAAGAGAATGGCAAAAGAATATTAGAAAAACTTCCTTCACTGGCTATATTATACCAACATTAAAGCGCCTGCAGCGTACACTGTTCTGAAGACAGTGTTTAGAAGCTCTTAACTCTTCTGTCTCTGGCATGACAGATTAGGCCACCCAGGTCTTAGGATGATGAGAAACATAATAAATAACTCGCATGGGCATAATATTAATGTGAAGAATTTTCCGAATCATGAAGATTTTGTGTGCCCTACATGTGCCACCGGCAAACTAATTACTAGACCATTCACTCTGAAAGTGAAGGAAGAAGTCCCTGCATTCCTAGAACGCATCCAGGGAGACATTTGCGGTCCCATTCAACCTGTCTCAAGGCCATTTAAATATTTCATGGCGCTCATTGACGCTTATTCGAAGTGGTCATATGTGGGTTTTGTTGTCCACAAGGAACCACGCCTTTGCAAAATTGATCTCGCAGATCATTCGCATCAGAAATGTGTTTCCTGAACATCACATCAAGTCCATTAGAATGGACAACGCCGACGAATTTACTTCAAAGGCATCTGATGATTATTGCATGGCGATGGGAATTGCAGTTGAGCATTCGGTACCGCATGTCCATACCCAGAATGGTTTGACAGAGGCTTTAATTAAAAGAATTATTGCCCGACCCTCTTGCATAATTGAAATCTAGCAGCTACATGTTGGGGACACGCAGTCCTGCATGCAGCGAATCTTATCAACCCTAGACCTTCGGCCTACAACATCCATTCACCTATGCAACTAGCGCAAGTGTCACCACCGAAAATTTCCCAACATTAGGGGGAGGAAATCAACCCCTTGATGAAGAATGTCGGGAAATTACGTGGCAAGCCTGGGGAATCCATGCAGATGACCCGCGCACTAGAGAAGTCCAGAAAACAAGAGAAGTCTAGAAGACAATAGAAGTCCAGAAGACAAAATAGATTTGCAAGCATTAGCAAATCAGCTGCCTGATCACTTTAGTGATTTGAAGAGCGTGACTAAGTCGCATGTGCCTGCACGCACTGCACCGGAGAGGGTTGAAATACCAAATAAAGCAGAAGGTATCCCTAATCTCGTCCAGAGGCCTCAGAAAATAATAAAGGACAAGAACTCCGGTTCCTCGAATCCTTAGTAACCGGGGACGCCTGGTGAAGAAGGATAAGAAGGACTTACCACAGCCGATCATTGAAGTCCCCCAGAATGAGAAGGGGAGCCAGTTGAGACCTAGCACAAGTATGACACCTTCAGAAAAAGGGCATACCGGATCTGAACATCCCCATCGGCATGGATGTGTGCGCACACATCGGAGCCGAAAAACTAAAGGGACTTGCCACCGCAATTGAAAGAAGCGATGCGCAAGGTAAAGCTCTAGCAGAAGCAATCGCTCCAGAAGAAGCAACTCATGAAGAAATAGCTATAAATTATGTGCACACGGGAGAGTCCCTGAATAGGACAACAGCTAATATCGATATCTACTTCGCAAAGAAAATTGCCACCATCATCGATCTTGATCCCGAGCCTGCATCGCTCGCTGAATATAAGAAAAGATCATATTGGGAAGATTGGAAGAAGGCAATAGCAACTGAATTGCTATCTCTGAATAAAAGAGAGGTGTTTGGGCCCGTATGTCGTACACCTCCCCACATACACCCCGTTGGGCACAAGTGGGTATTTGTTCGAAAGAGAAATGAAAGAAATGAAGTAGTGAGATACAAAGCAAGGCTGGTAGCCTAAGGTTTCACTCAACGTCCTGGAGTTGATTATGAAGAAACCTACTCCCCGGTCATGAGTGGAATTACCTTTAGATACTTGATCTCAATGGCAGTGAACTTGAACTTAGAAATGAAATTGATGGATGTTGTGATTGCATACCTCTACGGTAACTTGGATTCGGAGATTTATATGAAAGACTCTGAAGGAATATCTCTCCCGAACCAAGACAGAGCAAATAGAAATCTGTACAGTGTGAAACTCAGAAAGTCACTGTATGGACTGAAACAATCTGGAAGAATGTGGTATAATCGCTTAAGCGACTTTCTCTGCAAGAAAGGCTACACGAGCAATGAAGACTGTCCTTGTGTATTTATACGATGATCCCAGAATGGATTCTGTATAATCTATGTGTATGTAGATGATCTGAATATCATCGGGACAGCCGAAGACATAAAAGAAACAAGCTCCTACTTGGAGTCAGAATTTGAAATGAAAGATTTGAGCAAGACCAAGTTTTGCTTAGGCCTGCAGCTTGAGCATGTCCTTGAAGGAGTCTTGGTACATCAGTCGACCTACACTCAGAAGGTGCTTGAAAGGTTTGGCTTTGAGAAGGCATTTCCCTCAAAAGTACCAATGATCGAGAGGACTTTACAGCAAGAAAAAGATCCTTTCCGACCTAGGGAAGAGGGGGAGGAAGTCCTGGGACCGGAATTCCCATACTTGAGTGCAGTGGGAGCACTCATGTACTTAGCAAACTGCACTAGACCGGGCATTGCATTTGTCGTGAACCTGTTAGCAAGGTAAAGTGCAGAGCCCACCAAAAGGCATTGGCAGGGCATAAAGGACACCTTCCAAGGAAGCAAAGACATTGAATTGTCTTACAGAAAGAATCAAGATCTGAACTTGATTGACTATGCAGATGCTGGGTACCTGTCTAACCCGTATACCGCTAAGTCGCAAACAGGCTATGTATTTTTCATGTGGTGGAACTGCAATTTCCTAGAAATCGTCTAAGCAAAGCCTTGTAGCTATTTCGACGAACCACTCAGAAATTATAGCGCTATATGAAGCCGCACGAAAGTGCGCTTGGTTCCGCTGAATGATTCACCACATCCAGCAGTCATGTGAAATGAACATTGTGCAAACCCCCACAATTATCCATGAAGATAATGCAGCTTGCGTTGCACAAGTGCAGACGGGCTATGTAAGCATATCAACCCCAAGTTCCTCTATGCTCATGAATTGCAGAGATGGACAAGATTAAAGTACTGTACACTAAGTCATGTAGACTTGTTCACTAAGTCACTCCCGCATCTAGCTTTGAAAGGTGCGTGCGTGGAATTGGAATGACGAGACTTAGAGAAGTGCAGAATTCAGGGGGAGAATTCTCACAAGCTCGCTAATAAATCTTGATCATGAAGATTAAGTACCCAAAAATAAAGTCCTGCAGACCAAATGAATTTGGGTGAATTGTACTCTTTTTCCCTTGACGAGTTTTCCATGAAGTTTCTCGACCAAGGTTTTTAATGAGGCAATTCGTGCATCGCAACATCACATGTATCATGTGCTCTTTCTCCAAATTTTTCCCACTGGGTTTTTATGGAGTTTTAGTGAGGCATGAACGTGTCGGATGAGTGCCCAAGGGGGAGTGTTAAGAAACCTGGGCCTGGGCCAGCAGCCCAGGGCCCATGGTGGGCACCTTATTGTAGTCTATAAATAGGGACCTATACCCCCTCATTATGTACACATGAATGAAAGCAATAAAGAAAGACCAGGAGTTCTCTCTATCTCTCTGTGTGTTCAATCTATTATTCTGTGATTCTGTGATTGATTCGTTCTTGTTCTAAACAGAGGAATCGCTCAGACTGGTCGCCAGCGATGGTTCCTCAACACGAACGATAAAAAAGTTGATCGAACTTGTGACACAGGATTCGGACAACCAGGCATCGAGCGTTTAATCAGATACGAAAGAACAGCATTCGGACATCCAGTTCTTTACGTCACATTTAAGTTGATGTTTTTTGGACAAAACGGGTGGATTTTTTTTTAACTGTGACTTATACTTGTAGCTTATATTTTTTTGCCGTAGCCCAGCCAGTGACAAACTCAGGATTTCTAAAATGAGTGTTCAGAGTTGACAAATAAAAGTTAAAAATCCACAATAGCAAAAAAAAATACAAATTGCTTCATGCTAGATACAACATTTATAAAAAAATTAGAAAAATTACAAAATAATTTAGAGAAAAAATGGAATAACATAGGATAAAACTATGTTGATAAGTCTAATGTGTATAGCCTGCGTACACCATTGCACGACGGCGCATAGTCGATGCCTAGGGCCTACTACCTCGTCAGCCTAGCCGCCGCAGCCGCACGCTCCCTCCCCGGCTCCCAAGTAACAGTCGTCGCCCGATTACTCCTTGCACATTGGGTCCGCTCATGGCCCGAGCACTTGTATGAATAAACCGAATACCGATAAACCTATTTGAAAAAACTATATCGATAAGCCGTTTCAAAACGATGGCGAAAAAGTCATCTCAATTGTTTGCTCGACAAAGATATAAGCTATAAGACAATATGAAAAGAACTGGGCCTACTAATGTGCTGTCACACTTCATTGTTGCCGCCAGCTCGCCTCCCCTACTGCCACCGACGACGTCCAGGGTGCCTTCGCCGCCCGCCCCTGCACCGAAACCCAACTGGCTACTCTCATTATCGCCATGCCGATGAAACCCTAAGCTAGCGCTTGAGAAGATCAAATGTTCTTTCAAATGTGCTTCTAGTACAAAGGAATACTAATTAATATGAGAAGTTTCGGTGCACGTAATACATGATTGTTTAGCTTGGCACATGGAACCTGTCGCTCTAAGCAAAAGGTAGCGGCTGACCAAGTTGCTATCGGACCATTCCTTATACATGGAATGATGGATACGCAAAGCCGTGTGTGCAAAGATGATGGGGTACACATGGATTTGTGTCAGTGACTACCTTGGCTTAATACATGTGTCGCCTCTTGATTATGTTTGAATTGAGTTCGATTAAGTCTCACAGAGATGGTCATATACTCATTGGCATAATAAATGTTTTCCCAAAATTACGCAAAAACATCTCATGGCGTTGTGTTCTATATACATTACATTAAAGAAATTAACTAAATTAACAGCTACAAGTAACTCGAACAAAATCCAACAAGTTAGGGAAATATTCCTCTTCTTCTTTGGACAAGAGGGTTATCCCCCCCTCCTACCGGCGAAATATTCTTTGCGACCAGCTCAAAAGAATCTATTTTCGTTACTCTGAACCCCACAGGTCACCACTTTGTTCGATTTGATCTTGCGTATGTACCACACGAGTCCCCCAATGCCGATGGCTGCTGAGATTGAGAAGACAACACTTGCTGCAAAGAAAAAGGCCAAAATTATTTCAATCGGAATCCTACTATTTCATCTGGAGAAAATGGGACGTAATTGTTTGTTCGAGATATGGTTCTCACCAGCTACAACTCCGGCTGATGCATGATACCTTGAGACGCGACCATCTGTATAAAAAAGATCAGCATATAAATTGAACAAGTCTATATGACATCGTTTTGATATATTTTGTATGCAGATCATGGCGCTACAAGAATTAAATTAGTGTCCTAAATATGCAAATTTACAGTTCACACAATCACACCTCAAAGGAGGAGGAGCTGGACTGGAAGGAGGAACAGGGGTGAGGAAGGAGGAAATTTTTTGCTTTTTAGCTCAAAATTTGAAAGTTTTTTACATATGGACCCCTAGAGAAAAGATTTGCAAAAATAAACCCTTATCACGGCGCCAAAGCAAATGGCACCCATGGTACATGGCACGGCGCCATATGCTTTGTCGTTATGTATGGACACGTAGGAGCCACGGCGGCATAGCACGGCGCCAAAGCCCATGGCGCCGTGCCATGTACCTACGGCGCTAACGGCCATGGTGTTGTGCTCTGGGACTGAAGCCCGAGCGCGGCCCCCGGCCCCCCACCCCCTCACTCATCCCTTCAGCCCGAGCGAACACAGAGAGCAGCCCGCTGTAGGATAACAGGTAGGCTACGCTAGCTACAACATTTGATTTTCTACCGCGTTCAACCAGAAAACATGCGTGTAAGGGAGTCATGGATAGTTACCACTAGATGCGCTGCGCAGCGGAAGAAAAGTTGGAGCAGCCCGGTCCAACGTAGATGCGCATTGATGAAGAAGAAGCAGTCGATCGTTTCACGAACTGAATGTCTCCTCCTCGCGTCCTACCAATAGCCTTGCGCTTCTCGCCGATCAGCACAGCAGCAACAGCAGCGGCGCCTCCACGGAGTCCACACGTTCGGGATGGAACGCCGTGCGCTGGTGTGCTAGCACCGCACGCCCGGCTAGGGTTTCGGGATACGGCCGAGGGGAGGTGGTGGCCAGGGTTTTCAGCACAGTAGTCTATGTTATCTGCAGCCCCGCCTCCACATATTTATAGAGCATGCTAATGGGCTTCCACGTTGTAGGCCTATTAGAACTCTAATCCCATATGGATCAATATCTCTTTTAGCCTATAAAACCGAATTGTTTATGATTGCCTCTTGGGCACATCACTAACAATCTCCCACTTGCACTAGAGACAATCATATAGGCAAGCTTTCCAATTCCAACCCCTTAAGTGTGTGACCCGTTAGGTTCATGTGTAGACAGCCATGACCCGAAAACCCTTTTCAAGCCATAAGTCAAAAGTGGTACCTAGCAGGGCATATTGACTCCCGAATACACATAAAGATCATATCGGCTAAACCTTGATATACACACACGTGGATCCCTTTGCCACACAATACCAGTCGAACTTAAGGCGAGATTCGTGCAACCCTTGTGATAGCTCAACCATTTACTCGATTTTGTGGTGGATTACAACTCATGACTAACACTTTAGTCACATTGTGATTAACTCTTTAATCACCTTGGCATGGCCATGTACTTCCCTAATCCAACCACATCGAGAGGCCCAGAGATATCTCTCCTGTTATGTAGGAGGGGCAAATTCCATCTTAATCCGCTCACATCTCATTCCATGTTTCATGATACACCTGAAGACCACTTTTATAGCTACCCAGTTACGGAGTAGTGTTTGGCAGCCCCAAAGCGCACCACTACACATAGTGAGAAGCAATGGCGATTTTAGGTCGAAGGATCCAGTAGGTATACCACTCGAGATCGCTTGATGGCACATATTAACATAACAATCCCAGCAACGTCTCGGAGTGGGTCAATCCAACACCATGTTCTCTAACATGTGCCCACATTATTGATTTGATATTCCTATATCCATGATCCGTGAAATATGATCATCAATCAATACATGTGCTAGTCCATAAATCATTGTTGTCCCACGTAATGACATGAGACTAGGGATTAGAGATGGCAACGGGTAAATACCCGTCGGGTATAGCCAAACCATACCCGTACCCGATACCCGCACCCGCACCCGCTACAATACCCGTACCCGCACACGGGTATAGAAACTTACCCATACCCGCACCCGCGCGGGTATTTATACCCGACGGGTAACCCATACCCGAATTGATAAGGGTATATACGGGGCACAGGTATATACGAGTGCGGGTATTTCCATCGGCTTCGTTTCGAATATATATATACGGGCCACAAGTATATGTACCTGTTGCTATATCTAATATACACCCGGCCGGGTATATTTTACCCGCGGGTATGCGGGTACGGGTAGTATACACCCGCACCCGCACCCGCATACCCGATGGGTAGAGATTTTTGCCCATTAGCATACCCGCGGGTGAAGATATCTTTCCATACCCGCCTCCTTATCGGGTAAAACCCATCGGGTACTCGGGTTTCGGGTACCCGTTGCCATCTCTACTAGGGATCTTTAGAATAACATTAAATAAAACAAAGAGTTTCATGAATAAGTCACATACTTGCCAATCAATGCATACAATCATTATTCAAGGAACCAAATAACACCTTATTCAAAATTTCATAAACATAGACTTGAAACAATTATCTCCCACTCACACTAGAGTCAATCATGTAAGTATCTAATACCCATTGCACCCGTGTGTGCCTCATGCTTTGGTTGTGGGAGAGGCTTCGTCAACGGATCAGCAACATTCAAATCCGTGTGCACCTTGCAAATCTTCACTTCACCTCTATCAATGATCTCACGGATAAGGTGATAGCGCCGAAGTATATGTTTGGATTTTTGGTGTGACCTAGGCTCCTTTGCTTGCGCAATGGCTCTACTATTATCACAATAGAGATCCACTGGACTGGACACACTAGGGATCACACCCAACTCAAAAATAAATTTTCTGATCCAAACAGCTTCCTTTGCAGCTTCAGAAGCTGCAATATACTCGGCCTCAGTTGTCGAATCAACTACCGTCTCTTGCTTGGAACTTTTCCAGCTCACTGCCCCTCCATTGAGGCAGAACACAAAACCAGACTGCGATCTGCTATCATCTTTATCAGTTTGGAAACTAGCATCGGTGTAACCTTTTACAACGAGCTCTTCTTTACCTCCAAAAATAAGGAACATATCCTTAGTCCTTCTAAAGTACTTAAGAATATTCTTTACAGCCACCCAGTGAGCTAGACCGGGGCTAGATTGATACCTGCTCGTAACACTTAGAGCATATAAAACATCTAGGCGCGTACAAAGCATAGCATACATGATGGATCCGATGGCTGAGGCATACGGAATCGCACTCATCTTGTTTTGCTCATCAAGTGTTGAAGCACACTGAGTCTTGATAAGACTAACGCCATGTGACATAGGCAAGAAACCTTTCTTAGAATCTTGCATATTGAACCGTTTCAATACCTTGTCAATGTATGTACTTTGGCTTAATCCAATTAGCCTCTTCGATCTATCTCTATAGATCTTTATGCCCAAAATGTAAGCTACTTCTCCGAGATCTTTCATTAAGAAACTTTTTCTCAAAGAAGACTTCACAGCTTCTAGCATTGGAATATCATTTCCGATCAATAATATGTCATCTACATACAAGACCAGAAAAACAAGTGCGCTCCCACTAGCCTTCTTGTAAACACAAGGCTCTTCTTCATTCTTGATGAAGCCAAACCCTTTGACTACTTCATCAAAACGAAGATTCCAACTCCGAGATGCTTGCTTCAATCCATAAATGGACTTCTAAAGCTTACATATTCTCCCAGCATTTTTTGGATCAACAAAACCCTCAGGCTGTGTCATGTACACATCCTCGCTTAGATTTCCATTTAGGAAAGCCATTTTGACATCCATCTGCCAAATCTCGTAGTCGAAATAGGCAGCAATCGCTAGGAGGATCCGAATAGACTTTAGCATAGCGATGGGCGAAAATGTTTTATGATAATCAACACCTTGAATTTGCTTGAAATCTTTCGCCACCAATCGTGCCTTATAGATGTGAACATTTCCATCCATGTCTATCTTTTTCTTAAAAACCCATTTACACTCAATAGTTTTTACACCATCAGGTGGATCCACCAAGTTCCAACTTGATTATCATGCATGGATTCTATTTCGGACCTCATGGCTCCAAGCCATTTTTCAGAGTCTGGTCCCATCATTGCTTCTGTGTAGCTCTTGGGCTCATCATTGTCCAACAACAATATGTCGCGTTGTCCCGTGGTTAGGAGCGTGAACTTTTTAGTTGCGCGAATTGCCCTTGTAGACCTACGTGGGGGCAGTGCCTCCATAACCGGTTGTACAACATATTGTACATCCTATTGAGGTTCAATAGGAGCTAAAACATTTTCAGGTGTTTCCCAAATTTCTTCAAGCTGCACCTTGCTCCCACTCACACCCTTTGAAAGAAACTCTTTTTCCAAAAAGACACCGTTCCGAGCGACAAACACTTTGCCTTCTTCCTGATTGTAAAAATAATATCCTTTGGTTTCCCTAGGATACCCCACAAAGAAGCATTTATAAGATTTAGGATGGAGCTTATCAGACGTCAAACGTTTCACATAAGACTCACACAACCCCATATCTTAAGAAGTTGATCAGCCTCTAAAGGTGTCAAATGGTCACTCACAATAACAGGACAGGTCTGATCTGGTCCTAGGAATTCATATCTTAGATGTTTTGGAAGTGGTTTCAGTTCTACCTTTGGGGTTGTGGGTTGTCTAAGGTCTGGGATTTGGGAAGGCTCTACAGGAGCATCAATGAGTGCCACATGATATGAATCTGCAGCAGTGCACTCATTATGCATAATAAGCTTTTCATCCTCACTTGATGCTGCATTCTCAACTTCATATGTCTCAACGACACATTTATCAATCACATCAAGAGAGAAGCATTGATCTGGACAGTGAGGAAGATGTGTAGGATGCCTCATATCAAATGACAGCTTCTCTTGACCAAACTGCAGAGTAAGCTTGGCATCCTTAACATCTATGACAGCACCAGCAGTGGCTAGGAAAGGTCTCCCAAGAATGACAGGTTCACTTCTATCCTCCATCTCTAGGACAACAAAGTCCACAGGGAAGGCAAACGTGTCAATAACCACAGGGACATCCACTAAAATACCAGCTGGGTGACGATATGTGCGATCAGCCAACTGCAATGTCATGGCTGTTGGCTACAGGTCGCCCAAGGGAAGCGCGTCACACATAGAGAGAGGTAGGACACTAACACTAGAGCCTAAGTCACAAAGAGCTCGAAAGTTCTTAGAGCCTATGATGCACGGGATGCAAAAGCTATCAGGATCCTCTAACTTAGGAGGTAGCTTATTCTGAATGATTGCGCTACACTCCTTAGTTAGAGTGACAACCTCAAGCTCATCCATACTCCGTTTCTTGGTAAGCAGCTCTTTGAAGAATTTGGCATACATTGGCACATGTAGGACAGCATCTAGAATAGGAATGGTGATCTGAACATCCTTCATCATCTCTAGGAACTTAGCAAATTGTTTGTCCTCATTAGTCTTTTCTAAACGCTCATGAAATGGCATTTTAGGCATAGTGGAAGGGACAGTTGCTGCAGTGGATGAGGAAGGAGCATCATATGCTAGGGCTGGTGCACTAGAGCTAGGTTGGTGCAATTTCTGCTGATGTAAGTCTGGCTGGACAGTCCTAAAAACAGGTGGCACATACAAGGGTGGTGTAGGAAGAAGTGGATCTGATGTAGTCTTGCCACTCCTAGTAGTAATTGCTCCACAATGACCACGAGGATTAACCTCAGGCTGTGCAGGAAGCCTCCCAGTGGTGTTGGGTGCAGTTTGTGATGCTTGTAGACTCTCCACACGACTAGTCAAATCAGTCAATTGGGTCTTTGCATCATTATATTGAGCTTCCATCTTTGCTACATGTGATGCAAGGAGCTGTTCAATTCTGGTTAGCTGATCTGACTGAGAAGTGGGAGGATTTTGGTTGGGAGCATGCATCATTGACTACTGGAATGAAGCATGAGAAGGGGCTTGCTACTGTCTAAACCCTTGTGCTGAAGTTCCCACAGGGAAAGATGACACACTAGGATTGGTGTTCTTGTAAGACAAGTTTGGATGACGCCAACCCGGGTTATAAGCTTGAGAATATGGTCCATGTGACTGAGCATAGTTGACTTCAGATGATTCAGCTGTGGAAGTTAAAGGGCACTCAGCTGGAGTATGCCCCTGAGATCCACAAATCTGGCATCCAGTGGCTATATGGGCTGAAGATGAGGCACGAGCTGAGCCATTTGACGTGTGAGAACCTGAATCTGTGCAGATAAAGCATCATGAGAGCTCACCTCATAGATACCAGGATGTGGAGGAGCAGAAGCTCTCTCACTGGACCATTGAAAGTGGTGGGAGGACATACTCTCAATTAAGCTGAAAGCTTCATCAAGAGTTTTGTTCATTATGCCTCCTCCTGCTGCAGAATCTACAAAGGCTCTAGTGTTGTGGGTAAGTCCTTTGTAAAAAATCTGCAGCACCAGCCACCTTTCAAGACCATGGTGAGGGCACATCCTAAGCAGGGTTTGATACCTCTGCCAGGCATCATACAAACTCTCACCCTCAAACTGTGAAAACCTAGTGATCTGGTCACGCACTTCTGCTCTTGGATGGAGGAAAATACCTCTCAAGAAAGGCCTGTAGTAAGTGTTCCCAAGTGTCCTTAAGGTGCATGGGGAGAGAATGCAACCATGTCTTAGCGCCATCTCTAAGTGAGAAAGGAAACAGTGAGAGTCTAATGGCATCTGCTGAAACTCCATTGCACTTCAAGGTATTGCAATACTCTAAGACAGTGCGAATGTGTTCATTGGGGTCTTAAGTGGAAGAACCTCCAAATCTGGTTTGCTGGACCATGGTAATGAGTGCAGGTTTTAGCTCAAAGTTGTTGGCTTGAATGACAGGTTGAACTATTCCAGGAGCTATACTTTGGTCTCTAGGGATCCATAGGTCACGAAGAAGAGGCTGGGGGTTCTGATCACCCATTTTCTCTTGATGGGAAGGATGATTTTCTTTCTTCAGTTTGTGAAATGTTCGCTCAATCTCAGGGTCAAAAGGAGCCAATGGCTGATCTCCACTCCTGAGCATAAGCTGGGAAGAAAACTAAAGAAATGACTTAGTCTATGGTCTAGTGTGAATCACCAATATCTAGTCCCCGGCAACGGCGCCAAATTCTTGATCGTGCAAAACTGCACACCCGCAAGTGCACGGGCTGCCGCTAAGATAGCAGCGAGATGTCGTGTTCTCCACAGGGACTATATTACTAGTGTCCCGGCACTTAACCAAATCTAAATCACACGAACAGGGAATTTGACACTAACTGCAGAACCTAAACAACTAAAGGCCAGAAATCAGAACTGCAAAAGAGTGGAAGTAAGAGAAGGGAAGAGCTGAAGGTGTTGTGAATAAGAGTGTCTGACTGAAGAAGAGAAAAGAGAAGGACCTGAGAATCTAACTCTACTGAGAGAAAGAAAGAAAGAAGACTAGCCAGAAATAACAGAAGGAAAGCTAAGGGGAAAGAGAGAGAGAGCAGAAGAGAGAATAAGGCTAGGAGTAGGCTGGAACTAGCAGATGAGATGAATAAAAGAAGACCACTAGAGGAGAGTTTAAAAGTTAGAATAGAGAAGAACAGAGAATTAACTCGAGAGGAAAGAAAACGAAGAACTAGAAGGTAAGAGAGAAGAGAAGTGAAAATATTAGAGGGCTACCTCTACCGAGAGAGAGAGAGAGAGAGAGAAAGAGAGAAGATCTAAAAGAAAGAGAGGGGCATCAGAGGTAAGAAGAAGAACAGACTAAATAAGTAGATAAACTATTAGAAGAACACTAGAGAAGAGAAAGGAGCTGAGAAAAGAGACTAAAAGATAGACTGGAAGGAAGAAATGGAGAAAAGAAGAGGGTTTTGCTAGACAGGAGAGGAACTACCGAGAGGTGAGAGGTTTAAGAGATGAGGAAGACTCTGTAAAGAGACAAGGAAATTAGGTCGAATGCTACTGCAATACTTAATCCACTTCACAACAATAAAAAGACAGCGCTCAAACAGGAGAATAATCTAGCAATGCTACTAATAAGCAAACAGAACTACTGCATAGAGCAAGGAAATGCATCTAACACATGAATGACAGCAAAACAACACATATAGACTAACTAAACAGAACCTAACAAAACTGCAAGCACAAGATCAACCCTAACTAGAAAATAGAATCTATAAGACGAGCAACAACATCAACACAGTAAGAAATTTAACCTATAAGCTTGGACAAGATCTGAAGTAAGGCAACTAGAGCATCAAGTGAGAAACATGAATCTAAACCGTAAATAGCATCAACATAAGCAGCTCACGTGCGCAAGAACAATGAAGAGCACTTTATAGTCCCAGATCCAAAATATAAAGCACATGCAGATAACATATCTAACACATAATCATCTCAGATAAGCAATAACAAGACAAGCACTTTTTAGTAATCAGATCTACTCAGTACTACATGCACATCACAGATTTAGCTCATAAGCATCTCAAGAAAGGCATTCACAGAACAATATCAAAGATCGGAGTTAATACAACCCATGAGACAAAGCTGATCTAGTCGTTGAAGGTGTTCTGTAGTGGATGCAGGCAGGGGGAGGCGATGGGATGAAGAGGCGATGCCGGTGCCGTGTAGAGGTAGCAGACCACCCGAAGTAGTAGGAGAAGTAGCAGATCAGGCGCTGGGGAAGCAGATCCGGCCGTGGATGAAGAGGCGACGCCGGTGCCGAGTAGAAGTAGCAGACCCGGCGAAGGGGGTAGCAGATCCAAGCCGAAGAAGTCGAAGAAGTTGTAGATCCGGGCGCAGATGTTGCAGATCCGGCCGTGGAAGGGACAAATCCGGCTCTGGGCTTCTTCCTCCTTACGTTACAAGATTCGGCATTGGGGATTTGATGGGGGATGTAGAGGGCTAGATAGAGTAGGAGTTAGAGGGTGGAGCTCAAGGCCGGCCTCCCACGACGGCCATGGGAAAGGTGGTCTCCGGTGGAGGCGTTTTTGCAAGGGGAGATGAGCAGATGGAGGTGTTTTCCAAGGGTCGGCTATGGGATATGGGAGGTGATGCGGTAGATACTGAGGAGGGAGAGAAGCAAGGAGTAGGGGATCTGGGGGAAGAACGGCGGTGGAGTTGGCGGCGCAGATGGAAATGGTCGCGGCGGTGGAGTGAAGAGGTGCCGGCGCTTGGTGGAGAATGGCGGTGGATCTGAAGGGACGGTCGGGTGTGGGAGATGGGAGCAGCCTCCCGAATGAAGAGGCAGCTAGAAGCTTATATAGTTGCGGCGGCCTCAGCTGGCGATTAGGGTTTCCAGTGCACGGGCGCCCGGTGTGGTTAGGGTTTTGCTGTCTCTTTTGCACTCTAGTCCTCCTCCTTCTGCTGATTTGCAACCCTAGCTCCTTCCCATTCTTATTCTTTGTGGAGTTTGCGCCTATTTCGCGCCGACCTGCAAGATAATCACAAAACCATGTAAACAGTCCAAAGAAGAGGCAAAGATATATAAGATCAGTGATATTATGGCCAATTTGAGCTACTAACAGTAGGATTAAGATGTGAAAATTTGTTGTAAATATGATGCACATCAATACATCGGTATGTACAAGTCCCAACAAGTCACTTGCCCTCTCACTATGACCGGTGAAAGGCGTCTTTGTCATCTTGCCAAGTAAACAAGACTCGCATGTGAGTAGACCATCTTTATGGAGCTTCTCTATACGTTTCTCATTTATATGACCTAAGCGACAATGCCAAATAAAAGCGGGATTCAAATCATTAGGCCGCAGCCTCTTTGCATTAATATTTTAGATAGGCTTATCCTCAAGATCAAGAACATATAATCCATTCATCAATGGACAATGTGCATAGAGTATATCATTCAAATAAATAGAACAACGTTTGTTCTTTATTACGAACTCATAACCACCATCTTCTTCCAAACATGAAGAAGAGATGATGTTCTTACTCAATGCTGGAATGTAATAATAATTATTTAATTCCAAAACTAATCCTGAAGGTAATGACAAGTGACAAGTGCCGACAACCAGTACAGCAACCTTTGCTCCATTGCCGACACGCACGTCCAACTCGCTTCTCGTAAAACTTCCAGTCCTTCTTAGACCCTGCAACGATTTGCAAGTATGAATCATCGATCCGGTATCAAATACCCAAGATTCACCAGAAGAAATTGCAAAATTAATTTCTATACCATTTATACCTGAAGCAGAAGTATTTCCTCAAGTATTTCTTACAATTCCTAGACCAATGCCCCTTGACATGGCAGTGGTAGCATTCATCATCAGGAGAAGGGCCAGATTTGACCTTCCCATTTGGTATTGGCTTAGAGCTAGGGTGCTCATTAGGAACCTTTCCTTTGCCTTTGCCATTGGGCGTCCAACGCTTCCTCTTTTTATTCTCCTTCTGAACCATTATCACATGATTGGTGTTTTTCTTAATGCTTTCCTCTGCTGTCTTAAGCATCCCATGCAATTCAGTCAATGATTTCTCCGTGCTATTCACATGAAAGTTCATAATGAACTGCTCATGATTAAGGGGAGAACCAAGCTTCTCCAAGCTCTCAATGTAACAATCATCTTGATTACATGAGGACTAACTGGACTACCTTCCGCCAGCTTGCACGCAAACAAGGACTTTGAAATGTTAAACCTCTCGGTCCTAGCTTGGTTCTCAAATATGTCACGCAGTCCTTCAATCATAGTGTGAGCATCTGCATTCTCATAATGCTTTTGAAGCTCAGAGGACATGGTAGCAAGCATGAGACAGCTAACGTCGAGTGAATCATTGCAGTGCTTCTCATAAGCTTTGCGGGTGGCAACGTTTGCACCCTCAAGGAGTTCATCGGGGTAGGGTTGCTCAAGAACGTATTCCCTTTTTTTCTTGTCTGAGAACAATTCTCAGGTTGTGGTACCAATCAATAAAATTCGTTCCATTAAGTTTTTCTTTCTCAAGAACAGATCGCAAGTCAAAACCGGAATTGTTACTAGAAGTAGCCATGATCTACAATAGAAAATAAACAAGCAAAGTTCAGCACTATGTTCATATTTGATCTTCCATTAAACAATTTAACAAAAGACACTTCCACTATATGTTTTGTGATCGTCTTCCCTCTAACGACATATAGTGGTCAAGATCCATGTTCATCTAAGTTCTAGTGAGCTTTGGCATCACCGCTAGAAACCTAGTGATGTAGGTAAGCAACGCTTGCTAATCACATCTTATGTGACTCTTGTTTGTTGGGTGGCATCCAATGCCTCGGCTCCCAACACCATACTCCAAGGCCCAAATCCAATTTGATAGCCTTGTCAAGTAAACCAAAACTATGCATGTGGATGTCCGACATCCACCCTATTAGATCAAGATAGTTGATGGTACTCTGCTTTGGCAGACCTACCAAACAATGATCATAATTTTTATAGGCGCAGCAATTGGAAGGGCATCAAATAAATTCTTAATTTTTCTGAGGGAAGCTATTCTGTCATGAAAAATACATCCTCTACAGGTATGGCATGAAAGAATAGTATGACAGGAAATAAACATCACATGCATATAATCACATTATACTGTGAATGGTATGGCCTTTTGAATCGTAGTGGTCGCCATCGCCATGGTTCCACGGTGATGTCCTTCGCCACACTTCCTGTCCTCTTTATCATCATGCTTGAAGCCTCCATGGTAAAGAACTAAACTATTACAACTAATAACTAGCAAGTGAATTACATGAGGAGTGCAAGCATCACAAGTTGACACGCGGGTCGTTATACAATTAAAGAACAGCCTCAACCCAGCTGTGATAAATACGACACACAGGCCGCCAAAACACACATGCATCACATATATATCTATGCCATACCATTCACATCATTCCCAGCAAAAACAACTTAAGCGTAGAACGCATTCTACCGCCCTGACATGAATGTGTTTGTATAACAATCTATATGTGTACGCAACAGCGGTCACGGAATTACATAGATCGCATCTATGAAATCGCTATGAAAATCTCATCGGGCCGATCAAATCAACATTCTTTGCGACCAACTCAAAATAATCTATTTTTGTTACTCTGAACCCCACAGGTCACCACTTTGTTCGATTTGATCTTGCGTATGTACCACACGAGTCCCCCAATGCCGATGGCTGCTGAGATTGAGAAGACAACACTTGCTGCAAAGAAAAAGGCCAAATATTTCAATCGGAATCCTACTATTTCATCTGGAGAAAATGGGACGTAATTGTTTGTTCAAGTTGGAGCAATGTGAGCTAGGTCTTGAGATATGGTTCTCACCAGCTACAACTCCGGCTGATGCATGATACCTTGAGACGCGACCATCTGTATAAAAAAGATCAGCATATAAATTGAACAAATCTATATGACATCGTTTTGATATATTTTGTATGCAGATCATGGCGCTACAAGAATTAATTAGTGTCCTAAATATGCAAATTTAGAGTTCACACAATCACACCTCAAAGGAGGAGGAGCTGGACTGGAAGGAGGAAGAGGGGTGAGGAAGGAGGAAATTTTTTTGCTTTTTAGCTCAAAATTTGAATGTTTTTTACATATGGACCCCTAGAGAAAAGATTTACAAAAATAGACCCTTATCACGGCGCCAAAGCATATGGCACCCATGGTACATGGCACGGCGCCATATGCTTTGGGGCTGTGTATGGACACGTAGGAGCCACGGTGGCATAGCATGGCGCCAAAGCCCATGGCACCGTGCATGTACCTACGGCGCTAACGGCCGTGGCGCCGTGCTCTGGGACTTAAGCCCAAGCGCGGCCCTTGGCCCCCCACCCCTTTACTCATCCATTCAGCTCGAGCGAACACAGAGAGAGCAGCCCGCCGCCGCCCTTCTCTCCCCCTCCAAATCCACTCCAATCCATTGCTTTTTCTCACGATTTTGCTTCCAAATCGAGCAAGCAAGGTAAGGTCCCTCCCCTCGATTTTTTTTCAATAGATATGGATTATTTGAGGTACATTTCATGGGGGCAAGATTTGAAACCCTAGATGAAATTAGTTGGATTTGCCTCAGTTTTAGGTTGGATTTGCAATAGATATGCATAATGTAAGTGTAGTCATGGGTATAGTTTTGATTTTAGGGTTTGATTTGGGTAACTAGCTAACCTAGGGTTAGAGCTGTTGAAAAATTATAGTTCTTATTCATTTTACATTTTAGGTTGTCATAGGCTTCACTCGTTTGCCACCTCCACCCGGTGTTCCCGTGCCGATGTGTTATTGCGGCGATCCTTGCAAGGTCAAAAGGTCGGATGACCCAGATACATATAGGCAGAGGTACTGGATGTGTGCCAACTGGGCGTTCGATCCGCCACGTGCCACCGTTGTCCTCGGCAAGATGGTATGTGGTATTGTCGATTCATCGACTTGGTATTAATTCTGTTGGTTTAACGAATGCGTACATTGGCAGGAGCCTCCACCGTTTTGTGATTTTGAGCAGTCGATCAACACTGCGATCGCTGAGGATGATAAGGAATACCTTAACGCCACTAAGAAGTGGGATAAAGAAAGAAAGGAGAGGTAGGAAAGGGAGAAGAAGTAGGAGGAGGCCGCGAGGAGGAGCGTAGGAGGGCCATGGCAAGGCGCAAGGGTGAAAGGCAGAAGAAGCTAGAGAGAGCGCGACGTGCTAAGGCAACCCTTGAGGAGTACCCTGATGCTTAGAGGAAGGGGTAGTGGCCTCGATGCACTTAGTAGGTTATTACTATGTATGTTTAATGTTTGATGTATGCGGACGTATGTATTTTCTGAGAATTTATGAACTATGTATGTATGTTTGTATTGGGTCGTGCTTATTCATTTGGTGAATGTCATTTAGTATTGTTTGTGCGATTGGAATGAAACAACTGGCCGAACTTGCAGTTGTAATGCAAGTGCAGTAATCACGGCGCCAAACACCCTAGCGCCATATGTAAGTTGCATGGCGCCAATCACCCTGGATCCGTACAAGCCGTAGAAACCAAGCCCAGCTAGATTTGTCCTCCTTCTCCACCAAAGCAAAAGCCAACGGCACAAGCGAGTTGTCCGCATCACAGCCAATAGAAATCAACAACGTCCCCTCATACTTGCCCAACAGGAACGTCCCATCAATTGACAGAACAGGCCTACAATGTTTGAAAGCCTCGACACACTGACCAAAGCACCAGAATGCTTGAAAGAAAATCTGTCTTCCATTAACCCATACATTGGGCTTAGGCACGTACTCATACTGCATTCCTGCATTGGCCGCTTTCATTGCATTGAACATGGCCGGCAAACGCTCATACGCCTCCTCCCAATCACCATAAATCAACTTCAAAGCACATTGTTGCGCCCTCCATGCTTTTCCATACTTGATTGTGTAGTGCCACTTTAGCTTAACGGCCTCTATCACTGCTGCCACGCGCATCGTCGGCATGTGCTTTATCATGGGGTACAGGCGGGTTGCAATGAAACGAGAAGTCAACTGACAATGTTTTTGGCTGGGCTTAGAAGACCCACAGTTGTGCGGTCCATCTACAGTTGTAATCTTAAACTTCTCCGTACCCTTCACCTTCCTGGCACAGACTTTCCATGCACACCTTGTGCTCTCACATTTGATGGTGTACCGACGTTTGGCGTGTGAGTTCTTAACCCGGTATGGACGATTGTGCACGATCGAGTACTCTTTCAACCACATCTTCAATGCCGACATATCCTCAAAGACATGACCCTTCTAAATTATGATACTATCCCCAGGTCTAGGTACGTCCCTCTGCGTTTGCCCTCCATCCACGACAGCCCTATGTGCGTTGCTTAGGTCATTGTAATCAGACACTAGTGGATCACGGCCAGGAAACATTCTTCTCAACAGCTCAATTTCGCTAAACGTCAAATCTACGACCGGCCTGTCATCATCTGAGTCCACAGCCCTCGCATCCTCATAAGTAGCCTCGTCTCCCGCAAGCTGTACATCCACCCTGTTAGATGCTACACAAACCATGGGTTCCTCAAACACTGTCTCCTCGTCGAATCCACCAATAGAGCGGTCATCGACATCCTCAGAGTCAGCTTCTACCTGAGTCAATGGAACCTCACATACTTGAGCCGAGGATACAACTTGCACCTCGACCTCTTCATGAGCCGGTGACCCAACCAACAGTGAGTCATTGAGATCCAATGCAGCCCTAGGAGGTGATCGATCTCTCACCACCATCCGCATGAACAAGTGAGGTGCTCTGACCTCTGAGTCCAAAACAATCGCCACATAGTTATCCCATTCACCGTCGCTGCCAATCGAAACCAATCTCTTTATACGCGGCCCCTTTAACGACCCAACATCAATCAATCTGTAACGCCCCCGTTTCCAGGGGCGCGTACGGACACGGCATTCCGCAACTATTCACGCATGAATAGTTATGGAGTGTCGCGCAAGAGTATACCATTGCATGCTTACAACAAAAGTCCAGCATATATTTTACATATGGACTAACATCCATTTTTCAACAGCGGGGCGTGCAAGCCCAAAGTATACTTACATTACAAAAACTCCAAGATCCGCTTGAGCGCGGCCAAGACCTAAAGCCACGGGTCCTCGTCGAGGAAGCGATCCTCAGGGGCGTCCTTGACGGGGAAAACTTGCACGGATCAACAAAGGAAGGGAGTATACTTGGTTTATTAACTTTGAGTGGATGCAGTTTTATTTGCAAACATTTTGATAAAAACGGACCCAAAACTACTCCTCAAGATCTCAGGGGTTTTTCGACAAAAGTTACTTAACCAACTAATCAAGTTAAAGTATGTACAAAACTACTTAAGCTTCGCTGCTGGAATCACCCAAGTGACACAGCTCCAATAACCGGGAGCACGGCGTATTCGAATACCATTTATTTGACTCTGCAGAGTTTGCTCAGCTTTACCCACACGATTCCTTAACTCCCGCGACAGAGTTAAGAAAGCCAGGTCGTTTCACTGTTCAACTCTTTATATAGGCTCTACCCGGTAGAATCCACTCGGGTCTGGCACAAGAAAACAAGAAAACAAACGTCCGCTTCGAGTGAACTCTACCGTTGTTAGGCATCCGCAATACGGCTTACCTAACCTCACTGCTTAACCTCCTCCTCCGCCACACCTGTAGAGTTTCAAACGAGTTGAGCAGCTACTAGACCAGTGCTGACAAGTCAACTCCTGTGGTTGAGCGATCACTATGATATTTGCTCAGCGTAAGGGTTTCAGTCCTTATATTTTCACATGGTCCGCAACCTCGCCAGGCCCGCGACCCAACCTAGGGTAAGCGGTGGGCGAAAGCCGTCTCGCGGCACCCCCACAACACCCTTACCCTAACTTCAATCCTAGGGTAAAAGATGGGCAAAGACCGTCTCGCGGCTCTTCCCCAACCCTTACCTTACCTCGTGCACGCCGGCACTCTCCGCTCTAAGATACGGTGTCCCATACCACCCTACCTTAGAGTCGGGTTTTCCAAATTCTATTGGCTCGCAGCCACAACCTTATTAGTACAAGACTTTGCATGATAATAATAATCTACAATTATCTAGATTATCAGATAATTAACTCTAGGGTTACAAAGGCATGGCTACAAGTTTAACATGGCATTTATCGGTGGTAGGGTTAACTACATAACATGTCATTCTAAACATTTTATTTTACTTTGAACTAACATTTCAGAACTAATTTAATGCAAATAGCATAATAACATAATTAGATGGCATGGGATACAACATGATCAAGGACTTGTGACTTGCCGTTAATCTGGACGATCTCAGCTAGCTCGAACGAAGAAGCGTCTGGATCCTGAGTCTGCACATGGGCTTCCGGGTTCTCCGAGACTAGCGCAAACACATAAAACAATTAAGTCCAGCTTGCAACTAATCAAGCGAGGAAAAATAAACTAATTAAAAAGGAGTAAAATGCATAAATCTCCAAATGGGAATTTTAGGAATTTATCTGGGATGAATCTGTGGAAGTGGAGGCCAAGAATGGGTCCAGGATATTATTTGGAGCAAAGTGGTGAAATTTGGGAATTTTTGGGATTTTCTGTGATTTTCTAGGATTTATTTGGATTTTCTGGCATTTTAGAAATGATTAAACCTCTGAAAAATCGGTTTAAACAGTAACGGGCCGGCCCGAGCTACAGCGCAGCCCGGCCAAAAAATCAGCCCGCGCGGCCGACGGCCCGCGCGGTCCACGTGGCCCACAGCGCGCGCGCGCTCGGCGCAGTGAAGCAGGCCGGTGAAAGCGGCCCACGCGCGCGTTCGGCTGGAGGCCCGTGCGCACGCGTTTGCACCGACGGATGGGCGACACGCGGAGGGGATGAGCGGGCGGGATGGCGAGAAAATGGGTGGAGAGATGCGGTGAGGGGGAGGATCGGACGGCAGCAATATAAAGGAGACGGCCAAAGCGGTACGAGGGATTGGACGAACGAGGAGAGACGGGCTTAAGAAGATCGGTCGGCAAACGAGAAGCCACGTCGCTGGGAGGAGGGGTCGTCTTCCTCCTCCAGCTGCTACAGTACCCCCGCGGCGGGGATACGGTGGCAATGGCGGCCCGGGCGCAAGGGGGCTCGCCGGCGGTAACGGAAGGTGTCAACGGGGAGATCTCACTACGGTGAGTCCATTTTGGGGCGTTAGAGGGTGAAGGAACCAACGGAGAGAGCGGGATGCAGATGGGGAAGGACTCGGTCCCAAGGGGGCGCAAGGGTACACTGGGGGTTCTTAAGCTTGAATGAGGGTGATTTCACGGTTCAGGGGCCTCGAGGCTTACAATGGTGGTGGTGGAATCGGCTGAGGAGCACCGAGGAAGGCTGGCCACGGAGAGGCGGCTTCGTCGGCGGTGATCGTCGGCGTCAGAGCTTCACAAGGGTTCTCCTGGCCAGGGGAGTTCACAAAAAGTGTCAGTAGACCGCGGAGTTGCTCTTAGATAAAGGAATCGGTAAATGGTGGAGGAGGGAAGAGGATTGCTTCTCGGGGGTCGCCGGCGCAGGGGAGGGCGGCGACGGAGCTTCGGGCAACGGGTCTTCAATCGGCTACACGAGGATGCTCCTGGGATTGGTAGGGAGAGAATGGAGGGGTTAGGGAGGCTTGAGGTGCAAGGGAAACAAGGGGCAGGGGGAGTGGCTTTTATGCCCCGGGCGGAGGGAGTGGAAGCCGTGGGGGAGAAGGCACGGGCGCAGCGCCAGGGTCAACAGGAGCAGGTGGAGCGGTGACGGGCGTCGCTTCGGAGTGAGGGGAGTGGTGACGGCTCTGCACAGGCGTAATGGTGAGGCGACGGGAGAGGGGAGCAGGTGAGCTTCGGCACGGGCGAGCTCGAGCTCCCGCGCGGCGGAGGGGACTGGCGAAGGCTGACAGGTGGGGTCGGGGGCAGACGCGGGGCAACACGTGGCGTGGAGGAGCTGCCCGCTTCAGACCGGGGTTTGTCGGGGTGCGCGGGCGCGGAGGCGAGCAGAGGCGGTGCGGGAGCGGCGCAGCTCGGGCGCGGGCGCAGCACGCACACGTGCGCGAGGGAGGAGGCGGGGAGAGCAGGGGCGCCAGCGGAGAGGGGGCGGGGGAAGGCGCCCGAGAGGGAGGCGGAAAGGGGAGGCGCCAGCGGGAAAGGGCGCAAGCGCCGGGCGAAGGAGAAGGCGGAAATGGGCGGGGCGCCAGCGGGAAAAAGAGGTGCCCGGCCGAAAAGGGAAAGCGACAGCGAGGGGAACTTTCCCAAAAGGGAAAGTTTCCAAAATCACTCAAAAATTCAGCAAAAACAAGGAAAAAATTTGGTTTGAAATTTTGGGGACTTTTCACAATCCTTGCATAACGACATCACCATGCTCATCTGTCCATCCCAACCTCTCTTTCAAGCGACAAATGATCTCACCAAACAACGAACGTGAACTAAATAGCAACGTGGTCTCTTCTATGCCTTCGAAATCAACACCCCCATTGTCATTTCTCTTCACAGTACCACCATGGTGCAAAGTCAAAAGCTTATCCATCTATAGCACAGCAAACAAACATACCTCAGTCATTACGCACAACAAACAAACCCTAAAAACGAATCTATACCCATGACTACTCTTAAATTACGCATATCTATTGCAAATCCAACCTAAAACTGAGGCAAATCCAACTAATTTCATCTAGGGTTTCAAATCTTGCCCCACGAAATGTACCTCAAAAAATCCATATCTATTGGAAAAATCAAGGGAGGAGAGGGAGTTCACCTTACTTGCTCGGTTTGAAAGCAAAATCGCGAGAAAAATCGATGGATTGGAGTAGATTTGGAGGGGGAAGAGAGGGGCGGCGGCGGCAGCCTGCTTACCCTACTCTCTGTTCGAAGGGATGAGTGAGGGGGTGGGGGCTGGGGGCTGCACTCGGGCTTAAATCCCAGAGCACGGCGCCATGGCCGTTAGCGCCGTATGTACATGGCACGGCGCCATGGGCTTTGGCGCCGTGCTATGCCACCGTAGCTCCTACGTGTCCATGCATAGCGCCAAAGCATATGGCGCCGTGCCATGTACCCTTGGCGCCATATGCTTTGGCGCCGTGATAAGGATCTATTTTTGCAAATCTTTTCTCCAAGGGTCTATATGTAAAAAACTTTCAAATTTTGGGCTAAAATGCAAAAATTTTACGAGGAAGGAGAGGGGCAAAATGATTTGCAAAGGAAAGAACAAAAGAGGGGTTGAATAGTCAATAGTGCCATACAATGGAGACTTCAAATGATAGTGTGTCAAATAATTGAATAAAATTATGAGCGATGGCATATCCTACATAGTCAATGTGTGGAGTGGCATATAATTAATTATCCTTTTCTTTTTTGATAAATCTTGCTCACATCTCATGTGTTGAAACACTAATGCTAAAATTTGGCTCAAAAAAATCTCATGAGAACACGGATATATAACCAGACGCTGCATCGTATTGAATTGAGAAAACGGGGTTTGGTTATTGTCATGTACGGGAGAGTGTTTTTGCGACAAGGAACTTAGAAATCCATCCTCACATGAGGGCATGATCCACAGCTCAATCAGATGGCTGTGGAGTTGTGGACAACATCCTCATCTATCTGAGGATGGATTTATAAGTTCTGAGAGCTAGCATAGCAACAAATTTCATTCCATTTTACCGTCCATGTTTCATCAGGTGATATGCATTATCAGAACTTCTCCAAGCGCAATTATAAAACCAAACCGAGAGCTAATTAATTAATGAGTAAATTCATTCACTGTGTCGTAAATTATTTGCCAGTTGCAAAATATCATTGTCAAGAGACCGAGTTTACAAATATTATTACCAATACAATTTTTTTTTGCAAAATACCATCGCCGTTAGTTTTCCATCCGTGGCCATCGGTAGCATCCAATTAGGAGAGAGAAAATTTCAAAAATAACGCTACTGCCTCTTTAGCCTAACTTGTTCCTGATCACCTCCTCTTCCCCAAATCAAGTTACCGGCAAGGCCAGGATGTAGAGCCCCGCTGTCATCCACTGCCATCCACACCCTCGTCCATGGAACCATGGAGGCAAGAACCGACTCGAGTGAGCCACATCGCATGGAGCACGGATAAGGGCGAGGTGAACCATCGTCGGGCGTGGCGGGCCTAGCCCAGGTCGAGGTGGAGGAGGCACGGTGCAGCAGCACATCTTCCCATGTCTCGTTGTGCTCCAGGAGAAGACGATCCATTTGTGACACATTGTGTTCTAGCCATTTCTCCTCGAAACCCTCGAAACCCTGAAGTTAATTTGGTTATTTTGCTCACAATGGCTTGGATTGACCGTTTTTTTCCAACCCTCTAGTCAAGGTTTGTTGTCGCCATTCATTGCCATCGATGAGTCCCCATCTGATTCCCTCTAACCCGAGTATCCCCTTATGTCTCTCTACATTTTGATATCATCACTTTCCACACTTGTCCACCGTGCTAATGTCGCCATGTTTGCCCGAGCCATCCCGATGCCCATCTCAACCACCAGCATGTCTCTAATGCTCCTCACCCCAAAATGTTGCTTCATCGTGGGCATTCTGTTTTGTGCACCCCCCAACCAAGCCTCGTCGCCACTTCCTTCACCATGGACAGCATCTTGTGGAGGAGTAGCAATGGAGGAAGAAGAAGCAAGAGAGGATAGGGCAGAATTACTTGTGGGGCCAGCCCTAGCAAAGAGAAAAGAAAAGGAAATAGAAGGAAGAATGGGGTAGAATGGTTATTTTTAGTTTTGCTATTACACAGACGACTGGAATTTTTTTATCTTTCAGTCACCTAAAATTGCACTCTCAATCAACTGAAGTTGCAGCCCCCTTAAAAAAACACCTGCAACTTCAGGTGATTCATAGTGCAACTAAAGTTGCACTCTCAATCAACTGAAATTGCAGTCCCCCTCCAAAAAATCACCTGCAACTTCAGGTGACTGAAAAATAAAAAAAATTCAGTCACCTATGCAATAGTCACTTCCGGTTTAGAAAGTATGACGGTAATGGTATTTTTCACAATTTTTTGTATTTGTGATATCATTTGTAAGCCAGGACTCTTCGCGCGGGTACTTTACATTTCCGTGACGATCTCAATGGTATTGAGCAAATTTAGTCTTAATTAATTAACGATGAAAGCCAGAGCTCAGAACCTGCGCGCGCACCTGCACAGTCCGTGTTGGAGTTCCGGCCGTTGTCGCAGATGCAGACGAAATCCATCGTCGCTGGGTCGAACCCGCACGTGCCACCAGCACCGCGCCGCCGGTCCTCGCACTGCAGGCAGCGCGTCGTGATGGGGATCTCGAAGTCCACTCGGACCCCGTACTCCAGCACCTGGTCGTAGGGCGGGAACTTGTCCCCGACAGCGCGCCAGTACACGCTGGTGTACGCCTCGCAGTGCCGCAGCATCAGCCGCAGCGACTCCGCCGCACGCGGCCGGTACGCGCAGCAGCTCATGTTGCTCTCCTCCAGCGTGCCGCGGCACCGGGGCAGGTTCCGGCACAGGTACGCCGCGCTGTCGCATGCCGAGTCGCATCGCTCCGGGTATCGGCCGCAGATCACCGGCCGCGGCGAGACGATGACGTGCTCCTCATCGCAGTTGAAGAAGAGGTAGTTGTTCCTGGGGAACAGCGAGAAGCGGGTGCTGGTGTCGAGGCTAAACGGCGTGGCGTGGATGGAGGCAGGGGCAGACCCACAGGGTATACCGGGTGGGCCACGGCATACCCTGGGCTCAACCGGCAGCCGAACTCAGTTTCGAACCTCCACGCCGCCGCACCCCTCCCCAACCTCCTCCGCGTCCACGCCCGCCTCCCGCACCGTCTACAGCGACCGCTTCATCCCCAGCCGCGCTGGATCCAACCTCGCGCTCTTCGACCTCGCCCCCTCGCCCTCCCACGACTCCACCGGCAGCAATGCCCCCGGCACTTCCTCCGGATCTGCGCCCGCGTCGTCTCCTTACTGCGCGCTCCTCCGCGCCGCGCTCTTCGGGCCCACCACGCCAGACCGGGTGGCGTCGTCGGCCACCGCGTGCTCGTCCTCCTCGTCGGCGGGTGCATCGCCGGTGGGGTCCCCGGCGAGCAGGAACATATTTAGGTTCAAGGTGGAGGTACCGCGGAACGCCAAGCGGGCCCTCTTCGCCGGCGGGGACTACGAGGACGTGCTGTTCCCCGGTGTGATCACGGCGAGGGGCACCGGGCCCAGGAAGATCCTTAGGTCTCCTTATAAGGTGAGAAGGGCGCCTTCCGATTTCATTGTTTCTTGATTTTCTTTCCTGGGTGTCCTCTGTTTCTTGATTGAACATCTGGTGCATCTTGTGATGACAAAGATTCGATCTTTCTTCTTCGGCACCCACCCTGTTCCAAGAATCTGGATTATTTGTCATGCATAAAGAGTCGGATTTTGAAGGCTTTGTTCTGAAAATGTTTGATCTTACGTGGATTTCTTGCTGTTGCTTTTAGGTGCTGGATGCACCCGCATTGCAGGATGACTTCTACCTGAACCTTGTGGATTGGTCCTCGCATAATGTCCTCGCAGTCGGATTGGGGAATTGCGTCTACTTGTGGAATGCATGCAGCAGCAAGGTGAGTAACCACGGCCATCCTTGCACGATTTCTTTTATGAGGCTTGTAGAGAGATTGTAAACAAGTTTATCACTGCGCAGGTCACCAAGCTCTGCGATTTGGGGGTGGACAACACTGTATGCTCCGTGGGTTGGGCGCAGCGTGGTACTCACCTAGCTATCGGGACTAACCAAGGCAAAGGAGAAATTTCGATATTTGACATTGAATACGTGCGTCTATCAACTTTTAACCCCCAATTCGCACGCCTTTGGAAATTTAACCCTGTCACTGCGAATTCTTTTGATTCAAGGGATTCTCCTCATTTTCTCTCCTTTTATATTTTGACACTTGTCACTGCGAAAATGAAGAGAATCCCTTGAATCAAAAGAATTCGCAGTGACAGGGTTAAATTTTCAAAGGCGTGCAAATTAAGGATTAAAAGTTGAGAGGCGCACGTATTCAATGTCAAATATCAAAATTTCTCGAAGGTTAAATCATGCTCCCATCTGCATCTGGAATGATTAAATGGCATGTTCATGATCCATCAAAATTTAGAATGATACTTAAAGCACTTTTTTTTACTGAAAACGTCCAACACAAACACAAAATAGTACAGTTGTACAGTGAGTTATGAATATTTGGAAAATTTTGCAACACTATTACCAGCTCATCAGCAGGCCTTGTGTTGTGGAACTTTTATGATTTAGTATGCACTCATCTTTTTAAGAAAACTTCATGGCTGTACACATGACCAATTTATGATGTATACAATGGAAATTTGTGGATAACTTGCATTAATGTAAACACCGTCTTCATTTATGTGTTTAATAAATAAATTCGTTCCAGTTTAGCTCATTTCTCAGTTGATATATTTTTCTAGTGGTAAAAATGACTAATCCTGTTGGCGTTTGGCATTGGTAGGCAAAGCTGACATCCCAAGGTGTCAGTAATTCTGATTGTCATCTTGCATTTTTATCTTATGTAGATATGGGATGCAACTCGATGTAAGAGAATAAGAACCATGGAAAGCCATCGCATGCGAGTAGGTGCTCTTGCATGGAGTTCTTCATTGCTTTCTTCTGGCAGTCGTGATAAGAGCATCCTTCACCATGATATACGTATTCAGGATGACTATGTTAGCAAACTTACTGGGCATAAATCTGAGGTAATCTTTTCTTAACTGTCCATTAGTATGGTGTTTGAACTATTTATATTGTATGTTGTGTAAGTTTCCAACTTAATCCTTAAATTTAAGACTTATCATATTATTTAGTACCTGTATACCGAATTATAGTGCAAATTTTATAATTATTTACCGAATTGGCAAATGGTTTAACCAAATTGCATATGAAAATTTTGGTGCGGTATACCCTTTGGTAAAATCCTGGGTCCGCCACTGGATGGAGGTGAACTGGCGCGCACACGTCCACATGGAGGGGTCCGTGACGACGAGGTGCGGGTCGGCGTAGTTGGCGCTAGCCACCGGGTACGTGCCGGACGCCGTGCGGAGGCGGAGCGTGGCGTTGTCGGAGCAGGTGAGCATGTTGCGGTAGTACGGGCTGCCGCAACCGTCGTCGATGCCGAGCGGGTAACGCACCGGGATGTCGCCGCAGCTGTCGCGGCAGAGCTCACCGGCGACGGAGGAGGGCGCCATTGATACAACTAGAAGGATCACCACGACATGGAGATGGAGATGGATCTCCATTGGTGAAGTGGAGTGGTGCAATGCAACGCCAACGGGAGTGAGTGCTAGTGCCTGTGCGTGAGTGTGAGTGTGAGAATGTTGAAGCAAAGAAGAAAGGGACTAAAGACTCTTATAAAAGAGTGATGGCCAGCTAGCCTGAGATTAGAGTAGTGCTTTTGCACTGTCGCTTTGGAGCTTTGAGCCTTTGAGCTTTTGCTTTGCATCATTGCTTGACGTGTCTCGTTTAATGCATTGCCGGAATCTAATCCCGTGTCATTGGTCTCGTTGATAACAATCAGAGGGGATGAATAATTGTACTTTACAGCGGAAACTTTTTCTTAAAATTTCTGTTTTCTAATCGATTAAACTGAAAAATAAAAAGAGCAAAAACAGGAAACAAAAACCGAGTAGTTTTCTTCGCGTGCACTTCTATGCTCTGATCTTATATGGTCTTGAGCCAAATCATGCATGCATGCCAATGAGACAAAAAAAAAACAGGGATCACCAGATATACTAACCAAGAGTCAATACCTTGTTTTTATTTATCTATGAGTGAATCTTAATCAAAGTCTTCAAGACGAGATAAAAACCAGCCCTAAAAACTTTCGGCCAAAGCTAACTCATGCAAGCAGAATATATGAGAACTTAATTAGCACTAATCACTAAATACTTTAGAACCAAAAGTCTTTACGTCCGGCCAGAGAAAAAAACAATACATGCAGACTACGTTTTTACCTCAAACCAACAAATAGATTCCAAAGAACATGCATGCATGCAGTCAAGTATACGTAATGCATAAATCTTAATTAGCCTCACCTAATTACTTATTTAATCACTCCTCCCGTCACTAATCAATTGCTATCCCGAGACATGCATGAACCATAAACTTTAAGATTTAATGCTAAAAACTAGAGAGAAAAAAAATTCTAATTAGCTTTACTTGATCACCTAGCATTTATTACCTAGTCAAATCATAGCTAATCACGAATTAAAATATAGCAATCTGAATGGCAACTCTCAGCTAGACCTCTGTGCACATGCATGTAACTCACAGGTGAAAAGGATAGGCCGAGAACATGCCGCTGCGTTGCTTGCGCACGGAACGAACGTGCGAGACACGTGAAGACCTGTGCGCCTCCTCGAGCACACCTCCGCACACGCGCGAGACGCGAGAAAACCGTGCGCCTGCTGCCAATCGATCACGGGCGTGTGGCCGCCATTAGCGTGAGATCCAGAAGAGATCAAAGACGGCGTAAGAAGATAAAGCAGAGACGACGTGGAAATCAAACAGATTTTTCTTTGCTCACCAAAAACCGTCCAGCCCATGGCCGCCGGCCCTAACCTTTCTATAGCATGCCTATAAATCCCAAATCAACTTACAAACGAATTCAAACACTAATACAACTCGTTCAATTTGGTCTGGGCCTTTTTAACTCAACCAGGCTATTGGCCCACTAATTTTCAAGGGACCCGAAACCCTTCCTAACACGGGTTTTTCACACTCCCGACTTTTCTAACGCGTCACATGTCGAAGCCTCTAGAACCGCAACTCCCGTAGCTTCTCCACGCATCATCCACCTCTGATCTCCATGCGCCCCAAGCATGAGTCCGACCATCTCATGACCTTCTTGACCGTCTGAACCTCGGATCTCCCCATCCTAGTCCCGGTCCACCTCGCCACCGACCATGATCGTCTCTATGCTCAACATGCACATGCAAAAACCAAAGAACATTCTTCCAGCACAAGTTCGTCCAAACTTGACCAACGTCAATCCGCACACACGCAACACAACTCGCATAACGCCGCTGAACAAAATTACCAAATATTCATCATCACAATTTAACCATTGTCAATTATTCATCACCAAAATATCCTAAACCTAGCCACATGGTCTAACAATCTCCCCCTTGATGAATACATTGACAAAATATTAAATTAACATGACTTCCAACAAATCTAAGTGAAGAATTGAAGCCAAACTTTCAAACTCTCCCCCTCAACACAAGAGAAGTAATTTTAATTTCTCCAAAAACTCTCCAATCTCTCAAATTTCTCTCCCCCTTTAGCAATGTAATCATCAAGAAATTTCAGTGAATAAGAATAAATCTAAGAAAGAGCAATAACAATAAAATCTAGAAGCTTTATAGACTATCCAAGTCATTTTGAATTGCTTTAATAATTTAACCAAGCCATTTTTTAGTAGAGCTATCTAGATCATATAAAGTCATATATCACATAGCAATGTCAAAACAAAGTTTTCAATATGATTAAGCGGTTTTATATCAATGACAGGCATCACAACAATGACCAGACTAATTATAAAGAGCACAATGAAATATCATAATGAAAAGTCAAAGTCTAAAAGTGAAGCAAATCTTAACTCTAAACGAGCTAATAGTCTCATGTAACAACTTATTCCTCTACACTCAATTCTTAGACATGTGGCATGCTTGTAGCATACTTCTTTTCATAATGACATACTTTTCTTCTTCCTTTTTTTTATGGTGGCATGCTTGAAGCATACTTCTTTTCATTTTGCGCACTTTTGTGCTTTTTCTTTTGATTCACCATGGAATGCTTGAAGCATACATCTTTTCAATTTTTTCTTTATATACTCTCCTTTTTTTAATAACATGCCAAATTTAGTGATCATAAAATTGGAACATGAAACATGCGAGCCTCATAGCCAAGAGTTAAAATAAGACTCACAATCAAGCTAATCTTTTTCGATGGACATTTGCAAAGTAATAAATATAATTAATCTAGTCAAAGTATTCCGCCATGTCATACTTTTAATTCAAATGTAGCAATTTAATTATAAACAGTCATGATCAAAGCTACACAACATATGAATAGATATGATAAAGAGAGATCTACTACTCAATTGGTTTCAATGACTTGAATTTGATGAGTTATTTGACAAGGATAACAAACAAAGCTTCCAAAATTTTAAACCACAAGCTCCCCCTCAGAATAATCCCATAAGATGTAATACGCCCAACTCATTTCGCAAATCAGGAAAAAAAATTATCAAGCGATTTCATGTGCAAATCAGCAACTTGAGAATTTAATAAGATGTAAGACAACATCACCTTTTCCACATGGTCTCTCAAAAAGTGAAATCTCATGGAAGCTACCAAAGAGAGTGAAGAACCATCAAGTGTCTCAATCAAACAATGATGTAAAAAATCGGAACCTAATCTAGCTCATGTTCTTCATCCTTGTCAAATGTTCTTACATCACAGGAAACATCGGTCTCACAATACTGGGGTTAGTGAAATAAGATCTAGGAATCCAGTACTGAGACACTCGATGAACAGGAGCAACAAAGCTAGAACCAAAATTACGTGCACGTGGATGATCAGAATGCCGAAAAGAACGTGAATTATTTGAATTAAATCCAAAATCAGCACATGAACCAGATTTAAAATTATCATAAAAGTTCTCTAACAACTTAGATTTTGCATGAGATCTAGGAATGAAAAAGGTTGCACGTTTTTGTCTTAAAGTATTCAATCTTTCCTTTCTCTCTTTCTTAGCACGTCTAAAGCAAAATTCATTCAAGTGTCAGTAAGTGCAATGAAATTTAACACAACCAGAATTCTTTTGAGATGATGAGCTAGCACCTACACTATTATTTGATGAACTTTGCACAAAGCCAGCAGATGTAAACACAGTTTGATTTGGTTTAAGTTTCACTTCAATTTTTCCAGGTTCAAGAGACTTAATAACCTTAAGAGGATTATTCTTTGCATGCTCAACAAAATTAAATCCTAGATCACGATTTTTCACACTTGTTTTTGACTTGTCTAGAATCATATTCAAATTTTTCTTGCCAAAAGAAAATATCTCTAAAGTGTCTTTCAGGTACTCATTCTCTTTAGCTAGAGTGGGACAAGTTGTGCATTTAACAGGTTCATTCACAGAATTTTTAGAAGCACTAGACTGAGCCAACTTTTTTTCAGCAAAATCATTAAGTTGTCTAGTCAAAGCTTCTATTTCAGTGTTAAGCTTAGGACAATTAGAGCAAGAAGATATCTCATGATAAAGCATCTGTTGAATTGTTTCTTGAGATGAGTTAAGTCTAGCTTCTAATAATTCACATTTAGAACAAGTTTTAGAATGAACATTTCAAATACTTGATTCTAAACATGGAGAAGAACTAAACTTAAACTTTCCAATTTCATTATTAGCACATTTCAATTTTTCATCACAAGAGTCATGTGCTAACCTTAGTTCGTCAAATTTAGTTGTTACATCTCTAAGTTGATCCATGTTTAAAGTATTAAGTGACCTAGCATTCTCTAACTCAGAATGTAAAATTTGACAAGACTCACAAGATTCATCATCAGGAATTAAAACTCTAAGTCTTGCAATTTCAGAATTTAGAGATTCAATCAAAGTATCGTATTTCTTAATCTTTTTATCTTTCTTTTCTAGCAAAGTACCAAGTTTAGCAACAGCTTTAGCTAAATCATCATAAGAAGGTTCTACCTCATTGTAGTTGTCGCTGTCAAGATCATCATTGTCGGTGGAGCTTTTTCTACTTGCCATTAGACACAACCCAGTTAAATCTTTCTTGCCTTTGAGAGTGTCATCCTCGCTGTCCGTATCCACATCACTCAAATTAATTTGCTCAAGAGTCGCAAGAACACGATGCACCACCTTGCGATTTATATAGCCCTTCTTTTTGTTCTTCCTTTTTTTCTTTCTCCATCTCTTCTTCCTTCTCATTTTCTTCCCTTACAAATTTTGCTAGAAACTTTGGACATTTAGGACGAATATGATTGAGATCACCACACTCATAGCACCTTTGAGGACCAAAATTTCCTCTCTTTCTTGATCTCACATTCTGTAAGGCTCTTGTGAAGCGTGTAGAGAGGAGTTCCAAAACATCTTCTAGGAGTTGCTCTAGCTGTTCATCGGTTAGTGAAGACAAAGAAGAAAAAGCATAGCTAGTAGAAGAATTATCACCATTAGACTTGCTAGATTGTGAAGCTAAAGCAATTGATTTATTACCATTATTTTTTCTAGCAAAAACATCTAATTCATGAGTTTTCAATTTAGAATAAAGTACATCTAATGTAAGTGTACTCATGACAATAGATTCTCTAATGGATGTAACATTCATCTCACATATCGACATATCTAATGCTCTAAGTAATTGACGTGCATTTTCAGCATCAGTATAAGTAACATTAACAACACGTAGGTTACTAAGAATTTTATTAAAGCGGGCAAAGAGATCATCTATTGATTCACCAGGTTTCATCTCAAAACGCATGTAATCCTTTTTGTACATATCTTGACGTACCTTTTTAATAGTAGATGAACCCTCATGATAATCACACAGTGCTTTCCATACCTCATATGCAGATTTAAGATGCACAACATGATCAAAATCACTCCTTCCTAGTCCTTGAATTATCAAGTTCCTTGCCATGCTATTTGCCTCCACTTGTGCTATATTTGCTGCTATCATAGCATCATTCTCGGGTACTTGATAAGGCTTGTAGACTTTCTCCCATATTGCAAAGCCTTGAGCTTGAATGTATGCCTCCATCTTCGCTTTCCAATACTGAAAATCAACACCATCGAAAACACAAGGTTTTGTGGAATACCTATCTGTCGACATGTTTTCTAATCACCGGTTAAGATCAATTAGAAAAATAAACCTGCTCTGATACCACTTGTAGGATCGTTGATGACAATCAGAGGGGGTTGAATGACTGTAATTTACAGCGGAAACTTTTTCTTAAAATTTCTGTTTTCTAATCGATTCAACTGAAAAATAAAAAGAACAAAAACAGGAAACAAAAACCGAGCAGTTTTCTTCGCGTGCACTTCTATGCTCTGATCTTATATGGTCTTGAGCCAAATCATGCATGCATGCCAATGAGACAAAAAAAACAGGGATCACCAGATATACTAACCAAGAGTCAATACCTTGTTTTTATTTATCTATGAGTGAATCTTAATCAAAGTCTTCAAGACGAGATAAAAACCAGCCCTAAAAACTTTCGGCCAAAGCTAACTCATGCAAGCAGAATATATGAGAACTTAATTAGCACTAATCACTAAATACTTTAGAACCAAAAGTCTTTACGTCCGGCCAGAGAAAAAAAACAATACATGCAGACTACGTTTTTACCTCAAACCAACAAATAGATTCCAAAGATCATGCATGCATGCAGTCAAGTATACGTAATGCATAAATCTTAATTAGCCTCACCTAATTACTTATTTAATCACTCCTCCCGTCACTAATCAATTGCTATCCCGAGACATGCATGAACCATAAACTTTAAGATTTAATGCTAAAAACTAGAGAGAGAAAAATATCTAATTAGCTTTACTTGATCACCTAGCATTTATTACCTAGTCAAATCATAGCTAATCACGAATTAAAATATAGCAATCTGAATGGCAACTCTCAGCTAGACCTCTGTGCACATGCATGTAACTCACAGGTGAAAAGGATAGGCCGAGAACATGCCGCTGTGTTGCTTGCGCACGGAACGAATGCGCGAGACACGTGAAGACCTGTGCGCCTCCTCGAGCACACCTCCGCACACGCGCGAGACGCGAGAAAACCGTGCGCCTGCTGCCAATCGATCACGGGCGTGTGGCCGCCATTAGCGTGAGATCCAGAAGAGATCAAAGACGACGTAAGAAGATAAAGCAGAGACGACGTGGAAATCAAACAGATTTTTCTTTGCTCACCAAAAACCATCCAGCCCATGGCCGCCGGCCCTAACCTTTTTATAGCATGGCTATAAATCCCAAATCAACTTACAAACGAATTCAAATCCTAATACAACTCGTTTAATTTGGTCTGGGCTTTTTAACTCAACCTGGCTATTGGCCCACTAATTTTCAAAGGACCCGAAACCCTTCCTAACACGGGTTTTTCACACTCCCGACTTTTCTAACGCGTCACATGTCGAAGCCTCCAGGACCGCAACTCCCGTAGCTTCTCCACGCATCATCCACCTCTGATCTCCATGCGCCCCAAACATGAGCCCGACCATCTCATGACCTTCTTGACCGTCTGAACCTCGGATCTCCCCATCCTAGTCCCGGTCCACCTCGCCACCGACCATGATCGTCTCGATGCTCAACATGCACATGCAAAGACCAAAGAACATTCTTCCGGCACAAGTTCGTCCAAACTACATCAATCCGCACACACGCAACACAACTCGCATAACGCCGCTGAACAAAATTACCAAATATTCATCATCACAATTTAACCATTATCAATTATTCATCACCAAAATATCCTAAACCTAGACACATAGTCTAACAGGTCGGCTACGCATCACCGAAGCAAGGCATAGCGCGCGAACTTTGCTTTACTTTCTTGATGACTAATATATTTGCTTTTCAACTGAGTAATCCATTTCTCTCTTCTTCATTTTTTAAGAAATGGCGAATTGTTTTTGTCTTATGGCTTATGATTTCTTTTAAATAAATAAATAAGACGGTTTTTCTATCATCATTTTAAAACTATTTATCAAAACAGCCTTTTAAATGATTTATCATTATTCGGTTTATATATACAAATACTCATAATAGAATTAATCATAAGATATATATAAATCATAACCACAGCCGAAAAGGACCTTCTCTAAGAAAACGGCGATGCAAAGCTGGACTCCACGCGCACTATCTCAACCTATGCCCGCTACACGTCTTGGGCCATTTTCTTTCGCAGCCCAGCCTCCCATCTCTCCTGGCATGCAACGACCCAACTCCTGCCGTGCTCAGTAAAGCACAGCCCATTAACGCCCCTCCCTCTCCCACGCACACCAAAAGGAATAGCCGACGAATAGGAACATTTGGTCTGCTGGAGATAAACTCTTATCAGTGTACTAGTCATGTGCCCGTGCGTTGCTACGGAACTATAAAACTAACACTAAAATAGCATATTATTGTAGTTAATCTTTTTTCACATCTGAAAAGCTAACTACTGGTTCAATAATCACTCATCAAGATAGTTTAAAATGGAAGAAATAATACCATTGACGCAATAATCTCACCAATCGGAACATTCAACAAACACTAAACTTTACACAACGGAATACTAAACCATACAATAAATAATATTTTTCTTTGGCGCTATATATATCCGTTGGCACATACTTTTTGGCAGGACCCCGTTCAACATAAGCCAAGTGAATTTTACAATGTTTTTTACATTACGAGAGTTGTACCCGGACATGAAAAATTGGCACTAAGTATCAAACTAATCGATACTACAAACACTAAACAAAAAGTGGTTAGCTCTCACAAAGTGCAACATGGCCTGCATAAGTTAATGCTAGCACCACTCCTTCAACAAAAACACCATGCTTCTTCAAAGCGAAATGCAACTACAATGTAAGAATGTATAAAAACAATGCAAACAACCCGTTTCAATTAATATTAAAAGGATTTTAAGGAGTACGCTGAACCAAGTCGTGCTACACCATGCTATTCCACCCCAGGATTGTTAACTTATTGTAAGAAAAGTTCACTAAATAGAACATGAGACTTCAGTATCTCTTACAAGATACTAATTGTATAAAGAAAGAACAAAAATAGATATAATTGGTTTGAAGAACAAAGCTGTCCCAACAGTGTGTGTCTTCATATTTTCCCAAAACACTCTTCCAACAAAGTTATATTTGAAAATACTAACCTTCTCAAATTGGATAGGTTTCATTTGGAATCCTAGAGGTAGCCTCTTGGCATATTCTTCCAACTTAGCTACAGTATTCTAAAAGTCGGCCCGTTAGTCGCCGCTAATCGGCCGTCGGCCTAGTCCCGATGCGATTTGGGCCCAGTCGGCCGGGTAGACTTGCCGGTCAAAGTCGGTCCAAGCCGGTGACTTTTCGGGCAAGGAATTCCGACTGGGCCGGCGACTTGGCCCGTGGAGGCCCGACTAGGGTTAATGGGGGCACATATAAAAAGGGGCAAAAAAAATTTCGGGTTTCCTCTCATCCCGTTGCCCTGCTCTTGACCTAGCAGCCACTGCTGCTTGCGCGGGGGCCCGGCGCCGCCATCGCCGCCGCCGATTGTGCCCGGCGCCGCCGCTTGCACCCGGCTCCACTGCCGCCGCATTCACCGCCTTCTCTTGCACCGCCCGCCGCTGCCAAGTGCCAACTGTTGCGGGCCGAGCCGCCGCCGGTCGCCTGTTGCACCCGTGCCACCGTCGCGGCGCGCCACCGCCGTAGAGGTTCTCCTCGACCTCCCCTCCTCCAGCTCGGCCTCGAGCCCTCGACATCGACCCGACCCTCACTGCCTCGGCTCCATCTCAAGCTCGGGCTCTCGGCTTCGACCTCCGCCGGCCGCCGCACCGCGACCTCCACGTCGACGGCGACTCCAGCTCGGTGACCTCGGCGACCTCGACGACCAGGGCTCGGCGACCGGCAGAGCGCAGCAGGCAGCTCCCGGGCTCCAACTCGACGACCGGGCAAACATGGCAGTGCTTGGGTCGGGCATGGATAAGAGCGGCGGTTCGAGCAACCAGTAATTTTCTTGCACTTTACATAGCTGATGTCTCGATGCTTGAACTTTCTTATTCTTGAACTATGATAGTTGATGCTTGAACTTCAGAACTTGTAATCTTGTATGGTGTATTGGACTATTGGTTTATAAATCTGTGATTTTTATTTTTGGCTTTTTGCTATATGCCTATATCTATCTATACTCTATATGTGGGATGTAGAATTGATTTTTATTAATGTAGGGTGCAAATGCCCATGTCAATTGCTTCCGGGACAGCAAGCACAACAACCCAACTCAAGAGGAATAGTGAAGACATTGGATGGGAATGGGGTTTTATGTATGATCCAAATGATAAAGAAAGGGTGCAATGCAAGTTGTGTGGTCATCAAATGGGTGGAGGGGTGTATAGACTCAAGGAGCATTTGCTGGCATTAAAAGAAATGTGAGAAGTTGTCGGGTGGCCTCAAAGGAAGATCAACAAAAGTGCAAGCAAGCAATTGAGGAAGTCAAGAAGAATAAGAAGGCCAAGATTCAAAGACAATTGGAGGTTAGGAAGCAAGTAAGAATTGAAGATGACCAAGAGGAAGATGTCCAAGAGGAAGAAGATGACAATGAAGAGCTTAATAAGATTGGTGAATCAACATCAAGAAAGAGAAGGTTGGGGCCCATGGATAAGTTTGCAACTCCAATTGACCCTTCAAAACCATTGAGCAAGGAAGCCTTGAACCGTATGAAGCAAATGAAAGTTTAAGAAGAAATTTGGAAGGCTAAATGTCATGAAGTGAAGCTCTATGTTGTGAGATGGCTTTATGCTCATGGTATATCTTGCATCCTCCATTCCTCCTTATCATTTTTGTCAATCTTATGCAATTGTATTAATCATTTTTGCACGTTTTTTTTCAGCAATTCCATTCAATGCAATTGACAATGATGAGTTTCGTCAAATGTGTGAGGCCATTGGTCGATTTGGGCCTGGCTTTGAAGGTCCCTCTCAATATGAGTGTCGTGAGAAGTTGTTGAAGGAAGAGGTGGATAGAACCAAGACTTTGCTCAAGTCACATGAAGAAGAGAGAGCTAGTAGTGGGTATTCTATCATGACTAATGCTTGGACCGATACAAAGAGGAGGAGCATAATGAATTTGTGTGTGCATTGCAATCTGGGGACTTGTTTCATAGATTCAAAGGAAACTAATGAAGATGTACACACAAGTCAATATATCTTTGAATTTGTTGATGCTGCCATTGATCAAGTTGGAGCAACAAATGTGGTTCAAGTGGTCACGGATAATGCTTCTAACAATATGGGAGCTAAGGAATTGTTGAAAGAGAAAAGACCTAACATATTTTGGAGCTCATGTGCAACCCACACCATCAATTTGATGCTCCAAGCAATTGGAGGCATGACTAGGTTCAAGAAAACATTGGATCAAGCGAAAGCATTCACCGTTTTCGTTTATTCACAGCACAAGACCTTGGCCTTGATGAGGAGACACACCAAAAACAGAGACATCATTAGGCCAGGAGTGACTAGATTTGCTTCGGCCTTTCTTACCTTGCAAAGTCTGATTGAGAAGAAGAGTGAGCTAAGAGCCATGGCACTTAGTCCGGAATGGGAAGGATGCATTCACTCAAAGAAACAAAAGGGCAAGACGACAACGGCCACACTCTTGAGTAGATCCTTTTGGAATGGAGTTTCTCATTGCTTGAAGGTAGTCCTTGGACGACCTTTTGTATCATGTTTGCATCTTTTTGACATGTGCTAACCTTTTGTCTCGTTGCTTGTAGATTTTTGTCAAGGTTCTTCGTATGGTTGATGGAGATGGCCCATCTATGGCCTGTGTATGGAGAACTCCTTGAAGCTAAAAAGAAAATTATGCAAGCCACGGTGACCAGTGAGAGTAATGCCATCTTTGAACACATTGATAGAAAGATGAAGGACAGGCTAGATGCTCCATTGCACTTGACAGCTTACTTTTTGAATCCATACTATAGTTATCATGATGCATCCATCTTCTTAGACTCATCTATCATGGATGGTGTTTTTGATTGTGTTGAAACATTCTTCTATGGTGATGACAATATTCAAACTATAGTGCTTAACGATGAATTGCCTAAGTTCAAAAGGCAACAAGGGGCATTCGGCAAACTCTCCGCCAAAAAAGGATGTGAAAAGATCACTTTTAATCCAGGTATTAAGTGCTGCAATTTATTGTTTGACATGCTACATTACATGTATTACATAGTGATATGTTTGATTTTCTTAAAATATTGCAGCTAATTGGTGGGAGACATTTGGTTGTCATGTGCCTCATTTGCAAAGGTTGGCCATAAGAATCTTGTCCTTAACTTCTAGTGCATCCGATTGTGAAAGGAATTGGAGCACTTTTGACATGGTAAGTAACTTGCTACCTTGACATGCTCTCCTTTGCATAGTGTGTTGAAATCTCTAACCAGATTATTGTGTGCAAATTGTAGATACATACAAAGAAGAGAAATAGGCTAGGTTCGCGTCGCCTCAACCATCTAGTGTATGTTCAATTCAATGCTAGATTGTTGAAAAGGAGGGAGAAAAGCAAAAAAGAAGAATGTGGATGTTCTTCTAGCTTCGGATGCATTTCATGCACAAGGGTGGATTATTGAGGGAGCGGATGATGATGAGTTTGATCCTATTTCAGGTCTTTCATATAATCTCATTGATGAAGCAGCTTGGGCTAGTGAAGCAATGCAGCCTCGTAGGAGTGCAAGAGTGAGAGAGCTTCATGAAGATGATTTCCATTCCGAGACTGAAGAGGAGGAAGGCAATGAAGATGACGATGTGGAGTTTGAATCCGACAAGGAAGAAGTGGTTGAGATCAAGGAGTATGAGCAAGAGGAAGATGATTGAGTGCATTCCTATCATCCTATGAACTTCTATGAACTATTTACTTTTGCACTTTCAATTTACTTGTGGCTTGTGATTTGTGGACTTGTGACTTTGTGAGAACTTTTTATGGATGTGGACTATGATGTATGGTTTATTATTTGTTGGCTTGTTGCCTTGTATGCTTGTGGTTTATTATTGGTATATTTGATTATTTATATTGAAAAGGATGAGACAAGATTGCAAGGAATGAAGACAAGGACCAAGGTGAGAAACTAATTATACCATGCTTTATTTCATTAGCTCACTTGTGTTGTTTCTAATACATTTGTATTCTATTTTTTTTACATGCATATCTCTGTTTTTGGTGCTAAAATGTTGCTGCATTGATGAGTTCAAGCGCTTAAAATGGGAGAATTCGGAGTATCAAGTGATCATCCTATGAAAAATCATCACAAGGTAACAAATGCACTTTATTTTTGTTGCCTTTTCTTGTTACAACATAGTTTAGTGACCAAGGTACAATATTTATGAAGAAAAATACATCAAAAACTACGAAAAATAGCAAGACATTGAGGGAAATGTTGCTGCCCGGGGGGTTGGCCAAGTCGGCCGACTAGTCCCGATTAGTCGGCGACTAGTCCCCCAAGTCGCTAGTCAGCCCCTAGCCGACCGACTAGCGACTAGCGACTTCTTGAACATTGCTTAGCTAGGAGAACATCAATAATAGCGACAACATCAACTAAAGCACTCGAAAGGTTAGTGGCCTTCTCATTTGCCACAATATTGACCCCTGTCTTTGGCTCAAATATAGGAATTGCAACCTTAGTTACTACATCAGCCATCTTACTCGTGTTCTTTGCCCAGTCAAGTATAGCAATTCCAAATGACTCTGCTCTCAATATTGAAGCAGACATAATGAAGTGTATGTGAGATGGATCAGCAGCTGAAAATTGCAGTAGATGAAGGAAGCGCTTAGGGGCAGACCAGAAAGGAGCACCCATGCTAGTGGAAGCATCTTCAGGAAAAGTGAATGTGAGCTGCTTCACACGGTTTGTGAAATAATCCTCAAATCTGCCAAGAACAAGAAAAGAACTTATCAGCTTGCACAAAAAAAACTGAAGCCCTAAAATGAGGTACATCTACAGGGAAAAAAGAGAAGGAAGCCCTAAAATGAGGTACATCTACAGGTAAAAAGAGAACCTGCTGAAATACAACACTTCTCAAATCTTAACAGTATTGATTGTCAATGCCTCGTGCATAGAAAAATAATGGAATCTCAACAGTACTAATATACACATATACACACTTGAATAGACATCAGTTAATATGACAGTGCTAGGGGCTAAATCTCATGATCCATTTATGGTGGATTCAACTAACTCTCATCACAGCAGGGAAAACGCTGAACTGAACAGCTCCATTTTACCTACTTCACCAATGATGAAGAGATCCATCTGTTCTTTGAACTGATATGTTAAAAGAAATATGAAGTTATTGCCTACAATTCACATGGTAAATGGTCATCTGACAGACTATTCTGATCATCTTGCAACTAACATTCATAACCCTCATTTGGAGCTTACTACTTGAAATACAATCCTTGAGATTTGAGAGCTCAGAACTGCTTACCTGCAACTCAGGCAGTGCTAAAGATTCCAAAGATGTACATCTACTTCCGAACAGTAGGCCATCTAACAGACTCAGGGCCGTAATATACCACAAATTTAGATGAATGCCCGTGCGTTATTAAGTTTAGACTCAGGGCCGCAAGCTTTAAGTTTTGTTATAACTTAATGACTAAAGCAATGCCCATTATTAGCAAACAAAAATCAAGGAAAAGGATTACAGCCAGTCCATTAATGATGCCTAACTATAACAGGGCTTGAAATCCCGAGCGATGCTAAAGGGGGTAAGGATGACCGTTCCACAAATGTGTCACTCAAAATCTTTGAAGGAAAAGGGATACAAATGAAAATTATCCTATGCTGAAAAGTATATGAAAGAATATTAGCTGAGATGGTGGCAAAACAAATTGGTTGTACCTTAATTAGGAAAAACAACTTGAGCAACCACTCGTCTTCAGGCTGAAATCAACAATCATATAAGCATGACCTATCAATAGATCATGTTTGCTGATCCATGGGATAGACCCAGATTGCTATATTCACCGAGAAACATAGGAAAGCAGGTAAAGGTTGGCACATGCATAAAGCGCAATAAACCCTTTTATGGAATGAGTGTGCCATCTGAAATGGCATGTTCATGAAACTACTGCACGATTATGCAATTGAAGGAAAAGCTTTTAATCACCTGTTGTACAGGGTTGAACCTGAGAATTCAAAATTATGAACTACCATAATGCCAGTCCTTTCATTACCATTACCACTGTTTTCTGCAACAAAAAAATGGAAGAGCATCATGCCAAAAGCTATACTCCACAAGAGCTATGTCAAAGCTTTACTTTGCAAGAACCTGTGAACATTTCATCTACGTTTAACACAACAAACAACTATGACCACCAACTCATTGTTGAGTTCACCAATTTCTATTTTCTACATGGGAAAATATAAAATTCTATCAACTATGGGATAAAATGCTAACACTGGTTAGTTATAATTTGCAATGTAGTGAGGTAAAAATATGTGCGCTAAGTAGGGTTTCTTGAGGAGCAGGCCTTACCGCAGATTTTGATGGGGGCCTCGAGCTCGAGTAGGTTGGGCTGGGAGAGGAAGACATCCTTGGGCGGCGGCGCAGAGCCGCCGGATCTCCGCGTCAGAAAGCTGTGCGAGGCGCACCGTGCGGCCGCCACGGGCCTCGAGGAGCCGCCGGATGACGTCGTCAAGTGCCGCCACGTCCATCGGCCTGGAGCAGGGCAAACCCTAGCTGCGCTTTATCCGCGCCGATCGACGGAAAGGCGACCTGGGGGGAGCGTGCAGGCGGTGCAGCGACTCGGCGAGACGAGAGAGTGCGACGGAGAGGGAGAGGAGCAGTTGATCGCCAAAGAGAGAGGCAGCGGCGGCGCGGGGTGGGGAGAAGGCGGCGGCGGCGCGGGGTGGGGGAGGAGGAGACGGCGGCGGAGCGGAGGGGTGGGGGAGGAGAAGGCGACGGCAGAGCGGAGGAGGCGACGACGGCGGAGGAGCGGTGTCGGAACCCGAAGCAACGACTCATGGATCCTCTATGTAAATCGCACTAGTTCAGGATCAGCTAGTGCACACAATGAACAACAAAGATAAATATCAACCATAATGACATTTATTAATTAAATATAGGCAGAATTGCCAAAGTTTACATCCACGGCACATAAGCCAAATATTAAACATAAGCAGCGGAAGAAAAACCGAAGCGGAAGAAGCCCATTGAGCCTGCCCACAGGCAAACGACAGTAAGACGCGGCCTACTCGTCCAAGTCTTCACCGTAGTCGAAGTCGTCTTCCTCTGTGTGGAGATAGCAAGGTGAGTACAAACTTGTACTCTGCAAGTCACACGGAGAAATGCAATATAATGATAAAGGCAACAAAGGAAGGCTTATAGGGTTAGTTTGCATAAAACAGCATTTAACGAAATACAGTAGATAGATTGAAATTGCTGAATTTAATACAGTAAGTAAAACAGTACTTGTATTTGAAAATAATACTGTCAGTGCAGGCTCCGACCAAACACCAACCTATCCACGGGCATCCCACCCAGACCATCTTTTCCAAAAGTTCACGTATGGATTCCATCCATCCACACGCTTTCACTGCGCAACTCTGATGGATTCCATCCATCCACCAGGTTTCAGTCTCTCACAGATTCCATCCATCCGCAAGATTTTCATCTCTCGTGGATTCCATCCATCCACAAGGTTTTCGAAAATCATTTTTGAAAAGCAAAATCTAATCCATGAAAAATTTTTACTCAGCATGCCCATGACCGTGGGCACGGCTATCCAGGATAGATTATACACTCTACAGAGGTTGTACAGCTTTACCCAAAAGACACGATCATCCCTTTTTGCCACCGGATTACACACTTCCTTAGGTGTGCGGCGGGGAGATCGTGACAAAGCCTTTACAATGCAAATCCTTCAACCTGGCCAAGCCAACACTAAGGTTTCACCCCAGTAAGAAATCCACCAGACCGGGACCCCCTCTTGAGCCGAGTGAGACTTCTCATGGCCTACGCCACGCTCACTTTCAACCTACGAAATGGCTCAGGTTGGGACCCGCAAATTATTCAGCCAGGGCTGTCCCATACCAGCCTTGTGGTAGTACGTTAGGGCTTTGCAACAGTAGCTCACAGACCGGTCCTTAATTGACTTAGGCCCAACCACATACCCCTGTGCACGACAATCAACCACTGCGGCTCCGACCAACAGGGCATGCCTGCACCCACCCATCTAACCAATTGCCTAAGTCTAAACCAGATTTTATATTTTGTTTTCAAAATATTTCATAAACCTCCTTGACTCACCAAAGTCAAGAGTACATATCAAAAGTATATCATTTTATGTGAAAAGGTTCGTCATTTTATGTGAAAGATATCCCAAAACAAAATTATATGACTATGCAAGGCTAAGCATTTGATTAACCTCTCTAGCCAACACTAATGTATTAACTAGAGTTTGATTCTAGGGTGACAAGGTATTGAGGAATTCAAGTTCAATGGAGGAATTAACAAGTAGGCAATAACTAAATTTAAAACTGAATTGAAATACGTTGAATAAAAATATGCATGCAATATAATTTAAATCAACATAATTTTATTTTTAAAACTGGGATCAACATGATCCAGGAGTGTGACTTGCCTTGCTTTTCAACTTGGTTTGAATCTTCGTCGAAGAAATCTCCCGAATCGTCGAAGTCTACACGTGAAAATAACCCACTAAATTCAAATAAATTCAAAATAAATTCAAATTGACTTCAAATATTTGAAGTGAGGCCAGAAATGGATAGAGGGGAATTTTTGATGAATTTAGAAATTCGAATGGGCTAAATCGGAGTTAGGACGAAGGAGAACGGGCTCCGGGAAGTTTAAATTCAGAGAAAAAGGAAAATCTGAATTTTTGGAATTATTTTCCTAAAGGAAATTCTGGATTATGGCGTCAGCAGGGATTTTAATTTTGGCCGAATTATTTTCCAACTGAAAAATCTAGTTTACTGCGCCAGCATGACATCAGCCTGAGGGGGTTTGACTGACAGGTGGGCCCTCAGTCCATGGACCGAGCCCACGGAGGAGGGAAACTGGTGAGGTGGCATGGGGTGACGGGGTGGCAGCCGGGCGCCTGCGTGGCGGCCACGTCGGCTGCCACTTTTAATTTCAAAACAGATTTTAAAACTCCAGAAAATCCAGGAAACCAAATAAAAGCCAAATAACTCCAAATAATTATTTTCAACTAGGATTTTCTTATAAAATCAAAATATCATTTTATTTAATAATAATTTTAGGTTTTTCTGAAAATGCTTTTCAAATCCAGCGTTTTCTAAAAGCAGAAAATCAGGGCAAATCAAAAATAAACTTTAGGCAACCAAAACACTTATTTTTATTTTAAATTATTTTTACTATTATTATTTTTTATAAAAAACCTGGGCTGTTACATAAGCCTTCCTTTCTTGCCTTTATCATTATATTGTATTTCTCCGTGTGACCTACTGAGTACAAGTTTATACTCACCTTGCTATCTCCACACAGAGGAAGACGACTTCGACTACGGTGAAGACTTGGACGAGTAGGCCGCGTCTTACTGTCGTTTGCCTGTGGGCAGGCTCAATGGGCTTCTTCCGCTGCTTATGTTTAAATTTTGGCTTATGCGCCGTGGATGTAAACTTTGGCAATTCTGCCTATATTTAATTAATAAAGGTCATTATGGTTGATATTTATCTTTGTTGTTCACTGTGTGCACTAGCTGATCCTAGACTAGTGCGATTTACACAAAGGATCCAGGAGTCGGTGCTCTGGGTTCCGACAAGCGGGGGAGGAGGCGGCGAAGATATCAGAGGGGAGGAGGCGCACGGATTCGATGGTGGGAGGTAGGCGGCGGCGGAGGGGGAGGAGGGAGGGGAGGAGGTGGCGGAGAAATCAGAGGGGAGGAGCCGAGGAGGCGCACGGGTTCCGTTGGGGGAGGCAGGAGCGAGGTCGTGCGGAGGGGGTGGGCCCACACGTTAGCCAGATTATTTTTTTTAAGAAGGGGTGGGAGGGGTGGGAGAGGCCGGACCAACCACCAACTCCTTCTTTTATAATAGTAAAGATATTTCCCTAATTGATTGTATACCACTGGTTTCTCACAAGAGTCAAGCTAGTTTTCACAGTGCAATTTTGTGAGAAGCTATTTTTCCTCTGAATTTGAACAAATTCTCGAGAATTTTTCTTATGTACCATTGCAGAGTTCCTAGATTTATGAAATACCATTGCAAAAGCTTGTTCCCTTGCTTGCAAGTCCTTTTACAAAAAGTTCCCGTTCATATCACTGCTGTCAACTAAGTTAAGTTTTGCCGTATGTAAATCTTCGTAATGCCCATACTGCCCCCTATGTCGTAAGGAGGCTAACAATTGTGGCCCGCATGTCAGACCACTCATCTTGAGCATCTTCCCCTTCATTAAAGGTTCTACCCTGCCAGTGGTATATTCCATTCGCCATGTGCATGCAGCAAATGGAGGAGATTATGGGTAGCATTTAGCGCTACAATGATTTGTCTTTTACAAGGCATGTGAGCGTGATTATTGGATCTGGACGCACAGGAGCTAGCCCTCACCGACGACATGGTAACTGTTACATGACTCCCTTCTTTTGGTTTATGATTTGGTATTTTATAGTAACTAATTTTTAAATAGAGTATCCTTTTAAAACGAGGTTTATATGTCGATTGTAGTAGATATTGTCCTAACTTTATCTATATCGGTCAAAATCGCACGCGAGTATCTCTCTCCGTATTCTGTCACGAACAATTAGAATTTAAAATTAAAAATCATAAGACAGCTAAAAAACCCATCTATCATTGTTACGTTGTACGCCAAGGAATAGTAGCCTATTAGGTGTATAGTGTCACCGGTGTGGCTCTATGTTATCGGACCAAAATTGTCAGGGTCGTCGTCCCATCTGGGGTGTATGTTAGGTTTAATGTAAGTGGAACAAGATTTTGATCTTTACGCTTTTTCATGTTGCGGCAATATACAGATAAATTTGATTATGTGCAGTTTTCTGCTCTAGCCATGCATGCCATTTTGATTCCCACGTAAGATTTTGAGAGATTAAAACGAAAGCCTCCTGCAACTTCGTAAAAAGCAACGCTTATACTACAGAAATGAAAGAAATAACAAAGAGAATAAGAATATGCTGAAGAAAAACAAATGATAAAGGGTGTTCTTTAGGGTTGCAGCTGATGTTTTTATATGTGTTTTTGATAGGGGCGAAGCCAGGCCTTATGTTGTCTGGGCTATAGTCTGATGCCTGGCCTAATTAGCAATGGTACCCCAATAGTATTGAGCCTTTCAATCTTGCTCACCATGGTTCAACCTTGGCACAGAGCCCAACCTAGGACTGAGAAGTGTTTTGAGCCCGAGGCGAGCTAAAATCCTGGCTCCACCCTTGCTTTTTGACATTGTAATGAACGGCAAAGATATCGACGTGGATGACGCATACAAATTTAGAGAATTCACTTTAAGAGACCATTCCGTTTTGATGTGTAGGACAGAACAGGCAACAGAGGGGGGTAAATGGTGCCTTAAAACCTCCCTAAGTATTCACACAACCCTTCTTCTCCAATAGCTACAAAGCTATGAAGACAAAGGTTGAATGCTCACTAGAAAACCGAAAGAATAGACAGAAACAAATGCTGGCGGAAGAAGTCAAGAGTAGTAGAAGCACACTGTCGTAGGGGTGGCCCCCACCTAAACCCAGCAGGCCTGGTAAGAGATTATAAGGCCCAGAATAGGCCATGTGTAATGACATAACTGCCCCCAGAGGGGATAACCAGATGTAAGGGTATAGTTGTAAAAGCACTCCTCATGTGTATATATATATATATGAGTAAGCCATGGGGAGGACCCAGGCCATGACACTTATCTTCATCACTCTCCACTACCATCTCTCTCTCTGTTTGGTCTGTAGCCACAACAGTTGGCGTCGTCCGTGGGGAGGACGAAGACAAGCCTGAAGACCGAAGAAAGAAGATGGCACCGAAAAAAGCTTCACCAGCGGCGGCGAAGGGAAAGAAGGCGGCTGGGTCGGAGCAGCGCGTGAACACCAGGGCTTCGGCATCGGCCGCCGAAGGAGTTGGCGGCGGCGTACGCGCCGTGGTCGCAGGCATCGATGCTCGCGCGGCAACGACCGACCCCGCCAGCGCCGCTACGACGACATCCAACCCCGTCACCCTCGCCGGTAGCGCGAATCAGATGGCCGGGGGTAGCCGCAACGAACCATCCGGCGGATCTGGAGATCGTGAGGCGATGGTCCCTGCACCGACCCGTCCGCTGGGCGTTCCGGCGGCCTCAACGACACCAACGGTGGAAGGTGTCCTACTAGCAGCCCTCAACGCGTTCCAGCGAGAACTAGGGGACCTTCGCGGAGCCGTCCGAGATATACAAGAGGCTCGGAGCCAGCAGGTTGCGACAGTAATCGCGCCCGAGTCCACGCCAGAGAAGGCGGACAGCCGCGAAGCCCCCGCGTCTAGCCGCGTCCCGCCGGGGTGCGTAGATCCAGAATCCCCGCTTTCGGCGGGGCTGCAGCAGGCGGCGTGGCCCGGAGGCTTCAAGTTCCCTAGCATCATCGACCCGTACAGAGGCGACACGGATCCCCGCGAGTTCGCGCGCGTGTACGAAACCGCGATGGAGGCCGCGGGCGGAGACGACACCACGAAGGCGAAGGGACTCCCCCTCGCACTGCACGGGGTGGCGCTCTCTTGGTTTTTTACCATAGAGCCGGGCTCCATCTACGCGTGGGAGCAGCTTCGCGACCGCCTTAGCAGCAACTTCCAAGGACACTGTGTCGAGCGAATCGAGGCGGACCAACTCTTCGCTGTGAAGCAAAGACCCTCGGAGACGCTCCGGGGCTACTTCAAGCGCTTCGCCAAGATTCGATGCTAGCTAAAAGATATTAACGAAACCACCGTCGTTAATGCAGCCATACAGGGCCTTCGCCCGGGCCCGATGGCCGAGTACAACGCGCGGAGGCCAATCAAGACAGTCGCCACGCTCTTCGACAAAATGGACGAGTACGCGCGGGCGGAAGGAGGATGCGCGAAGACGCAGCATTACCGTCCTCGGCCCCGCCCATGAGGAGCGCCCCACGCGCGAAGTGGGGGCGGGTGGACTCTCCTCGAAGCCGGGCCGCAGCCGAGAGCCCCGAGGAGGCCCTCCCCGAGGCAGCAAGGCCGGGGTACAGGAAGGCACTTCAAGGAGCAGGCCTAAACCTCGGCGCCGCCGGCGCAGGTCGCAGGCGGCCCGTCATGTCCTCGACACCGAGAGCGCCCGCCAAGGACCTGCCCCCGCCCCACAGCAGGGAGACCGGGGACCAGACGGCGGACTTGATTGCGGCGACCAACCCCACGCAGAACAAGAGCTCCTACACTATGGCAAGTGGTGCGAGGTACACGGCTACGGTGATCATTACACAAGGGCATGCACCGCAGTTATGCAGCTGCGGAGGGTGACGGCCGGGTCTCGGGCTCGGCCTCCTCGGTCCCCCGCCGGAGCCCACGCAGGGCACCCAAGGGATAGCCCCATACGAGCCACCGCAATGGAGGGCGCGCAGCATCGCACCGTCAGCGTCATCACCGGAGGCTCCTCTTCAAAAGCCCCCGGGGAGCAGCCGCAGCTGTGGATGCCGCCTCGCAACATCACCTTCGACTTGAACGACGCCAGGGGCGTGGAGTACCCTCACCAAGACCCTCTGGTCATCCAGGCCCACATAGCACGCTGTGACGTCAAGCGCGTCCTCGTCGACGGGGGAAGCTCCGCTAATATCTTGTTCGCAGAGGCCCTCGACCGCATGGCGATCCCCCGAAGCCGGCTAGAGCAGCCAGGAGCTCCACTTCAAGGCTTCGGGGGTCAACCGTTGCGGGCCTTGGGGCACGTGTCCCTTCCTGTCACTTTCCGTCAGGAAGGCAACAAAGGTAACATCCGGACCGAGCAGGTCACCTTCGACGTCGTAGATATCCCGCACCCCTACAACGCCATACTGGGGCGACCCGCCATCAACTCTTTCGAGGCGATCCCGCACCACGCGTTTTTGTGTGTAAAGCTCCCTGGCCCGGAGGGTGTTATCACCGTCTTCGGCGACCAGGACCTGGCCAGGCGTGCCGAAGGCGGCAGCCGTGTCCCGCGTCGCCCGGTGCATGCCCTCTCTGGCGCGCTCGGGGATGGGCCCTCCGCCCCCGGGTGGACGCCCAAGCCTCGGCCCGAAGGCGGAGTTAAGAAGGTGCCGCTCCAGGCGGAGGGGCAGTTTGTGTCCATTGGCGAGGGGCTCCCACCGGGGGTCGAACGGGATCTGCTCCGAGTGCTTCAGAACAACGTCGACATCTTCGCATGGTCCCCGGAGGACATCAAGGGCGTGGACCGAGCACTAATCGAGCATCGCTTGGCGGTCCGCCCCAACGCCAAGCCAGTCAAGCAAAGGCTTCGGCGTATGTCGATAGATCGGCAGCAGGCGAACCCCGACAAAGTAGACGCCATCCTGGGTATGGAGCCACCCAAGACAACAAGGGAGGTCCAGAGGCTGGCAGGCCGCATGGCAGCATTAAGCCGCTTCCTATCCAGGGCGGCGGAGCGGGGCCTGCCGTTTTTCAAGACACTCCGCGGGTGCGATGGATTTCGTTGGGACGGAGACTGCGCGAAGGCCTTCAACGAGCTCAAGCAGCACCTGGCAAGCCTCCCCACTCTGGTCGCCCCAGCGCCAGAGGCTCCCCTCCTGCTCTATCTGGCCGCGTCAGCCACCGCGGTCAGCGTCGTCCTCGTCTTAGAGGAAGGCGCCATGCAGCGGCCCGTCTATTTCGTCTCCGAAGCCCTCCAAGGTGCCAAGACAAGATACACGGAGCTTGAGAAGCTCGCCTACGCGCTTGTCATGGCCTCCAGGAAGCTTCGGCATTATTTTCTGGCCCACCCGATCACAGTACCTTCCTCATTCCCCCTGGCAGAGATGCTACACAACAAGGAGTCCACAGGGCGCATCGGCAAGTGGGCTGCCGAGCTCGCTCCCTTCTCCTTGACGTATGCTTCGCGAACGGCAATCAAATCCCAAGTCCTGGCGGATTTTCTCGCCGAATGGACCCCGCCGGCCCAACCCGTCCAGACGCACGATGATCCCGTCTGGACGCTTACATTCGACGGAGCTTACAGCGTCGCCGGCGCGGGCGTAGGGGCGGTGATCGTCACGCCCGAAGGACAGCGTTTGCTGTACTCGGCGCGCCTTGCCTTCCCCGCCACCAACAACACGGCTGAATATGAGGCACTGCTCTTTGGCTTGGCGAAGCTCAAGGCAATCGGCGCAAGACGGGCGTTGGTCTGCACCGACTCGCGTTTGGTGGCTGGCCATGTGGACAAGTCATATCAAGCCAAGGACCCTGAGTTGGCCAAGTACCTCGCGGCGGTGAGGGCGAGGGAAAGGCACTTTTTGGGTGTCACCGTCAAGGCCATCCCCCGTGCGGAGAATGAGCAAGCTGACGCCCTCGCTAAAGCGGCCAGCCAGCAACTGCCCCCCCCCCCCCGAGGGGGCGTTCTACGAGATGTTAACAAAGGCGGCCATCGCGCAGGACAACCGGGACGCGGCACTCGTCCACCACATTGATCGACCAGGAGATTGGCGAGAGCCCATCTTCAATTTCTTGCAAGGCATCACCGAGCCGGAGGACCCTGCCGAGCTGCGACGCTTGCAGCACCGCGCACGGTCCTTCCAGGTATTCGAAGGGATACTCTACAAGAGAGGGGTTTGCGCACCGCTCCTGCGCTGCCTCTTGACTGAGGGGGGAAAGGAGCTCTTGGCGGAGATCCACGCGGGCGTGTGCGGATCCCACCTGGCACCGAGGTCATTAGTCGGCAAGGCGTTCAGGCAAGGCTTCTACTGGCCGACTGCCGTCACCGACGCCCAGGACCTCGTCCGTCGGTGCCAAGGGTGCCAGTGGATGGCGCGCATCATCCGCAGGCCCCCGACGAGCCTCAACCCTATTCCCCCGGTGTGGCCACTGGCACGCTGGGGTCTCGATATAGTAGGACCACTTGCCCGAGCTCCAGGGGACCTCCGGTTCGTGGTAGTCGCGCTGGAGTATTTCTCCAGATGGCCGGAAGCGATCGCTCTGGCCAGAGTAACTTTTGCGGCCATACAGCGCTTCCTATGGCAAAACATCATATGTCGCTTCGGTGTGCCCCGGGAGCTCACGGTCGACAATGGCCTGCAGTTCGACGCCACCCTCTTCAAAGATTATTGTGACAGCATGGGCATCACCCTCCGATTCGCTTCGGTAGGGCATCCCCAGTCCAACGGGGCGGTCGAACGGGCGAATGGCGCCATCTCTGCCGCCATCAAAAAGCGCCTGGTTGGATTGCCAAAGGGCAAGTGGCCAAGCGAGCTTCACAGCGTTCTATGGTCGCTTCGCACAACGGTAACGTGCCCGACGGGATTCACGCCGTTCAAGCTCCTCTTTGGTGATGAAGCGGTGACGCCCGAGGAAATCAAGGCCGGTTCGCGGAGGGTCCTCGTCCAAGCACCCGAAGAGGAGCGCCGTGTGTCCTTGGACCTCCTCGACGGGATACGAGCAGACGCAGCCCACCATGTCGAGAAGTACGCGCGGCAGACAATGCGTACTCGGGACCGCCCTATATGCCCGCGGGGGTTCAAGCCTGGGGATCTCGTCCTCAGAGTGGCGCTCCAGGCGGAGACCGTTGGCAAGCTGGAGTCCAAGTGGGAAGGCCCGTACATCGTGACGGAGGCATTGCCGAAGGGGGCGTACCGCCTCGCCACGCTCGAAGGACAAGCCTTCCGGCATACATGGAACGCGGACAGGTTGCAGCGGTACTACGCCTAGGAGCAGGACAGCAGGGGTAGAGCCACCAGCCCTTTGTCATGCGATGCTCGCCCGCGCAAACGGGAGTTCAATAAAGGTTGCTGTTCCCAGAGCATCCCTTGTCCGCGTTGAGCAGAACAAAGTCCACGGACTTTAAATAAGACGTAGCGTCGAGGTCCGCCTCCGCACGCGAGAGTCTGCGGACTATAAATAAGACGTAGCGTCGAGCCTAGCTCCGCACGCACCAGTCCACGGACTTTAAATAAGACGTAGCGTCGAGGTCCGCCTCCGCACGCGAGAGTCTGCGGACTATAAATAAGACGTAGCGTCGAGCCTAGCTCCGCACGCACCAGTCCACGGACTTTAAATAAGACGTAGCGTCGAGGTCCGCCTCCGCACGCGAGAGTCTGCGGACTATAAATAAGACGTAGCGTCGAGCCTAGCTCCGCACGCACCAGTCCACGGACTTTAAATAAGACGTAGCGTCGAGGTCCGCCTCCGCACGCGAGAGTCTGCGGACTATAAATAAGACGTAGCGTCGAGCCTAGCTCCGCACGCACCAGTCCACGGACTTTAAATAAGACGTAGCGTCGAGGTCCGCCTCCGCACGTGAGAGTCTGCGGACTATAAATAAGACGTAGCGTCGAGCCTAGCTCCGCACGCACCAGTCCACGGACTTTAAATAAGACGTAGCGTCGAGGTCCGCCTCCGCACGCGAGAGTCTGCGGACTATAAATAAGACGTAGCGTCGAGCCTAGCTCCGCACGCACCAGTCCACGGACTTTAAATAAGACGTAGCGTCGAGGTCCGCCTCCGCACGCACTCTACGGAGTATAAATAAGACGCAGCGGGGGGACGCCTCCGCGCGCACTCTAAGGAGTATAAATAAGACGTAGCGTCGAGCCTAGCTCCGCACGCACTAGTCCACGGACTTTAAATAAGACGTAGCGTCGAGGTCCGCCTCCGCACGCGAGAGTCTGCGGACTATAAAGAAGACGTAGCGTCGAGTCTAGCTCCGCACGCACTAGTCCACGGACTTTAAATAAGACGTAGCGTCGAGGTCCGCCTCCGCACGCGAGAGTCTGCGGACTATAAAGAAGACGTAGCGTCGAGCCTAGCTTCGCACGCACTAGTCCACGGACTTTAAATAAGACGTAGCGTCGAGGTCCGCCTCCGCACGCGAGAGTCTGCGGACTATAAAGAAGACGTAGCGTCGAGCCCAGCTCCGCACGCACTAGTCCGCGGACTTTAAATAAGACGTAGCGTCGAGGTTCGCCTCCGCACGCGCGAGTCTCCGGACTATAAAGAAGACGTAGCGTCGAGCCTAGCTCCGCACGCACTAGTCCACGGACTTTAAATAAGACGTAGCGTCGAGGTTTGCCTCCGCACGCGCGAGTCTCCGGACTATAAAGGAAGTCGTAGCGTCGAGGTTCGCCTCCGCACGCGCCACTCCACGGAGTATAAACGAGATGCGCAGACCTGCCCTCCGCGTTCGGCGGCAGGTAACACCAAGCATAAGGTACTACTTGGTTCCATTATAAAAGCAAAGGTGTTACATGGTTACAAGCGTAGGAACCAGTACATCATCCCCCTGCCCTACCCGACCAACTGCTCAGCCTTGGCGCGGTGCGGACGAGCCCGCGCCGTCGTCGCCGCGGCGCTGAAGGACCCCTTCAAGCCACTGGAGGAGGTCCCCCTCCCCATGCAACGTCTGCTGCACGGCGACCCTCGCTGCACCTTCCCCGAAGCGGCCCCAGATTCGTTGATGGAAGTTCTGCAGGCCAGGCCCAATGGAGCGGATGGCATCCGACATAACCTCTGGGCGGTCGGGAGGATCCAGTTGAGGATTTGCTAGCTCATTGGTATGCCTACACCCACGAGTATGAAGCAAAGCGAGGGCAAAGCACGCACCAACATAGCTGCAGTGCTCGCCAAAGGTCCTGGCGCCACGAAGAGCAACGCCGGCCCCCTCCTCGATCAGCCCGAGCGTCTCCGACAGGGCCTCCGGCCTGTGCGTAGTGTCCGGCACTCGGACGCACAAATCTCGGAGGGCCTGGTTAAGAGACTCCATGGCCCGCCATGCCGACAGGGACGCATTTTCCAAGACGAGGCGGTTCTCGGCAGCATACTCCGCCAGCTGGGCCTTCTCCCCTTCTAGGACGGCGATCTGCTGCACGAAGGCGGCGCGCTCCCCAGCCGCGGCGATCTGAGCTTCCGTGGCCTCGAGTTGTGCGGCCGCCAGGACGCCCTCCAGCGCGCGAAGTTCTTCATCCTTCGCGGCGAGAGCAGTGTTTGCTTCGCGGAGGCTGGCTTCCAGAGCCCTCCGCTCCCGAACGCGGGCCTCGTCAAAGGATCGGCCGAGGGCAAGCGTCTGGCAGAAACAACAAATCAGCAGGCGTCCAGCAGTACCTTACAAACTAAAGCGCACATATTTACCCTCATCTCGGAGGCCTGCAGCGCAAGCGCTAGGAGGTCCCCCGCGCATGACGACAGCGCCTCTCGGTTGAGGCCGTTGTCGGCACGCTCTGCGGCGGCGGTGAGGTCGCAAAATATCTCCGGGCGAGGGAGGAAGTCCGAGCGAGCAAGCCCCGGTCCAAGCGCGCCAGGATTTACCGAGGCCACGGCCACGTCAACAACGGCGGACACCTGCGGGGCACCCTGCACAAGGCTTCCGACTTCGCGCATACCTCCGCTGCTCGATCCTTCGCCACGTCCGGGAGACTTCGTCTCGTCTGATGTTGGCAGAATGAGCGAGCAGATCGGAGAAAGCCTCACGAAGTCAAGTGAAGAAAGGGACTCACGCCTACCTCCTGCGCCCCTCGTCGCGGTAGGAGGTGGCGCCGGTTCGACCACCCAGGGGGAGGCGGGCGCCTCAACAGTCGGGGCGACGGTCTTCTCGGCCACGCCAGACACCGTAATCCCGCGGCAAGGCCCCGCAACAGCGTATCGACCCCTCGTTGGCGGTGGGGACTGAGTCCGAGGGCGTTTCGCCTGTGGTGGCACAGGCGATTCTTCCACGGCAGGACCAGCTCCGGTTACCGCCGCCCCCACGGTTTCCTCTGTAGGGGGCACGCCCTCGTCGGCCGCTGCGGTTGATAACGCACCTTCCACTGCGGTTTGCTCGCCAGGAACTACGCCACCCCCCGGGTCGACAAGTTCCAACTCAACGATGGCCGCGAGCCCGAGCACGGGCTCGTGGGCGTCGGCAGAAGGTGCCGGGGGATCCGCGGCGCTGCGCCCCTCCGAGGCAGTATGGCCAGGCCCACCGCTGGTCGCGCGCCCCGTCTCAACTGGGCTAACCGCCGGGGGGGCTGCCGGGTCGCATACGGCAGCCGGGGAACGGGCCCGGCGTCGCGAAGATAGCACCCCCGTAGGGCTATCACCGCCCTGAGCGCCCGGAGTCCCGGAGGGAAGCTCTTCCGGCACCGCACGCTCGGGCACGGTAATGCCCACAGCCTCGCAGGTGCGGTTTATCCGCCCCTGCTTAGCCGCCTTGACTGCGGCCTCGCGAGCCCGGTGCTCCTTAAGCGTGTACGGGCCGAGGAGTGCCGCAACCGCGCGCTCCGCATCTTCTAGCCGAGCCACTGCGCAGGAGATCACATCAGTCAGGCGGAAGCCAAACAGATACAAGGGCACGCGTAAAGCGTGCTGGGCGACTTACAAGGGGCGGCGGGCGACAGCAGGCGGGATATGGATGGGTCGAACCCGTCCTCGCGGGGGCCATTCTGTCCAACATACTTCCCCTGGGAGGAGAGTGGCGCCGCCCCATACATTGTGAACTCCTCGGCTAGGTCGCGCACGCTCAGTCGACGGGCGACACCGACAAGGCTCTGCAGCTTTTGCGTGTCGTCGATCTCCGCCTTCAGACTCGGCGTACTGTTAAACGAGATCGGCCCACCTCGGCACTGCATTCTGCTCTTGTCGGTCACAGTGTAATAGAACCACCACCGCGTCCAGCCGGACGCCCATTGCCCTGACGAGGCTGGCACGGGGAACAACGTCGCACATGACGCCCGGAGCACGAAGTCCACACCGCTGAAGTTGGACACCGCCCCGTCAACCTTCCTGGGTCGACAGTGTGCGTCGTGCAGGGCGGCGAATAAGCTCGCGCTAGGACGCCACCCCTCTGTCCGCATCGCCCACGTGAAGACAGCTAGGCGGAGTATCACGTGGGGCGTCAACTGGGCTAGCTCCAACTGGTAGGCCCGCAGGACTTCACCCACGAACAACGTGGAGGGCATTTGAAGGCCGGCATCGAAGAACGCGACGAAAACAATCGCCTCCATGGCTCCGGGCTTCGGCTCCGTCTCGTCCCGGCGGGGTAGGCGAGCCCCATTGCGATCCACGATCTTCCCTTCATCCACGAGTCACTGCAGCGTCCCTTCAGTCATGCGGCTCTTCCCCAGCACACGGGAGCAGGAGCCTCCCAAGTGCTCCATGGCGTTCCACCACTTGTTGGCGCGCGAGCTCCCCCGCGGCACCAGTTTGTACTCCTGGGAAGGATGGGTCGCCCCGCCCTGGCTAGGCAAGGAACCGCTGCGGGGGTGGTAGGTGGCGTCGTCCTGGCTAGCCATCGCTCTTCGCGACAAGGGAAGAAGATGCAGGCAAAGGAGCAACTGGCGTGACAATTAGCACGGGCGGAAGCGAAGCGGCAGATCAAAAAGCAAAGCAAGAAAAGGTGCCTCCACCTCAACACTCGCACCTTATAAAGGCCGCTCGCCTGCCTTGTGGCTCAACGCACGGACGGATCAAATTCCCAGCGATTCGGCTGTCCAAGATTTGGAAAGAAGAACCGCCGGGACCTAGAGGGCCGTGCCGGGTAGGTGGCCAAGCAGCGCACAACGCCCCCACATCTTCAACACGCGTCCAACTTCTCGGGGGACGAGGCAAACGGCCGCGGTCACGCAACCGCTCACATCCCACGACGCACCAGTCGTGAGTCCCCACGTGCCCCACCTGCAGCATGGCAAACTGCACGGCGCGACAGCCTGACTTCTGCCAGGCCAGGCGTCGGCGTGATTCCAGCCGCCATTAAAAGCGCACTACCAGCCTGCAAGGTCATAACAGCCCCGGAGCGCAACCATACCGGCGCCAAGCTCCGATCTCGGCACAGGGACGGAGCGCGCGCGTCTACTTCGACTAGGCGCCAGCTTCGCTGCCACCCGTTCGAATGGTAGGGGACGGAGCGCGCGCGTCTACTTCGACTTGGGCGCCAGCCTCCGCTGCCACCCGCTCGAAGGGTAGGGGACGGAGCGCGCGCGTCTACTTCGACTTGGGCGCCAGCTTCGCTGCCACCCGTTCGAAGGGTAGGGGACGGAGCGCGCGCGTCTACTTCGACTAGGCGCCAGCTTCGCTGCCACCCGTTCGAAGGGTAGGGGACGGAGCGCGCGCGTCTACTTCGACTTGGGCGCCAGCCTCCGCTGCCACCCGCTCGAAGGGTAGGGAACGGAGTGCGCGCGTCTACTTCGACTTGGGCGCCAGCTTCGCTGCCACCCGTTCGAAGGGTAGGGGACGGAGCGCGCGCGTCTACTTCGACTAGGCGCCAGCTTCGCTGCCACCCGTTCGAAGGGTAGGGGACGGAGCGCGCGCGTCTACGTCGACTTGGGCGCCAGCCTCCGCTGCCACCCGCTCGAAGGGTAGGGGACGGAGCGCGCGTGTCTACTTCGACTTGGGCGCCAGCCTCCGCTGCCACCCGCTCGAAGGGTAGGGGACGGAGCGCGCGCGTCTATTTCGACTAGGCGCCAGCTTCGCTGCCACCCGTTTGAAGGGTAGGGGACGGAGCGCGCGCGTCTACTTCGACTAGGCGCCAGCTTCGCTGCCACCCGTTCGAAGGGTAGGGGACGGAGCGCGCGCGCCTACTTCGACTAGGGGACGGAGTGCGCGCGTCTACTTCGACTAGGCGCCAGCTTCGCTGCCACCCGTTCGAAGGGTAGGGGACGGAGCGCGCGCGTCTACTTCGACTAGGCGCAAGCTTCGCTGCCACCCGTTCGAAGGGTAGGGGACGGAGCGCGCGCGTCTAGTTCGACTTGAGCGCCAGCTTCGCTACCACCCGTTCGCAGGGTAGGGGACGGAGCGCGCGCGCCTACTTCGATTTACGCGCCAGCCTCCGCTACCACCATCCCAGACTTCAGGCTCCCCAACCACAAGCTTGGAGGAATTCATAGGCCGCAGGGGACGGAGGGGGCCAAGGACTCGGCGACATGGCTTCGGCCCTGTGAAGCCCTTCACCATGAGAGGCTCCTGTCGTAGGGGTGGCCCCCACCTAAACCCAGCAGGCCTGGGGCCATGTGTAATGACATAACTGCCCCCAGAGGGGATAACCAGATGTAAGGGTATAGTTGTAAAAGCACTCCTCATGTGTGTATATATATATATATATGAGTAAGCCATGGGGAGGACCCAGGCCATGACACTTATCTTCATCACTCTCCACTACCATCTCTCTCTCTGTTTGGTCTGTAGCCACAACACACACTATCGTGGTCGAAGAAGAAACAGAGGAAGTGAAATACGCACGACCGTGAGACCCGATTTCCGAATAACTTATGATTCACGGTTCTATTGGTCATGAGACTTTAAACATAGCAAGAACAGGTCCTCTGGCCGAGAAAAATATGAAGTGGTCAAAGCTTCTCTGCTGTGGTCGAAAAGAGATGCGTGGTCCAAAACCGAGACAGAGGAAGTGAAGAGCGCACGACCGCAAGACCCGATTTCTGAATAACTTTTGATTCACGGATCTTTCGGTCATGGGACTTCAAACACTACAAGACAACATCCTCTGGATGAGAAATAATAGAGATGACCAAAACTCTTCCCCGTGGTCGAACAGAAAAACAAGGTCGAAGATGAAACAGAGGAGGTCAAGAGGCGCACGACCGCAAAGCCAAAAACTGCGTTCAAAACCTTGCTCTCAGGAATGAACTAGCCAAGATGGCCTTGAGGATGATTCCCAATTTAGAACAAGTCAAATCTTGAGCAACCCAAAAGGAAACAATTTCTCAAACATAAGAGAAAAGAAGATGGGGCAGATAAAACATGAACAAGACAATCAAACATCAAATAGACAAAATAGCTCAGATAGAGGCAGACAGATGAATGATTGCATATATGGAGGTTTTTACAGCCACTCCATCAGGAGGTCCAAGAGCACCACCGCTCCTGCCCAGAGACAACTCACACAAGAACACAGAATGAAAACCCAGTGCTTCTCAGGAACAACCTCACTGAGCACTCGTGTTCTACCTTCTCTATTTATATCCTTCAGAACCAGGGGAGAACCCGTTAACCCCCAACTAACACCGAGTTTTACACAGCTTTTCCTGTTATCACCAACAGACTCCAGTGCTTTAACAGAAAGCAGTTTCCTTTGCGGGCTTTAAGCATTTCTCCAAAATACCCCTCCTGCGCCTTCCTGGAAACTTCCCGTTGCCTTACTGTCCTCGCACGACCGCACCTGTCTTTCGACCGACTGGACCTCAACTCCTCCTGAGCCTAGTCCTCGGTCCACTCGTCGTAGCACACGACCGCACCTGGCATCCGACCGTCTGAACCTCGACTCCTCCCTGAGTCTAGTCCCGGTCCACCTCGCCGTTGCCCGTCGTGTCCACCTCCAGCAGCTCCAGCTCTGGTTACTCGTCACCCGGCTTGCAACCACCTCACCAGCCTCGATCATCTTTTGCGTCTCCTAACCATTTGGACCTCAACATCTCCTATGCCTAGTCCCGGTCCTCCTATACCTCACCATGACCTAGCTCCGAAGTTCTGCAACTACACAGACAAGCAAACCATCACATAGCACCGCACAAAACATCGTGAACATAAATCTGCATCAAGAGAAATGTACTCGTAAGACATCCCAGCTAGTCGTAGACCACTAAAGACCGGTCGAAAACACAAAACATGCAACGCTCAAAGTTTCCCATTAAACACAGCTTCGTTTACCGAAAGCATGGCGTATTCGAATACCATTAAGTTATGATTCTGTAAAGTTTTCCAGCTTTACCTACAAGATCTCTTAACACTCATGACTGAGTTAAGAAAATAAGGTCTTTCACTGCTCAATTCTTTATATATAGCCTCTACCTAGTAGGTGTTGTTTCTCAACAAACTTGGGTGGCCTGTGGCCTCGCCCCATTCAAAGCGGATCTACTGTTATTAAGTATAGATCCCCCCTCCCATACCACAAAAACTCCCTTGGTCTTTCTCCACTCTTTGTAGATATTCAATCGGATTTGAGCAGCTACTAAATCAGGTTTTACAAATCAACGCTTGTGGTTGAGCGATCACCTTGTTCTTTATTTGGCATAAGGTTCTAGTCTTTATATTTTCATTGAGGCAACTTCCATCCACAAACACTAAGTTCCTAGTCTACCATGATTATTTAAATAATATATTTAGTATTATTAAGTCCTATCAAGGCGAATATGGCCATCAAATTAAACAGGGTTTTTTCAGGTGGTAGGACATAACTAATATCATATCATTCTAAACATTTCATGCTCAAGAAGTAACAGCGCGCAAATAAACATAATAAAAATACTGATAATTAAATAATTAAAGGAATGTGGGTTCAATATGATCAAATACATGTGACTTACCTCTTTGTTCATAGTCTCTAATTATTTCACTGTAGTCTTCTACTTAAACTGCTCTTGTAGTTCTTTTGTTAACTAACTCGTGTGGTCCGGCGCAGAAAATGCAAGCAAATGAGTTCCTGCTTTGCGGAATACAAGCTAGGAACATAATACAAATAAATAACAAAAAATCTAGAAATAAAATAGGTTTGGGTTGTTAGGGGTTTAGATGGTGTTCGTGGCTTGGCTGCTTTGGTTGATCGTTGTTGGAATTGGGTTAATCGGTCCAAGATGGTCGAAATGGCTATATAAAAGTTATATGGATTTCTATGATGGCAACAAGTATCGACAACATTGGGTTTGGAGTTGGAGTATCATTTGGATGATTTCAAGTTTTATCAGGGTCTAAATTGGCAAAATAGGGTGGAAATGGTGTAGATGGGCTAAAGACGATCAAAATAGATATATACATATATGTGTTTTAGTTTTTTGTGAATAGTAACAGGTTTAGGTACTGTTCATTGCTGGTTTTACTATTCGTAACAGGTTTAGTTCTTATCGAGTTGTCACTACGTATTGGAAGAACAGAAGAGTTTTGAGTACTCGGGTCATTTCAGTTACGACTACGAAGTCAGGTGGACAACCGAGATTTGACTTCGAGTGTGAAATCGACGGAGATCGAACGATGTACGAGTTGCTACGAAGATTAGACGATGTTCGAGTAGCTGCAGAGATTGGGCGACGTCTGAGTGGCTTAAAAGATCGGACGGTGTTTGAGCGGCTTAGGAGCATCAAACGACGTTCGAGTGGCTTAAGAACATTGGACGGCGTTTGAGTTGTATTGCTCAGAACTCGAAGTGGAGCGGTCGAAGCTTCTCTCGATTAAAAGGTGGTCAAAGAGTTCAGGCAGTGGGGCGGTCGGAGAGTTCAAGCTATGGGGTGGTTGGAGATTTCAAGCGGTGAAGCGGTCAGAGATTTCAAGAAGTGCAGCGGTCGGAGAATCCGTGGTCAAAACAATAATTGACGACCATGGGTGGGTTCCTAGGGCCATGAGAATTCCATTTTTGGGCTCGGGAGCGTTTGGAAGTTAGGTGAGCGTCGATGATGAGGTCTCCTCTTCTCGGGACTTTTAAATGGCAAGGGTTAACGATGGGTTAAGAGGACAATAGTATTTGCGATAGAGTATCTCTAGGGGTAGGGAAAGCTTCGGGTGTGGTGGTTTGGGTTTAGGATGGCTGAGCCAAGCTGTCCACAGTGACCTCCTGTGGCCAAGCGGTGGCACTAGCCGCCAGCGCAACAGGGGAATCGAAAAGCTGGGGTCTTGCTTTGGGAGTGTTACTAAGGGTATGAAGAAGCTACAGGCAAAACCAATCAAAATGAAAAGGACTGAATAGGAAGAACTGAAGATTGGCTTACTTTGGGGTCTTCCGATGATCGTCGGCGATGCTCCGATTGGGGGATTAATTGGGTGTGTGGGTGGCTTACTAGACACTGGTGCATTGCTCTGAAGGGGTTCAGGGTCTTAAATAGGGCGAGGAGGCAGTTTGACACAGGAAACAAATTGAGGCGGCAATGGCACGTGGCTGGGGTCGTGAATGCGTGGGAGGGTGCGGCGCAGTTGGCAGTGTAGATATTTTGGTGTTCCTTGGGCACAACATTGCGGCAGTCAAAGGAAGTACAATGCGTCAAGTCGGTTGTGAGAGTGAGAGCAGAGAGAGCGGGGAAGTCAGCGAGGTAGTGGGATGTGAGATGATTATGGTGCTGGTCCAGGTAAGGGGTCACGGCACAAATGAGGGGTGTACGGTGGCTCTTGTGGCAGAGGTGGGTTCTAGGGTGCTCAAATTTGCAGCGCGGGGTTGTCGGCCGTGAGACAGGGGAAAGCAGAGGCGGTGGCGAGAAAAGCAAGAATGGCGGTGGCTGCTCTGACGTGCGGCCGAGAGCATTTAAGAGGGTGTCAAAGGGGGGAGGGGGGAGGTGGTATGCTCTTTGACCGATTGCAGCGGTGTGGCAACGACGGGAAGGCGCAACAGCAGAAGAATTGGGACAGCAACGATATTTTTCAGATGATGAACAGTACCTACACGCAAAACGACTGAGGGGGTGAAGCGGTAAGGAGATCAAGGCATGGATGGCCAGGATAGGTGCGGGTTTAAGCCAAGGATTCAAGAGAAATCAAAATCAAACAAGAATTCAAATTACTTTTGAAATTCAGTTTTGTTTAACCCTAGCTCTTAACTTTTGATTGAGCCTGACGTGTGGGCTCATTTGCTTTGCATCCAAACCTCCCAAGAAAACCCCTCCTTTATTAATGCATTAGGCAGTTCACCAGCCTTATTTTCACACAAGGAAAAAAAGCATTGATCCTGCACCTAATACACCGAACCATGTAGCCCACTTAAAAATTGGATATGCCGGTGGATTCTATTTCAAAATTTAAGCAATTATCGGTTCATCGGTGCTCACTGGAACCTAGATCAGCCACAAATGGGAAGATGTAGGCTCGAGTATGCCAAGTCAAAAAGTGGTGAATGACTTCTTAAAACCTTCCCTCTAGTATTAGCAACAAATGCAATGGAAAAAATAAGCCCACAAGTTTTATCAAAGCCAAGAACCAAATATCACAAAGGCACCTGAGACAATCAGTTTCACTAGTCTGACCGTTGGCCAAAGGGTGGTTGGATCGTTCGGCTGGTCAGACTAGATGTCGGCGACGATCTGACCACTCAACTGGTTGGACCAGATATCAAGGGCGGTCTAACCACTTCACAAACACATGCCAAAACATCACTATCTAAGACCAAGAAAAAAGCTAACACTTCAACTACTGATCCAACTAAGATGAAGCTTAGTACAAAAATTTTCTAAGATGTCGAGAACCTATTCCAATCATTCATTTTGAAGATCATAGCCAAAGATCTGATTTTTACCCAAAACAAGGAAGATTATGCCAAAATCAGACAAAAGAGAGAAACTTCGATCTGTACTTATGAGTACTTGATGATCTAGATGACCTTGAATGAGTTCTTACATGTCATAGCAAGTTAGATCACAGCACGAAAGAGGGAGGAATTGAGAGAAACCAAGAACTCCTCAAAGCAGCTTGAGAAGACAAGGAGATCAAACAAGAACACAAGGCAACAAGATAAACAAGTTGATATTCCATTTCCATGAAGGGATGAAGAATTACCGAAGGACCGAAATGGCGACAGAGAGGGGTGAATGGATCCCTTAAAAGTTTGCCCCCAAAGAAATAAAAAAATATCGACTCTCCGATAGTTATACGAACTATGAAGAAGGAAAGCTTAAGCACAATGAAATCTCAAACTACCTGAGAAAGAGCCAATGCATGAGTTTAAAACCAAAAAGAACCAAGAAGCAATGAAGAAGCCATAATAGATTGGGAGCTAAAATTGAGAAGGCCAAGAAGCCATGAGCTGCAGAAGACTTGACTGAGACCAAGAAGTCATCACTCGGTACAGCAAGAAGGAGCATTAATGCAGAATAGCAGCTGGTGGAAATCCACAGAAACAAAGAATTCCTCCTGCCAAAAAGGACTGCAAAGCTTAGATTAAAGAGAGGATTAAAGTGCAGCCAAAAGCATCTGAATACTGACGGTATGCAGCAGCCAAGTGCCTCTTTTTGTGTTTCTTTTGCAGACCTAAAAGACTGCTAGATGAGGTCCGAAAACAGCCCAGATAATACACTAATTGGGACAGCTATCAAGTGGTGAAAACTTGGCCGAAACAAGCACTGCATGCTGCAGCCGAACAGCAGTTTCACCATGCCGAAAATATACTTAGACAAGAAAAAGAAATCAGCAAGAAATGACAGCAATTACTGCTGCCGAAGAGAGCTAAACAAATAAGCTGCAAGCTGGCCGAAAGCCAAAAACTAACAGAGATCAAATCCCAAAAGAAGTGATAGATTGAGAATATAACAAAAGAGAGATGTTGCCGTGAGGATCAAGGACAGAAATACCCAAAAGGACTCTTGATATTCTTTAGTCTTTAGATCATGTGCCATGAACTCAAATAGCTTCAGAGAAAGAACACAAAAAGGAGAGCAGAAGCACAGGAAAACACAAGCACAACAAGGAAAGCCTACTCAAGACATCTCAAACACAAAATTTCTTCGATTGAGACAAAGAGAGATGAATGATTAGACAAGAGGAAGGATTACATCAGTTCACCCCATCTCACAACTCAAGAAAAAACACCCAAAATAAAACACAAGTGCTGCCCTAAAATCCTAACTCTCACACCCTCTCTCTCAAACCATCTCTCTAAATCATACTCTCATTTCATCTCATTTTTCATGCTGAAATTCTTGAAGGCTACTAGAGAACACCCTCTCTATTATAACCTCCACTAATGGGTTTACAACCCACTTTACCCACTAGCTCTCAACCACTCATGGCGCTTTATCCACAATCCACTTCCTTTAGTGCAGCTTTGCGTATTCACCAAAACGCCCCTCGCACCTTCCAGGAAGCTTCCTCATTCCTTGCCCTCCAAGCCACACAGCCACCTCGAGTCCTCGCCGTCCTCGGCACACCCCGACCGCTCCGACCTCAGCACCACCTGCGCCTAGTCCGGTCATCCCGTGCCTCGCCACAACTCCACCTCGACGTCCTGCAGCCATCACAGACAAGAAACAAATCACATAGCACCGCTCGAAATAATGTAACCATACATTAGCATCAGAAGAAATACTTAAAGCCCAAACCGATCGAAACGAAAAATAAACGACTTAAGCCCGTTCGACCTAGTTCGACAAGGTCCGACCGAAGCCGATTGCACCGCGCAACGACATGGCCCGAACCACACAAACCAAACTCGAGTTTCCTAAAACAGATGTCAATTACTCATCACACAACCAGGGTCACCTCCACATGGTCTATCAATTACAGTCATTCCACACTTTAGAGGACAAAGCTTTCACAAGTGCACACATACAAAGCCTCCAACACAAGAAAACCTAACCCTAACTCCCTCTTATCTAACACAAGATATATTTTCTTTCAATACACACAATGACTTATTTAGTAAAGGCTCCACCTAATACATAACCATAACAATTAGCACACACTTAGTGGATACAACCAATTACAATTGGGAAACCTGGTAACTCATACATAAGTAGGTTTTACCTCACATACTTGCACGTTTTCAAAGTGCGGCTTTCACATGGCTCCAATAGTCTGATAAGATGCTCCATCCTTCATGACATGACCTAATCCACCTTGGACCACCACTGCGGTTTTGCAAACCACCTCTTCATTGGGATTAGACAATTTATGAAATTGCCACTCACCAGCTTCCACTATGCTTCTCCTCGAAGTAAACTTCAATGTGAAGTCTGTGGTACCCAATGATTTGCCTCCAAATCTATATGTCTCCAGCATCCTCCCGGATCATCTCCACTTAGAATGGCCCAAGTCCAATGGCACATCACATGCATGCACTTGCCTCATCACGGTCCTTGTCTTTCTCCTACGCTCCTCCGCTTGAGATGTAGCCTCGATCTTGCCGTTGACCGCCAACAATCACTAAACGTCCTGTACATTAAATAGCAAGCAACGTTCCAAACACAAGTGGCATGCACTTGACTTTTGTAAGCAAATACCACATGGCACTTCCGACCATAATTAACATAATGTATGAATTCACGCTATGATAAATACTTACATAGACTCTTGCCATGACCAACACTTGTATAGACTTTGAAAAAGCTCCTAGAGCAACAACACAACTGAGCAAAACTCAGCTCACTCAACTCAGCATAGGCAAGTCTGATCGCCCTAGTCAACCTTGGTTAAACCCCGGTAACAAGGAACTAGTCTGACCACGGCAGCCATGCCGGTTAAATAGCTTAACACCCCTCCGGTCAGGCCGCCTCATATGTGCGAGTCACACTACTCTCAAAATATTTGTGCAACAAAACGAAGATTTTTCTGGAATAAACATACCATCAACTAGAAATCAGTCACACCGGATCGCTAGTCGGTCTGCCGCCCACAGCCGGTTAGACCACTGGTCTCCCGACAGTAAAGTCAGAGAGTGAAAATGACACAAAATCTAATTTAAACTTCGACAACAGAATGTAAGCAAAATCGAATATTTATCACATAACACGAGTGATCTGCGTGTAATCTCACGAAAGAAAAGAAAAGGGTAAAAGATCATAGCAACAAGTTGTTCGCGACAGGCTGAGAGGAGAAGAATAGAATAGAACAGAAGATCCTTAAAGAAAATTTGTGCGCTGCATCCCTCCGCCATCAGGTCACCCAATTGCCCAATTCATATGCTCCACGTGCCAAGCTAGGCAGCTAGCTAGCCCCTCTCGTTTGCTGCCTGTAGTAGCACTGGACGAAGGCAAAGGACCACTTAGCGCTTCATCCCGTGAAGGATAAGAAAAAGAAAATTCTTAGGTGGTATAGTTAACGTGCGCTTTTTGCTTGTAAGTAGGTAACGCATTCTTGATCTCATTAGGTTAAAATTAGGACGATGTTTTTTAAAAAAACTTCTTTTGTGTGGACAACTGGACATTGTGCATGCATGAGCACACACTAGGGCTTGCTTAATTAACACATGAAACAGACGTCATCCTTGCATCGGAGGCAATCACCAACGGAAAAGCTTCAAGGTAAAGTTTGGCATCGTGATTCCAGCTGCTTTTGGCTTTTGCTTGTGCAGGTGACAAAAGTGCGCGCTTGAGCTGATCTCTACATAGCCATGTCGTGAGGGGTAAATAACAAGACCAAATATTACTTTTGTATATGTGCTCAAGTAATCATATCGCACAACATTTAAGATTTTCTGACTTTTCATTTATACCGCAATACCGAAATTTCCACAAGTTGTCCGGATCTGTCAATTCTTCATCAATCTCCCAGTTTTTTATTGACTCCTTTAGCTGAACACATAATTTGCGTGTCACTCACTTAGTCCTAATTACCATTTCATGATTATATTTTTTTTTTAGAAAAATACAAGACAGACGTACATACTCAATATACACCATACTTATACTACCTACGCGCACACACGCATGTGCATTCCTTATACACGCTAAAAACCTATTTTTTTTTCTTCTTCAGATTTCAGGCGGATTTTATCGGCTGCGATAGCTGTATCCCTATGATCTTATAAAAAAACTCCTGTAAGATTTTATACGATAATAGTAAACCCTACGCTGGAAAAGTGACCTAACAAAGTCTTAACCAAGCAGGCCCCGAGAGCTCACTGGCACATTGCGCCGCCGCTATTCAGCATACCAATCAATGTGGGATACTCGAAATCAAGATGCATGTAGCTGTACTTCTCAGTGGAGTACGCATTGATCCTAGCCGAAGGATTGAAAGAAGTCGATGCTACTCTGCCTCAAAATTAAGCATGCTCTGAATGCTCACTCCGCTGACCTGCTACTAGCACATTAGTTAACTCTTCTTACCAAATTATGAAGAGTGAGACCCTGTGAGTCTATTGTGCCTTACCTAAATCCTCTCCGCGCCGTGCCGTTCGAAACACAATGCGCACTCTGTCTTCTCGTGAACCGTCAGATCAGAAAAACCAACAGGCAGGGCGATTTGAGCGAGTCCATGATAAATTGGCATTCCACATCCATTCCTTGTCAGAAACTGACAACTTCCTATCCGAACACCGTCTAAAACGCTCGTCTCATTTGCCAAAACGGTCAGTTTCCATGGATCTCCAGGCCAGCCACGTGAAGCAATCAAGAAATTGTCCGCGCCGCTCCCAGATTTTGCTTAAAGCTTCCTCCTGCGGCGCGCGAGCGCCCGCCCCCGCGCCCACCGATTTGGCAGACTCACGGCAGGCAGCTCGCGCCGCCCAACACAAAAATCTCGCCGAAAAGCGCAAAAATGGCCACACGCGCTCACGCTTTCCGGCGTCCTGCAGACGTACGCTAGTCCGCATGGAATGTACTGTTAGAAATAGGTCATGAGTTAGATCTATTACCTCTAATTCTAAAATATATATAATTTATGTTCTGCTTATTTTGGTTTGAGTTTCTCACTTTTGTCTTATTTTTTATTGTTCCTAAATTTCGTCTTTTCTGACTTTTTAGCCTTTTTAAGCTTTTTGCCGGTTTTTTTTTCCATATTCATTTGCGTGTCCGTGATGGGTTAACCTATTTTTCTATTTTTAAATTTTTTAAAATTTAGTTACTTCAAATAAGCCACCATCAACTATAATGTAATTTCAGCTAGCTACAGTGTATTTTCAGCTATAAGCCAGCTTTTTCAGCCCAACCGAGCAGCACCTTAGTATCATATTGTTAAAGCAAAGTAGAGATGATTAATTTATAAGGTGAAGCCATTACCATTCCTTGAATCATGTGACTTAGATAGAATGGCACGAGGAGGGCTATGGCTACTCATGCGCGTGCGCGCGCGTATTCGTGCATTTTCATGTGAAAATTGTGTGACTTGCGAGCACGTCAATTGGTAGACCAAGTCCATCTTTATTTTTGCTAAACCGTGCACCATTCTTTCTCCCTTTATATTTGAATGAGATTCAAACGTTTGAATTTGAGATTTTATTGTGTTTTTATGACAGGCAGTTACCAGTGGGTAAATGATTGATTAAATGTGTCAGTTATCAGTGAGTAAATGGTTGTTTAATCATGTCAGTTCACAATCTGTATATGTGTGTGTGTGCGCGCGCGCGCGCCTGGAGACGTCCAGAGCATACAAGCAAGAATCTCACTGCCACCATTTCTTCCTTCTGCGACCTTGTGTGCTGTTGTGTTACACTGTCTAAACCTCGTTGACTCTTCTTCCCGGCATGCATCGTGAAGAAGGGGAGCGGTATCTCCAAGCCGTTATTGCCGTGGAGACTTGTACCGGGGGGCAATAAGGTTTCTGGGTAGCGCATATTTGCATGACCGCTCGTTTCGCTGCGATATCTGTGTTTTGCCCTGCTTTCTGTTCTTCCTCACATCCAATTGTAAGTCGTTCGTGTGACCAATTGACTTGTGTTAAATTTTGTTTTTATATATTTTTAAAGTACAATGATTTGCCTGTTGTTAGCACTGTTTTATGCATCATTAGTTATTTGTGATATTTGACTCCTAGTAAAATCTAGAGTTAAAATGTTACCTACATTTTCAACATGTACGAGACCACTCCTTACCGTGAGCGTACGGGGTCATTCATCCTAAAAACTATTTCCCCCAATACCACCTCTTAGTGGTGTTCATCTGAGTTTTTTATCTGTCTTATATTTTACATTGTGTCAGTTGAGAATGTACTATATCTGTTGATAGTTTTTTCAGTGTAATTAAATTTAAAAATAAAAATATTACATCATCATAGACAATAAAAAGGAATAAGGATAAAAAACAAAAAATCTTAAAAAATCATATCATAAGAAAAATAAAAGTAAAAAATTACGAGTCAGAAGCCAAAAGCTTCCTAACCCCATTCTACTGAGGAAGTCGTAATGTATCCGGAAGCGACTGACTAACCACCACGTTGCACAGACAACCCATCCCTACGACAAGTTGGGTGGGTGCGAACCGGGAAGACTTCGCCGGGAGCGCTCGCCTTGACGAAACGATCGAAATGCGCGCGCGCGTACTTGCGAACCGCATGGTCGAAAGCGAGACGGCGATGGGATTCAGCGCGCGTGCCGAACGTGCGGCGAAGTACAAGCGTCCCTGTCACGGATGGAGGGGTGGACCTCAACGGCCGGTGCCCGGTGGAGCGAGCGATAGGCACGTCTCGCGCGCCCCCGACGGCCGGTCGGTCCCGCCACGGATGTCGCCGTGCACGCACACCCGATGTCGCCGGCTCATTACTTCGCCGATTCCCCACTTGCGTACGTACCGCAAGGTGTAACCACAACCTCCTAATTGCGAGTCACGCGTCACACATGACCAAAAGAAAAAAAAAATCCTCCATCTCGCCCTGATGTGCATTTTAGCGATGTGTGCCAGCCAGTCAGGAGCACGAAGCCGGCCCGGGAAAAATAAAAGGCAGGAATAACAACATGCGCAAGGTAGACGGACAGATGGGACACACAAAAAAAAGAAGAAAAGTAACAGAACATCTCGGAAAGAATCGGTTGCTTGTGATTGCAAGTTTACAATCGCAAAAGCTGTCGCGATACTCGTCATTACAGCCACTCACATCACCGCAGGAATTGCCATGGGCACGTGAGGGGTGGCGGGCCCCCGCGTCGGTCACACTCCCAGCGGAGCTGCCGACGGGCGAATCACTGTCGCTATCCGTGTCCACCTCCGGTTCCGGCGACATTGCGCGCTCGTTGTCGCCGCCGCTGCCGGAATGGACCGTGATCCAATTCGCGTCCCAGGTCCAGTCCGGCACTACCGCCGCGCCGGCGGCCAGTGCACGGACTCTGTCGGTGGGGCCGGCAGTGCCGTCTGTGTCCGCCGTCGTGTCGTCCCACAAGGCCTGATCAAGAACGCTCTTCGGGGACACGAACATCTCCTTTTCGGTGATTCTTGGCACAGAACTGGAGGAGAAGGAGGAGGAGGCGGCCACGAACTGGTGCTCGAGCAGCAGCTCCGCCGTCCACCTCTCCCTGGGGTCCTGCTGCAAACACCTGGCCAAGAAGTCCTTGGCTTCCTCCGACAGCCAACGGGGGAACTCCGGGACTTCGCCCGAGAACGCGACGTGGTGTAGCGTTGCGACGGGGTCGGCGAACCGCGGCCACGGCGCGCCGCCGGTGGCCATCTCGATGACCGTGCAGCCGAGCGCCCATATGTCCGCCGCCGGCCCCTGCTCCTCGCCCCGCGCTGCCTCCGGTGCCATGAACATCGGTGTGCCGCCCCTCAGCCGCCCGCCGGCAATGCCTCCGCAGTCCTCGGCCACCCGCCGCGCGCACCCGAAGTCGGCGATCATGGCGCGCCCATCGGTGCCGATGAGCACGTTCCGGCCCTTGACGTCGCAGTGCGCAACCCCGGCGGTGTGTACGTGGGCCAGCCCGAGCAGGATGTCGCGCGCACGCGACCGAATCAGGCGTTCCTCGCACCGGCCGCCGCACCGCTTGATCTCGTCGGCCAGCGACCCGCCGGGCGCGTACTCCATAAACATGTCGTACCACGCCCCGCCGCTCCCGTCCTCCGCCGTGGACACGTCGGAGCCCAGGCACCGCACGACATACGGCGAGCTGAGACCGCAGAGGATGCTCTGCTCCCGCCGGAGCTCCCCCGCCTGGGCGGCCCTCACGGACTTCACCGCGAAGACGTCGCCCGTGCGGCGGTCGACGGCCAGCGACACGGTGGCTGACGAGCCCCGCCCGATGGCCGGCCCCCGCGTCCACTCGCCGACGCCCATTCTTGCAGCCGTAGCCGCAAGAATGGCTCGCGGTAGCGTGTGCTCTGCTTCTTGTTTTGGAGTGGAGGCAATTGGGATACGACTTACGAGCCGCAGTACTACTACCGCACCTCGTGCTTTGTGTGATGACTTGAGTGGTGCTATGTTATGCTATGTGCTTATATAGCTGGGTACTAAGCTTGATGCTTTGGAACGGAGAGGTGGTGAAGTGTGGGCTGTCCAAAGCTGGCACGAGACGGCCGTCCGCCGTCCTGCCGAGAGGGGTACTTATTTAAAGAACAGATATTTAAAGATTAAATTTGAAAAAAAGTAGTTATAGATAAGGCTCTTTTCGGCTTAAAACTAACTTAGGCTTATATGTTTATAGTATTAGTTTTTAAACGGTGTATTTATTTAAGACAGGATCAATAAGAAGATTGTAGTATAAAGTGTACAGAGTTTAACTATACCAACTAAAATTATATGTGATTGTTTTCCTGTAACTACTATCTCTCATAAATATTTAGAATTTAAATATTTAAGCTATAAACCATCAGTAAAAAGAACTCACCTATAATATTATTTGCGTGAATAGTGAATAGTTCTTATCTGGGAGAGGAGCCACCAAACTACAGTGGGATCGCTGGTACATGCTGGACCACAGAGTTTATTTGTGCTTTATAATCATGGGGGTGGACACTTGTCATGGAGATCCTTTTTTTGCCTGGCTCATGTGGAGTGGAATGGAAGGCCCCTTCTTGGCGTTTTTGTTTGTTTGTAGCAGTCAGTCGAGGTAGCTAGCACCGCTTCTTCCTCCAATTGCTTGTTGGAACAGGAGTATGTGTTGCACTACGCTAGTACATCTTTATGAGTATAATGATAATTGATTTAGATTTTGCAAAAAAATCGGAGCCGGTGTGGTTCGTAAACCCTACAATTCAATGGCAACAGATTAGAAGCAGTTCATGCAACTTATGTTTTCTTGGGAACTCGAAAAATGGGACATGACCAAAATCTACTGGAAGAATGAAAGTGGCCTGTCACTCTTTAACTTAATCAATCTATCTGTATGCTATGAATAAGAAAAAGCAGGTGCAACAACACAGAGAACGATACGTTCTCTCACACCCTAACTGTGCTAGGGGCAACCAGTTAGCAATGATTTCCGATCGAATACCTTTGTCTTCTCCATCCTATCATAATGACATTGTCTTCCGTACCTCAGTGACATCATCAAGGACGATTAACGGTTTTCCTCTTTCAAAGCATGTATTTCCCTTCTGTTTTTCCTGATTTTGATGTACAACCCTAAAAACTCTTTTGTTGTGCTATTATTATACTCTGTTCTTTTAGTCTATAATTGATGGATTTTAGCTGTCATTGATAGATCTGATAAATAGTACTTACCGATAAAAACCGATGTGAAAAGTGGGAGAAAACGGACCTTGTAGCTTGCCCACAAATCTTTCCTCCGGATTGGCTGCTCGCATCAACCTTTTCAATTTAATTTCAACAACCTGGAGGCAAAGCCACATCAAATGGAACCAGTGGCGAAGCCAGGATTAAAATTGAGGGGGGGGGGGGCTGAAGTATTTGTCGGATTAAACTAAGTTGACACAAATATAGTCTTATACTCTTATAGAATTTCAAATTCATACAGAAATTATACAGTTGGAGTTTTGGAGACAAACAACGAAAAACAGAGAAATACAAAGTACGTACCTCGACAATAGAAAGCGCATACCCAATAATATATAATAATTCTACTATGAGTACGGAGTAGAAAATAAATCACCTGTGTATGAAACATATGAAATTTAGTTATAGCAAAATCTATAAATAAATTATTACTCTAAAATCTAAACTCTAAATTACTAAATTGATTAAAAAAAGTACAGAAAAATTACCCTTAAGCAATGAAGCTGTCGGCTGCCCCTATCCTCAAATACACAATTCTCTGTTTAGTGTTCACAGTTTCACACAATCTCACTGTGGACACTCGTCGGCACTTGGGGAGTTGCGCTGTCGGCAGGCTCCCCGGCTCCCCCTTATTCTTCGATTCGCAGCAGCTCTTTTATTCGGCCGACCCTCCATGACTCAACTCACTCAGTGGCTCAGTCCCTCACTCAGTCACTCCCTCCCTCTCTCAACTCCCTCTCTTCCTCAGCGCCAGCCGGGAGCCCGAGAAGACGTCGCTCGCCGGCCGCTGCCTCTCCTTGGCTCCTCCACCGCCTCGCCTCGGAGCCTCGGAGTCACTGCCTCGCCTCGCTCCTCACGCTCGCTCGGAGTGCGCCGTCCCATACCCGCCAGCGACGCCTCGACCCTCGCCGCCCCGGCTTGGCCCTCTCGTCGCCCCGCTCCGCCTCCCGCCGGGTCGCCACGGCGCCGCCATTCGCCAGATCTGGTTTTGTGTGTTTGTGATTGTGAATGTGTGTCTCCTGGCTCTGGATCTGTCGCCGAAGTGGATATTTTGGTTTGGTGAGCCAATAATATAATTTACTGGGCTTCTTTACGGGCTGCCACTTGATGTTTTAGTTTCTTTGTTGCTTGTTGGGCTTAAAGCCGTCGCCGGGGCTTGAGCTGTGATTGTCGCCATCGGCCGGCTGCTCTCGCCGGGGGGAGGGGGGCGCTCGCCGGGGGGAGGTGAGGCTCGAGCCTTACTAAGCCTCCCCCTTGACTTCGCCCCTGAATGGAACATCTCTCTCTCTCTCTCCTTGCGGCATCGAAGAATTGTGTGGCAAGGCTCTCTTCCATTCTAGAGTAAACTTTTGGCTTTCCACTCAAGGATTGCTCATGATTATAAATAGCAACTTATTTTGCCAGTGATTATAAATAGGTATTTAATTCGTGAGAACACTGTTTTAGTTATCATTGTGAGAACACTGTTTAATTATCTTCCACTTTGGAACATTTTGATGCTGACATTTAAACTAAATTACTTTTTCCAAACACAAAAATATCTAAATTAAAATTTTGATCCAGTACAAATATTGTAGATCAGACATGGCATCCCTTTGAATCTTCATGTATTAGTTTGTACTCCTACCAATTTTGAAAATTCAAGACAACTATTTGCCAATTTTGGATGACATATGACAGTTCGTTAAGATTCTTCATTTTATTTAAAGCCGACAAAATTCAAGAGAGTTTGTTTTGCATGCGTTTGTGTGTATCGCCTGCTTCTGTCACTATCACTTCAAGGTTTTGATCTGACCATCGGGCATCAAAACTGCAGATTTTTGTTAGCGAAGAAATAATTGGGTGGCGTACTTAATTAGAACACTCGGAGCACAGCTTTCACAGTTATTTGTATTTAGACCTCTTTTTTATTTTTTTAGGTATAAGACAGACGCATATAACTTACGTATACTTTATATCATACACATATCTCTCTCTACATATACATACACATATATATGGATCCGGATATTTTCTTCCTAACTATCATCCAAATATAGGGCCATTGGATTAGAAATCTAATTGTCATGAATTCTCCTCCCCCCTTGAATTCTACTCCCTCCCCTTTGAAAAAAATCTCTCCTCTTAAAAAACAAAGGGCCACTTGATCTCTAATCTAAAGGATACAAATTTGGATGATAATTAGGAAAAAAACATCCGGATGATGCCTAGATACTCCTTATATGAATTTTTTTTATATATATATCCTGTACATGTTAGAAATTAAACGGACATTCAATAACCTTCTGAGCGGGAGAACGTGCTGTCCTTACTGATACGTACGCATATATACCCTCTAGAGGGTATACCTCCGACAAATAAAAAAACGCTGTTTGATCCAAGGGTCGAACCCGCCTCCTTCCATTGAGCTACGGCTCAGGCCTCTTTTTTATCTTTTGGGTGCTCCGGGATTGGACAAGATGCAATATTTTTGTGGAGAATTGCTAACGATCATGCATCTGGTTTACTGTATGCGCTTGTGGCAACACACTATGTTCCATCTTCACATGAAAAATGTTACGCAGCATTTTCAAACCGATGCTACAGCATTTCAGGTGAAGTGTCGCACAACTACTGTCCCGTTCCGATTCAAGCAAAAAAAAGAAAAAGAAACAACATCATGCCGTGTTCAATAAAAAGAAAAATAAGACATCCGATTCTTTTTTAGCAAAACCCTACTCCATGGACCTAAAGTTTTTTTTGTCTCTTTTTTATTCCGAAATCCCTGCTCTGCCGAACAATAATAGCCATCATCGACACCACCATTTTGAAACAGAAAATCTGCATTCCATAGTCGGCGTTGTAATAGTGCGTTGCCGTTCAGATAGCTGTGTTAATAAAGACAACCCATCAGATGGATGGACGGACGATTAGGTGTGCGGTTTTTGGTTTACTGTCACGTCCAGCAACGTCAAGCTAGCAGGCACCAAATGGAGGTGTGTCCTGTCCCCAATCGATCGCAAAAATATTAACGGAAAGAAAACGTGGCCAAGTTGGGAGGATCACATGCAGGCCACACTCGATGATCTCAGTCGCGGACATGAGCTATATATATATGTCTTGTGACGAATATCCGATTTGGTTGGCGATTTGCTTAATTGCGTGACACAAGCTGCACCTTTTATATTTTCTTTCACGCATGCATTGATCTGACAAATTACTCAAGACATTTGCTAGCTAGCCTTGTATCCCTGCAGTATGTGCCTTGCAACAAGATGGTACAATGTTTGGAACATTCGCTTCTATTTCTTCTAGCATACTACAAAATATTAATGCTGATCGCCAGCAGCGTACGTGCATGCGAAAGTATTACTTGTATTAGTGATGAGTACAAGGCTACCGTGGTCGAGGTCATGGGTTTGTAACTTGATAAACAAAGATGCATACGCAGCTCCTCTTGTGTTTTTTTATTGACGGCTCGCTTATTTCGGTTTAAGACTTATTTTTTACTATTTTTAAATTTCGTCATTTTCTTACTTTTTGACTTTTTTTTGAGCTTTTTGTCGGTTCTTTTTTCCGTATTCGTTTGTATTATCCATGATGGACTAATCTGTTTTTTCTATTTTTTTTATTTTTTTAAATTTAGTTACGTCAAATAAGTCACTATCAGCTACAGTATAATTTCAGCCAGTTACAGTACAATTTCAATCATAAGACAACTTATTTCAATCCAATTGAGCAGTACCTAAGTCTACAATTCACTGCATCTTCATTTGTTCTATTTAATACCGAACATACAATTTCTGAAAAGGAAATTTGCAACTTGTGCCAATTGCAACCTTTGCAGACCTTTTGGGTTATCCGTGGATCGTTGCCGACGCCTTGGCGCACAAAGGATCTGAAACCTGAAAGAACAAGCAGATCACAGGAGGCGATCGATCAACCGATCAAACAAGTGCATGGTGTGCAAGTAAAGTTGCACCAAGTATACTTCCAAAAGTAGTGCAAGGAACACTACACCCACATGACTGAGATCTTTTCTATTTTCAGTTTATTTATGTTTATACGGACTACAGTAACTAATTTTTAAATGATATTTTTAAGATAGAATTAACAAAGAAATTATAGTAAAAATATACTGAGTTCTTTTAAGATGGGATCAACAAAAAAATTATAGTAAAAAGTGTACTGAGTTCAGCTGTACCGACCAAAATTACATACGATTATTTTCCTGTACGTACTATCTCTCATAAACAATTAAAATTTAAATATTTAAATTATAAACCATAAACCTAAAAGAACCACGTATATTCTCCCGAATCTCGTTGCTTTCGCCTGCAGGCTATACAGGATTTCAGTAATCTAAACACTACCATCCTCCCCAAGTTGGTTAGTAATATTTGCAGCTAATCATAGGGTGCGATAATTGAAGAGACGAAAGGCTTAACTAAATTATTTATCCCCCTGACACTGTGCGTGCCTACCAAGAGCACAGGATATTCTCTCTCTTTTTGTTGAAAAGAGAGCACAGGATCTCTTTCTTTTTTATGTTCATCATTAGAGCAAGTTTAATAAGGCTGACTGTGCTAGCTATAAGGGAATCCATGTCAGCATAGTCCTATGTGGAGGGGAGAGAAAAGGAGAGAGAGAGCCAAGCCGGCTCCCATGCAAGAGTCAGGCTATAGCACAGGAAAAGAGGCGTTATCCATGCATGTACCAATAGAACTAACTGCTATACCATGCATGTATTAAATAACCAATACCAATGTATGTATTAAATGATTGAGAGCTCTTGTAGAGACAACTTATAGCCAGCTTATTGTATGAATTAGCTGCATCTTACCTTTTGATGACATGGAAATGTATTGGAGGTAGCAGCTATCTATACTATTAAACTTGCTCTTAGTGGACGATGACTAGCGAGTAGGTGATTAGTAGCAGTAGAGTGGCTGGCCAGGGGGGCCCACCTAACCCCGCCTCATCGTTGGCGCAGTATTAGCAACAATCCAATCCCCCACCGGTTGGGAGCACGGCGAAGTACCCGCCAGCATTGCGGGTGTTTACGCGTTTGGTGACTTTTAGTTATAAGCTGATAGTTTTTATTTAAAAATAAATAATATTGATTGAAAGAAGTGGTTTTTAGAAAAGGAGATAAGAGGTGAAAAAATGAGAGAGATATATGCGCGAGACAGGAGCGAAATGAGTAGAGAAGTCATTTCAGAAAGTCAGATGTTTCTACAGAATCTAGAAACAGAAGCCAATGTAAATAGGCATATGAAGCGAGCTGCAAAAGAAAGGGTTAGGATATGTTCTTTTTAGTTGCTACTGATAGTTGTGATATAATTTATGTCTTTTGACTCTAGCATAAACGTTTATATAAAAAATCAAAAATTGCTAAGCTATATTAAAAAGAGTACATCGTTAAATCAATTCAAATAAATAAGAAAAAATTATTCAATTTATTTGTATGGAGAAAGCATAACCCATAGGCCCAGCAGCTGAAGAACGGGGCCTAGTCTAGAGGGCGACGTGGCCGCCCGGTGTCCACTCGCTCGCTCTCCGCGACCTGACCGGCCGTGCCAGACTGGTCTTGCATGCCAGTGTGCCCAAGTGCCAACGATGTGACGTAGCACCACGGATGGACGATCATGATGTATGCGGGTGACGACAGCAATCGATCGTTTTTTTTTGTTAAGATGTAGGTAGGAATTGGTATAACAAATCAACGTGAGATTGTGGGCTAGAACCTAGAATTACACATGAGCTGATGAAGCGCCTGGATTGAGCATGCATGTAAGGCTTGGCTTCGAGGATGGGCTTAATTATGCTGTGAATCGCAAGCCTAGATATTATAATATAATTATTTTTACTTTATAACTCTAATGTCTTTTATTGAAAATGTAATTATATTTGCTATACAACTCAAATATTTATATATATGATTAATTCACATTATTATAATATAATCCTATAAAAAATAAATGGTAAAAATCTTTATATTTTCTTTTGATTAATAAGAGAATTTCTAGATTTTTTTAATGATTGTTGTGGGATTTCTTGCTGTCAAAACGAATGATAGGACTTGAATCTCACCTATTGTTTATATTTAGGATATATATAGATAGTTGCCTTGGTTTAGTGCAAGTTCCCGCTAATATTGTGGTGTTTGTAAAAAGGAAATATCGTGAATTATTCTTCTTGAAGACATAGCACCATTGTGTGTAAGGACATGATTGGAACAGCAGGAATTTTATCGAAAATTTTTAATTCCCATAGGGACCTAAAAAATTTTCTTCGTTCCAATCCAAACGAGGCCTAAGGACGCTTTTGGATTTCTAGCTTCGCCTCACCTTGCCTCGCTGGGTAACTTCACCAAATAACTCAAATAGTGACACTTGGGGCAAAATAATTAAAAACTCACACTTCTTTTTGCAAAAAAATGAGGAAGTTCCCTGTGGATGCTAGTAGTGAACAGCAAGGAGCCAAGGACCATAAATTCCCTGTCTAACAGCTGGGAATGGAATGGCCTTAGCCCTTGGGGCACGATTAGCTATCTGCTATCGAGTGCCTGTACATTAGCCCGCCCTGTGCCAATTTGGCCTCACGTTACCAGCTACTCTTTCACGTGCATTGGTCTGTATCGGTGAACGTTACATGCATCGTTGGATCTACCGAAGATAGGGGCGGATCAAGAAAGAATAACCATACTTCTTGGATTAAGCTAGACGGCATTGCGGCTAGACCCCCAAACAGTATTTATGCCGCATCCACCCCAAATTGAAGGTGGCTTGTGACCTCACGTTTGTCTCGCTGGGTCCTTAAGGACTGAACATTTATGTTTTCGAAGTTTACTGAGCCAATGTGGATCTAAAGCGTGTTAGTTGACAAAATAAGGGAGCTGATACGATACACTATGACCAAGTCCAAGCTTAAGGTCTATTTGAAATGCGGAAATTTTATACGATTCCATAGGAACACAGAAAAAATCCTCCAAGAACCTTACGGTATCCGCATGTTCTCTGCTCAACTTTGTGAAGTCTGATGATAAAAACATGTAATCTCAGGGATCTAAAGACAGACACACAAGGTTGAAAACAACAGACGCGTAAGCAAAACCTTGTTAGCGTGGGAGTAAAGAAAGAAGCAAGATGCTGCAGGCATGCGCCGGACCATGGGCCAAATGTTGAAACTGGAACAGCTCTTTAATTGGATGTAGATTCTCTGGACGGTTTTTTGAGTTTAAACTGGAACAGCTCTTTAATTATATGTATTGTCTATATCGATATCTCTATTATCTACTGTCATTTTAAAAAATACAGACAAAATCATTAGCTATAGTTAAAAGCTATTAACCATAAAAAAATACCGTTGGATCATTTGGGAATATACCTTTCTTGTGATAGCTAGCCCTTTCTTGTTCGTCGGCACGCAGTTGTTGGGGAGGAAAAGCGAAGTGGGGATGGATGGGTGGATGCATGGGGGTTCGTTGGCTTGCAAGGGACGGCAGATGCGTATCATGCTGTCATGGAGTTGGCTTAGCTCGCTCGTGTAACAGAGCGCATGGTGGCTTAGCTCGCTCGTGTAACAGAGTGGAGTGAGTATAGTAGGAGCGCATGGCCCTATTCATTCCGGTTTAAGTTTTTAGAAGTTAGAAGTTAAAATGAATGTATTAGCTCTTAATTTTGGTTTTTAGGTTTTTTGTTTTTGTTTTTCTCTTTTTTTGTATTATCTTGAAGATATAACAGAATTTTTTTTATTTTTTAATTAAATAATTCAAAAAATCTAATCATTGCTATAGTATAATTTTAACTAAACATTAACAGTAAAAAACCGAAAATCTTCCGTTTAAGCCAAAATGAACGGAGCAACGTGGTCAGCTGGCTCTTCGCTAATGCAATGTTCGGTGGAACTGTGATTAATGCTAAGCTGAATTAAGGTCCCCTCTTGTTGTACGCTCTGCCTACGAGGCTACGACCAATCATGCCATACCGTAACCACTGCTCTAAAAAGCATTAAGTGGCACACGAGTGGTCTGCTACCACTTGGTACTTTAAGCGGCAAGCGGGTGCTTAGATCAGTCTCAGAGCAAGTTTAATAAGGCTGACTGTGCTAGCTATAAAGAAATCCATATCAGCATAATCCTATGTGGAGGGAAGAGAAAAGGAGAGAGAGAGCCAAGCCGACTCCCATGCAAGAGTCAGGCTATAGCACAGGAAAAGATGCGTTAGAGCAAGTATTATAAGAGGCTGTAAGCTGGCTATATGCTGAGGTGGATGAGAGAGAGGAGGAGAGAGAAGAGAGGTGGGCTGTAAACTTACAGCCAGCTGAAGCACAAGAACCAAGAAACTTTGTGAGAGGAAGGGGTAGGTCATACAGCCTTCAGCTGGCTGTAACTACTATATGAATAGGCTGAAAAGTGAGCTGTAAGTATTCATACAGCCAGCTGAAGGCTGTATTATAAGACTTGCTCTTATCCATGCATGTACCAATAGGACTAACTGTTATACCCATGCATGTATTAAATGATCACACTATTAAATGATTGAGAGCTCTTGTGAAGACAACTTATAGCTAGCTTATTGTATAAGTTGGCTGCATCATTATCTTTTGATGACATGGAAATGTATTGGAGGTAGCAGCTATCTATACTATTAAACTTGCTCTCAATGGGGGTTTTATGGAGTTTCATGGGCATTAAATACGCTGACATGGCACTGTATTGATGAAGAGAGAGATGATAAAAGTTTCATGGTAGTAGAGAGAGTTTCATGGGGATGAAACTCTTCTGCACTGTTTCCAAAATATGGGTGTGTTGGAAACTGGGACATGAAACCTCCACTGAGACTGACCTTACGCAGGCTTTTTAAGCGAATTGCTGTCCATTTACAAAACAAAATTAGATAAGCCTATTTTACCTCCTTCAATTCTTGTCGGAGTAACACCCCTAACTCAAAAAAACATTTCACTTTTCACCCTTAAACTCTCAAAATTGGTACAAAAGACCCTATCCCAATCATCATGGTTTTGACTAATGTGATTGCGATTTTCAGCCTTTTTTCCTCTCACTCTCACACACTCTCAAGACATTCTTGCGGTGGTTCACCAGCAGTGAGGCAAGTTCCTGACGAGGTGGTTGTACAATGAGAACCGCAAGACCTTGGAATACGTGATGCGCATGATGTCATTATTAGTGTTATGTCCTAAAGATAATTATAGAGATGATTGTATCACTTTTATGTTTATAACTTTTGGATAATATGTTATTTTGTCCCTTGAAAGAACTATCATTTATATTGATTAACAAGTATGCAACTTGTTCGTGAAACTCTTTATTCATGTAATAATGTTATTATAAATATTCCTGATCCTGTATTATTATGTGGGACATTTATGATTTATAAATCAGCACATGTATTGATTGATGGTTACGTTTTACAGATCATAGATATAAAATATCAAATCAATAATTTGAACATATGTTGGAGAATATAATATTGGATTGACCTACCTATGAGACACTACAGAAATTGTTATATTCTTAAGTGTCATCAGTTGGTCTTATACGTAGTATATGTGGGATCCTTAGACCTGATATCGTTGTGGTTTCTTACATGTGTAATAGTTTACTTAGGGTTGCCAACTGCTACTTCGTAACTGGGTAGTCATAAAAGTAGCTTTTAGATTTATTATGAAACATGAGAATAAATGTAAGCGATCAAGACCTCCTCTTTAACGAAAGAGATATCTCTGGGTCCCTTAATGTGGTTGGATCAGGAAAGTGCATGGGCATTCCGAATGTAGTTGAAGAGTCAACTACAACTAAGTAATCTACTACATGATCGAGTGAAGGATCAAGCTATTATAGGATAGCACACATCTCACATTAAGTTTGATCTAATATCGTGAGGCAAAATGATCAATACATGAACACTATATAGGTTCGTCTGATATAATCTTTGTGTGTATTCGGGGGTCGCTTTGTCCTACGAGGGACCGCTACCGTCTTGTCATCGAAAAGGGGTTTCTGGGTCACTGCAGAGTATATGTAAACCTATAGGGCCACACAATTAATAGGCTTGAACAAACCAGTTTGGATAGGATCCGTTCGTATGGGCTTTGCACCTTAATGGGCCCCTAGTATAGGGCTTTGCTCAAGGAGGACATCGTACCTAGCACACCAACGCACGGTGTTGAAGAATCTAGACTAGTGATTATATGTTAATAGTGAGTTTTGGTGATTAATGACAATCGGATTAATGACAAGGTTGAGGCCATCCTGGGCATGGAGCCGCCGAAGACGACGAGGGAGGTCCAGAGGCTGGCGGGCCGTATGGCAGCCCTGAGCCGCTTCCTATCCAGGGCGGCAGAGCGGGGTTTGCCATTTTTCAAGACGCTTCGCGGGTGCGACGGATTTCGCTGGGACAGCGACTATGCGGAGGCATTCAACGAGCTCAAGAAACACCTAGCGAGCCTTCCTACTCTGGTCGCCCCAGCACCAGAGGCTCCCCTCTTGCTCTATCTGGCCGCGTCAGTCACAGCGGTCAGTGCTGTCCTCGTTCTAGAGGAAGGCGCCGTACAGCGGCCCGTATACTTCGTCTCCGAAGCCCTCCAAGGCGCCAAGACGAGATATACGGAGCTGGAAAAGCTAGCCTACGCGTTGGTCATGGCCTCCGGGAAACTTCGGCACTATTTTTGGCCCACCCAATCACAGTGCCTTCATCATTTCCCCTAGCAGAGATGCTACACAATAAGGAGTCTACGGGGCGCATCGGCAAGTGGGCTGTCGAGCTCGCCCCGTTCTCCCTGACATACGCCTCGCGGACGGCAATCAAGTCTCAAGTCCTCGCCGACTTCCTTGCAGAATGGACTCCGCCGGCGCAACCCGCCCAGAAGCGCGACGACCCGGTCTGGACTCTCACCAGCGACGGAGCTTACGGTGTCGCGGGCGCGAGCGTAGGCGCAGTTATTGTTACGCCCGAGGGGCAGCGTCTGCTATACTCGGCGCGCCTCGCGTTCCCGGCCACCAACAACGTAGCCGAATATGAAGCGCTACTCTTCGGCCTGACGAAGCTCAAGGCAGTTGGGGCACAGCGAGTGCTCGTCCGCACGGACTCACGTTTGGTGGCAGGCCATGTAGACAAGTCATACCAAGCCAAGGACCCGGAGTTAGCCAAATACCTCGCAGCTGTAAGAGCGAGGGAAAGGCATTTCTTGGGCATCACAGTCAAGGCCATCCCTCGCGCGGAAAATGAGCAGGCCGACGCTCTCGCGAAGGCGGCCAGCCAACAGCTGCCACCCCCTGACGGGGCATTTTATGAAGTCTTGCAGCAGGCGGCCATCGCGCAGGACAACCAGGACGCGGCCCTCGTACACCACATCGCCCAGCAGGGCGACTGGCGCGAGCCCATCTTCAACTTCCTGCAGGGCATCGCCGAGCCAGAGGACCACGCCGAGCTCCGGCGCTTGCAACACCGGGCCAGATCCTTCCAAGTGTTTGAAGGGACGCTCTACAAACAGGGCGTCTGCGCACCGCTCCTGCGTTGCCTGCCCCGCGAAGAAGGGAAGAAGCTCCTGGAGGAGATCCACGCGGGGGTGTGCGGGTCTCATCTCGCGCCGAGGTCATTGGTCGGCAAGGCATTCAGGCAAGGCTTTTACTGGCCGACCGCCATCACTGACGCCCAAGACCTCGTGCGTCGGTGCCAGGGGTGCCAGTGGATGGGGCGCATCATCCGCAGGCCCCCGACGAACCTTAACCCTATTCCCCCGGTATGGCCGTTGGCACGCTGGGGCGTCGACATAGTGGGACCACTCCCCCGAGCCCCAGGGGACCTGCGGTTTGTGGCAGTCGCGCTGGAATACTTTTCCAGATGGCCGGAGGCGTTAGCCCTAGCCAAGATAACCTCGGCTGCCATGCAGCGTTTCCTCTAGCAGAACATCATATGTCGCTTCGGCGTGCCCAGGGAGCTCACCGTCGACAACGGCCTGCAATTTGATGCCGCCCCATTCAAGGAGTTCTGCGACGACATGGGCATCGCGCTTCGGTTCGCCTCCATTGGACACCCCCAATCCAACGGAGCGGTCGAAAGGGCGAATGGCGCTATCTCTATCGCCATCAAAAAACGCCTGGTCGGGCTGCCAAAGGGTAGGTGGCCGGGCGAGCTTCACAGCGTCCTCTGGTCCCTCCGCACAACGGTAACACGCCCGACGGGGTTCACGCCTTTCAAGCTCCTTTTTGGTGATGAGGCAGTGACGCCTGAAGAAATCAAGGCTGGATCGCGGAGGGTCCTCGTCCAAGCGCCCGACGAGGAGCGTCGCGTATCCTTGGACCTCCTCGACGGGGTGCGGGCGAGCGCGGCCCACCATGTTGAGAAGTACGCGCGGCAGACAGTACGTACTCGAGACCGGTCTGTATACCCACGAAGGTTCAACCCGGGGGATCTCGTCCTCCGAACGGCGCTCCATGCGGAGACCGTCGGCAAGCTGGAGTCCAAGTGGGAAGGTCCATACATCGTGGCGGAGGCATTGCAGAAGGGAGCGTACCGCCTCGCCACGCTTGAGGGGCAGACTCTCCGCCACCCATGGAACGCGGACAAGCTGCGTCGATATTACGCTTAGAAGCAGGAGGGGGATTATAACGGCATCAGCCCCTCCTTGTATAATGCTCGCCCGCGCAAACGGGAGTTCAATAAAGCTCGCCGTTTCCAAAAATACCGCCGCCTGGCCGCAATAAATAAGACGTAGCGTTGAGGTTCGCCTCCGCACGCGAGAGTCCACGGACTATAAATAAGACGTAGCGTCGAGGTTCACCTCCGCACGCACCAGTCTGCGGACTTTAAATAAGACGTAGCGTTGAGGTTCGCCTCCGCACGCGAGAGTCCACGGACTATAAATAAGACGTAGTGTCGAGGTTCACCTCCGCACGCACCAGTCTGCGGACTTTAAATAAGACGTAGCGTCGAGGTTCGCCTCTGCACGCAAGAGTCCACGGACTATAAATAAGACGTAGCGTCGAGGTTCACCTCCGCACGCACCAGTCTGCGGACTTTAAATAAGACGTAGCGTCGAGGTTCGCCTCTGCACGCAAGAGTCCACGGACTATAAATAAGACGTAGCGTTGAGGTTCACCTCCGCACGCACCAGTCTGCGGACTTTAAATAAGACGTAGCGTCGAGGTTCGCCTCCGCACGCGAGAGTCCACAGACTATAAATAAGGCGAAGCGTCGAGGTTCACCTCCGCACGCACCAGTCTGCGGACTTTAAATAAGACGCAACGGGGGGACGCCTCCGCGCGCACTCTACGGAGTATAAATAAGACGTAGCGTCGAGGTACGCCTCCGCACGCACCAGTCCACGGACTATAAATAAGGCGTAGCGTCGAGGTTCACCTCCGCACGCACCAGTCCACGGACTTTAAATAAGACGTAGCGTCGAGGTTCGCCTCCGCACGCGAGAGTCCACGGACTATAAATAAGACGTAGCGTCGAGGTTCACCTCCGCACGCACCAGTCTGCGGACTTTAAATAAGACGTAGCGTCGAGGTTCGCCTCCGCACGCGAGAGTCCACGGACTATAAATAAGACGTAGCGTCGAGGTTCACCTCCGCACGCACCAGTCTGCGGACTTTAAATAAGACGTAGCATCGAGGTTCGCCTCCGCACGCGAGAGTCCACGACTATAAATAAGACGTAGCGTCGAGGTTCACCTCCGCACGCGGCAGTCTACGGATTATAAATAAGGCGTCGTCGGCCCAAAACTCGGCTTACAACAGTAGGAATAAATGGTGCACCGTTCCATTGCAAAAAGTATGAGGTGGAATGGTTACAGGTATGGGTGCGCAGGTGCGAACCCCCCTCTCCGCCTGATATGATCAGCGCCTCAGTCTTCGCGTAGCGCCGAGGGGCCTGTGCCGCTGCTATGGCCTCGGGAAACTTCTTCGAGCCAACGGAGGAAGTCCCCTCCCCCACGCAGTGTTTGCTGTACTGCAACCCTTGCCGCATCCTCCCCGACACGACCCCAGATCCACCGGTGGAAGTTCCGAAGGCTAGGCTCGATGGAGCAAATAGCGTCCGGCAGCGCCTCTGGCCGGCCAGGAAGATCCAGGTTCGGGTTTGCCAGCTCCTGCATGTGCCTACACCCGCGGGTGTGAAGCAGGCCGAGGGCAAGGCACGCGTCAAGATAGCCGCAGTGCTCCCCGAAGGTCGTGGCGCTGCGAAGCGCGATGCCCGCCCCCTCCTCGATCAGCCCAAGCGTCTCCATCAGGTCCTCCGGCCCGTGGGTGGTGTCGGGCACGTCAACACATAGATCGTGGAGGGCCCGATTCAGAGACTCCATGGCCCCCCAGGCGGACGTGGACGCATCGTCCAAGGCGCGGGTCTTCCCTGCAAGGGACTCCACCAACTGGACCTTCTCTGCTTCCAGAGTAGCGATCTGCTGCAAAAAGGAGGCGCATTCCTCCGCCGCGGCGCGCTGGACCTCCGCGGTCTCCTGCTGCGCGGCCGCCAGGGCGCCCTCCAGCAAATGAAGCTGTTCGTCCTTCGCGGCGTGGGCCTCATCCGCAGCACGGAGCTTGACCTCCAGGGCCCTCCGCTCCCGGATGCGGGCCTCATCTAGCGCGTGGCCAAGGACAAGCGTCTGGAAATGCCAGAAAAAGTCAGCAGGTGCTCGACGGTGCTCCCACAGCGCGAGCGCACATACTTACCTTTATCTCCGAGGCCCGCAGTGCAAGCGCCAGGAGGTCCCCCTCGCACGACGTCAGCATCTGTTGTTCAAAACCATCGCGGGCACACTCCGCGACTGCGTTAAAAGCGCGAAGCGTCTCCGGACGCGGGAGGAAGTCGGAGAGGACAAGCCCCGCCCCCGTCACGTCGGGGGCCGCGGAGACCTCGGCCGCGTCGACGGCGGTAGCAGCCTGCAGGGTACCCTGTTCAGGGTCCGACGCGTCGCGCACACCCCTGTTGCTCGATCCTTCACCGCATCCGGGAGACTTCGTCTCGCCTGATGTCGACGGAATGAGCGAGCAAATCGGGGAGAGTTTCGCGAAGTCGTGCGAGGAAAAGGAACTGCGCCTACCTTCTGCACCGCCCGCTGTCACAGGAGGGGGTGCTTGTTCAACCGCTAGTTGGGGAGCGAGCACCTCGGTGGGCGGTCGGGAAGACCTCTCTACCGCGCCGGCTGCGTCGGGCGCCACACCCCCGAGCACGGGGCCGGCAACGACATACCGACCCCTCGAAGGCGAGGGGGGCCGGACGCGAGGGCGTTTCGCATGGGGCTCCACAGGGGATTCTTCCACGATGTCAGCTGCTGTAGTTCCCGCCGCGCCTTCGGTCGTTACCGCCCCGGGTGCATCCTCGATGGCCGCCGGGGGTGGTAGAGCACCGCCAGGGGTAGCGTCCTCCCCCGGGTCGGCAAGATCCGGCACAACGAGGGGCGTCCTCACGGGCTCACCAGCGCCGGCGGGGGATGCCACCAATGGGCTCGGGGCGCCACGCTCCCCCCGAGCTGGTCCGGTTGGACTCATCACCGGCCGCCCGTCCTGTCCCACCGATGCCAGCCGCCGAGCCGGCTGGCGGATCGGACGCGGCGACCTTAGAGCAGGCCCCCGGTTGGCTACCGCCACCACGACGGCTCGAAGTCCCTGCGGGAGCCTCAGTCGGCACCGCGCGCTCGGGCACAGCAATGCCCAGAGCCTCGCACGTGCGGTCGCCCCTGCTTCGCCGCCTTGGTCCCAGCCTCGCGTAGCCTGTGCTCCTTGAGCGTGTACGGGCCCAAGAACGTCGCAGCCGCGTGCTCTGCATCCTCTAGCCGAGCCACTGCACAAAAGATAGCAAGTTGGTCGGGCAAGGGCTACGCAGTCATAAAGGGGGCGCACCAACGCGCTGCGAGACTCACAAGGGGCGAAGGGCGGAAGCAGGCAAGACAACGACGGGCGCACCCCGTCCTCTCGGTCATCGCCCCGTCGCCCGTACTTCCACCGGGCGGACAGTGGAGCCACCCCGTACATCGTAAACTCTTCAGCCAAGTCGCGCATACTTAGCCGGCGTGCTACGCCAGCAAGCCTCCACAGCCTCCGTGCGTCGTCAGCCTCCGGCGTCACGCTTGGCGAGCGGTTGAACGAGATTGACCCGCCACGGCACAGCAGGCCACTCCTGCTGGTCACGACGTAGTAAAACCACCGCCGCGTCCAGCCGGATTCCCACCTCTCCAAGCTGGCCGGCGCGGGAAATAGCGTCGTGCAGGACTCTCGCAGCACGAAATCGACGCTACCGAAGTTGGATACAGCCCCCTCAATCTTCTTGGGTCGGCAGCGCGCGTCGTGCAGGGTGGCGAACAGGCTCGCGCTGGGACGCCGCCCTTCCGTCCGCGTAGCCCATGTAAAGATGGCCAGGCGGACTATGGCGTTGGGCGTCAACTGCGCTAGCTCCAACCCGTAGGTCCGCAGGACTTCGCCCACAAGCATAGTGGAGGGCATTTGAAGGCCGGCGTCAAAAAACGCGACAAAGACGATCGCCTCCGTTTCCTGGGCTTCGGCTCCGTTTCGTCGCGGCGGGGTAGGCGAGCCCCATCGCGTTCCTCGATCTTCCCCTCCAGCACAAGCCGCTGCAGCATCTCTTCAGTTGTGCGGCTCTTCCCCAGCACGCGGGAGCAGTGACCCCCCGAGTTTTCCATGGCGTCCCACTGCTCGCCTCCATGCGAACGCCCCCGCAGCACCAACTCGTAATCCTCAGAGCGGAAGGACGACTCGTCCCGCCCAGGCAAGGAGCTGCCGTCGGAAGGGCGGGAGGCACCGTCACGACTGGCCATTGTGCTCTAAGATTAGGGCACCAGGGCTATCAACATGAAAAAGCAGAAATAGACGGCAGGCGAGATAGAGCGCCCCCACTACAGCGAATGGCGCTTTATAAAGCCCGCTCGCCTGCCCCACGACCAGAAGCGCAGCCAGCTTCAAACCCCCAGCGGTTCGACTACCCACGACTGGAAAGAAGAACCGCCGGCACTTGGAGAGGCGCACCGGGTAGGTAGCCAGGCAGCGCGCAACGCCAAACCGCGCCCGACACGCGTCCCGATTGCCTAGGGAAGAGGCGAACGGCCGCGCTCACGCAACCGCTCACATCCCACGACGCACCAGGCACAAACCGCCGCGTGCCCCACCCACGGAAGGCAGACTACACGACGCGACAGCCTTCCCCCTGACAGGCCAGGCGCCGGCACGATTCCAGCCGCCATTAAAAGCGCACTACCAGGTCGGGGAGCCACAACGGTTCCGAGGCATGCCAACGTTAGTGGCGCAAGGCGCGCGCGCGTCTACTACAGCTAAGCCCCAGCTCAGGACGGAGCGCTTGCGCATCCGCCTCCACCAGCCCAGGCGTGGGGTTCGGCTACGACCTCGGCCCCCGGTCAAATTTGGAAGAGTTCACAGGCCGCAGGGGCGGAGGGGGCCAAAGGACTCGGCAACATGGCGTCGGCCCCGTGAAGCCCTTTACCATGAGAGGCTCCTGTTGTAGGGGTGGCCCCCACCTGATCCCAGCAGGCCTGGTAGAGGGTTATAAGGCCCAGAATAGGCCATATGTAATGACATAAACGCCCCTGAAGGAGATACTCAGATGTAAGGGTATAATTGTAAAAGCACTCCCCATGTATATATGTATGGAACACAGGCCATGGGAGGGGGGCGAAGCCATTACTATCATTTACTCCCGACTCTCCAGTACCATTTCTCTCTGTTTGGTCTGTAGCCACAACATACTCCGTTTGAAAGTTAGGTACTGTAGCAGAAGCCAAAAGCCGATTTCAAAAGCCCAAAAGAACAGGCCCATCATCCTGATGCCCCGTTCAATCTGACTTAGACTTTTAGCTTTTGAAAGCTAAAACGAATACGTCAACTTCTTAATTTCCGTTTTTAGCTTTTTTACTTATGTTTTTTCTTTCCATTGTCTGTAGAGATATAATTTTTTTTATTTTCTTTATTATTCTTTAATTGAATAACTTAAAAAAATTAACAGCCGCTACAACACAAAAAAAAACCAATAGCCAAAAGCCGCCAAATCGAAGCTGGATTGAATGGCCCCATCCTCTCTCTCCCCGAACCTAAAAGGAAGTTCAGGAAGAGCAAATGCTCATTCTCTTCAAAGAATCCCCCACATCCTAGTGCCAAAACAAGACAACTGTCTTTGAGTATTTTTAATGAGTTAAAAAAAATATCTAGACAACTATTTTCATTAGGTAAGCCCTAAACTACACATTTCACATTAGCATATAAACGTTGCATGTGAAGTTGTGAACCTCGTATTTTTCTAGATTGATCAAACCATTGCAGAGTAGGAATACTAAGCATTATTTTTTCAAAAAAAGGAATACCAAGCATACAAGATGTACAAATGTAACTAGCAGTTTGTTATTATTTGTAATATATCCAAGCCATATACGCTCAGAGCAGGCCATTTTATGTTCTTGCAGAACACTTCCACATTACAATTGTTACATCAAACTTCACATATCAGAGGTGATAGATGGCTTTTTAAGACGCAGCAGCAGGTGCCGGCACCAAGTTGGTTGTGGACTCAGCCTCCCAGAACGAAGTCTTTTTGCCTGTCTTTGAAACAGTCTGCAGAACAGCATCTGGTGTTACATTACCCTTCACAGTGACCTTCTGCTCCTTGATGTCTACATCGAAAGACTCAACACCTGAAACAACCACAAGCACAATGCATGTTTTTAGATTAAAGGGATAAGGCCTGTTGGAAGTGCAGGAATTTCACAGGAAATAGTTCAATACTCCAGTTACAGCAGGAATCCAAGAAAGACTGGTTTGGAATACATGAATTTTACAGGAAACAATTCAATTCACATAGAATTAGGAAAAATTTCTTCGTTCCAAACGTGGCCTAACATACAGCAATATAGCAAGACGGCTGAGCCATTTGAACCAGACACTGCTTAAGAAACAGATACAAGTATATTTAATCAACCGATCTGTTCATAACCAAGTGCAACAAGCATGAATTTACTGCTGTTCAGGCTGATGAAGGAAGACTAGTCTTACTAGATTCAAGCAATTGCCTTTAGACCAACAACATAACCAAAGCTACGACCAACAACATAACCAAAGCTACCAGTCTTTGCATTAACTAAAATTTATACGGTGCTTTTGAAATTAATTTTTCTACAAGGCAATCTGTGACAGTAGGATCTTGCAATTTAATTACAATATGTTGCATCAAATCCCACTACAACTTTGCACTACAGTATTTTGACTATTTGATGTCCACTTTTTCGCTTCGATGTACCTTAAAATGTTATGGGTCGACCTTTTCTGTCTTTCTTTTATGGAAAGTTGCTTCTTAAATATGGTGTTGCCGACCAAGCTAGGGAGGAAAACTTCAAACTTACTGATCCCAAAATAAAACAAAAAAAACTAGAAAACAGTATATTTATGCCAAGAAAGTAGCTGCAGCTATCATTTGAAACAAACAAGTTTTAGAAAAAGAAATAGCATGCTATCTCCTTCAAACACCTTCCAGTAGTTAATGACAAATTCACTCAATCAAAACATCTATTTGGCAACTAGCTATGATGAAGAAAATTCGAGAAAGCATCTCATGTGTCTTCTAAGAATTCTACACTGAGAGCATTTTACCACACTCAATACCAATGCAAAGCTTGACCAGGGTTTTGGTTCATATTCAGACCAGAATAAAAGTGAAATACAATGCTGCATCAATTCTAGTTACATAGGTTTAATTAAAATAAATTATATAAGGAAAACTGTCTCAATGAAAAGATAGTTAAAACAACCTTCCATTTTGGCGAGAACCCGCTTAACAGCTCCAACACAGCCTTCACAGGACATGCCAACCCTGAGTTCAACAGTCTGCATCACAGAACAAATTTATGAGGAATTAGGTAACCCTCTAATTAATATATTGAATAAAAGAGCACAATATGGGATTTGCTTCCCCAAATCGCATACACATCTTAACTCCAACAATTTTCCCATGGTTGAGAGCATCTATATGAATTGTTGCATGCATCAATAGTATTTCTCAGCTTATAGCATTTAATCATTGTATAACATACTTTGATCGAATTAAACAGCCAATGATAGATTAGAATCAGCATGCATGTTCTATCATGACCTCACAATCCTAACAACACTCTGCTTATAATAGGGCTCATGTTTTTTTACCAAGGATGTTCAAAACAATATACATATTCAGTTGGGCCTAGTCCATATGTATGAGCCTCACTGCATTTCAAGTTTCATTTTCAGATTCAGAAAGGCCTTCCTCCCAGCTCTTTTTTTTTTATCAAAACTGGAGTCATTACAGAAATTCACTGCATTTATGTACTTTATAAAGCATGCAATTGTATCAAAGTTGGCAACACTTGTTCCAGATCAACAAGTGTCCGCATTCAATACATTTACATTGTGAACCTTTTGTGAGCACATAAATCATTAGCATCAAATCATGGAGATTAAAATTGTATTACTCATCATGAAAAATTCAACAAAACTCGGTGGCCCTCGAATAACTAATTAATTTAACTGTCATGTCATAAAGTCGCAAAATTAGTGTAATGAACAGTTTGGTTGACCAAACTAAACAACATCAGGTAACTAAGGCGGTAAGGCCCAAAACTGTCTCCCGGATCAAAATATTTATAGAACACCGAAACTGCACTTCTAGCAAAGGCATGCAAGGACTTCAATCTTACATCTCTCCACTTCAGGAGTTGAAACAACACCTTATCACCCTAAGTTGCAGGATCTAAACCTATTATCAAATACACTAGTTTTGTAAACGTCTCCACAATAATTTTGCACCTTCCAATCACACCTTGCTCGCAAGATCATGCAAACCACAAACAACATAATCGCGAATCAAGCGAACGAATCGATCTGCTGGGTCATCAGATCCCGTTACGGTTGTTCCCCAAAATTGTTGGGAAGAGTGAATTGTTTGGGATCCCCCATCCCGGACATCATAACCGATCTAAGCAAAGGACGGCAACTAACAGATCAAATGGAGAATCGACGGGATATTGTGATACCTGCGACATCGCGTGCGAGATGGATTGATCTCCGGGCGGCGAAGCGTAGGAGGAATTGGAAATTCTGGGGCGGAATCGGAGGATTGGACGGCTCTAGACGGAAGGGCCGGGAGGGGCAATAAGTACGCACAGGCTGCGGCGTCACGCGCAAGGGATGTTTTGATTTTTCAGACGAGGGAGACGGGGCGTCGGCCGGATGACAAGTGGGGACGGACACGCTGTGGGGGCGCGCTGACGGTGGCGGATGGCGCTTCGTCCTGGGCTCGACGGTCCTGCGCCGCGTGGACGACCAGGTCCTCTCCCGCGCCGTGCCGTGATGGTTGGGCAACGTCCGCGTCCACGAGGGCTCGTTTGTACGGGACGGACATCTCGGCCTAATCTACGTGGAAAACTCTGGTTGTGGAATTTTTCTCGTGGAAGCACGTTTGTTCGAGGCCGGGATGGGCAAATACCAAATCAGTCCACCGCGCGCGCCCCCGGCTTATAACACTATTCTTTCCAGCTCGTAGTCTATTTTATTTCAGTTACTTTTAGTTTTAATTTTTTTAGCAATCATTATCTATTAAACTAATAAGTTATAATTAAAAACTACAGCAAAAAAAGGATCTATAGCTTATAGTTTTTCCAAATAAATAAATGGGACAACTTTTTCGTTATTGTTTTAAAGCAGCTTATTAAGATAGGTTTTTCGAATCAGTTTTTTATCATTTAGTTTATTCGTACAAAGGTTCACACAGAAATCAAAAGATTCACCGTAGAAAAAAATGCACCCATTGATATAGCTCGACGTCGCGTTACCTTCCGTCGTTCCACATTTCCCGTCTCGCACAGCTATTGAGCTATTTTCAAATTTTTACCCATAATTCAAACGTTCGTATCTTCTAACCTCAGTGCGCGATTTTGAATCTATTTAACGTGTTTCTCTTGATTAATGAACGATATATAACCCACACTGCATATATTTCGACTCCAGTTGGTGGGAATTTAATCTGATTGTTGTAGTATTTTCTTTGTGTTGTTTCACGTGATCATTCGTTTGGTTCAATCAGTGTTTTTTTAATTGTTGCGTACTTTTTTTTACCCTTATTGTTGCACAGTTTACTACCTACCTTCCCTGCAAAACAATAAAAAAGAAATCGGTGCAAGTTAATATACATTAGCAACAATTTAATTTTGCATTCGGAACAATTTTCTAATAATGTTGAAACGTTTTAAGAAAATAGTTTGAACAATTTTTGCAACATTTTCTTGTTACAAAACTATTGGAAAAAATTTCAAATACAGTTGCAACATTTTAAGAAAGTGGTTTGAACTATTTTCTAATATTGTTGCAACATTTTTTATCATAGGCTATCGAAACAATTTTCAAATACAGTTGCAAACATTTTTTATAGACCGGTGCAACTTTTCGAAATAGCCACAACAACAATTTGTTAATACGTGTCACGACAGTTAGATTTTGTCCCAAGATAATGTGCTACTAAAGTAGGGATGGCAAAAAAGCTTGAGGTTCGCGCGCTCGGCTTGTTGAAGACTCGGCACAAGTCGAGTCAGGGTTTCAGCTCGGTCCACTAACGAGCTGAGTCGAGCAGCTCGCGGGCCGCTCGGTAGGCTCGTTCGACCCAACCCATCTAGGTCTTGTTGTAGTTTGTGCAATTAAAATTTTCAATTTTATAGTCAAAATAGTATGTGTCTTTTCTCGTGGCTCTTTAGTTGTTAGAGATTTTGGGTTTGTACCTATTGCTGAACTCATGTTATTCGCAGAAATGGACTTTTTCGATCCAAAGCGCAAGCTATGTTACCTCAGTAAGATACTCATGGTGGCACTCCTCACCATCATGTGTGGTCATGTTCACCCAGCTACCGTGCCAAGGAAGGTCTCCGAGTGTTGTAAATGCAATCTTCTAATTCTATTAGTGGCATTTTTGGATTCACTTGCATTTAATTAGTTTTGCACTGAGGAATGTTGTGTGGTGGAAACAAGGGATAATTAAAAGTTCTTTTCATAGCTATGTCTATACAAAACTTGTAAAATTCTAAATAAATTTTACTGAAAGCATTCCCCACTGCGGAACATAACCTAAATGTTACTAAGCAATGCAGTACAAATGGTGGATCGTAGCATACTGTCTTAGTCTAGATGTTTTGGAGTAGCCTGCAGATGAGTATCTTCTCGTAGACAATTCAAGTTCAAACGAGTCTAATGAGCCGAGCCAAGCCTCCTAACGAGCTAAGCCGAGCTCCCTTTTTTTTAGCTCATTAGCCTAATGAGCTGAGCCGCCTCCTTGCCGAGTTGAACTGAGCCAGCTCGATATCCACCCCTATACTAAAGATACTAATGGGCCTTAGTGGATCTTTTAGGTAAGTGTCCAAGTAATGGAGCGGCCAACCGCTAGAAACCAGGTTAGTAGATAGCTTGCTTCTTCAGCTCCTCACACCCCCTGTAAACTTTCAACACATCCAACTAAATTCTACCTTTCAACTAAATCTAATTACTTTCAATTATTCACGTTTTCAACTCAAATTCATGTACCTTTACTCAGGAAATTCATCTTTCCACATGAATTTGAGAACTTTCAACACGAATTCGGTACATCCAAGCTTCCATCTTGAATTCTCAAGCTTTCAACTCCACTCCAAACCTTTCAAATTAAAATGCCAAAAATTCAACTCGAAGCCCCCATTTTCAACTCAAATTCAAGAACTTTGGCAAAAAATATGAATGATTTCAACTCGAATCCTCCACTTTCAACTTAAAAAATTAAAACATTTGAAGTCGATCTATCAGCTTCCACCTGTGATGCGGTCAATTCACCTATGGCCCCATCCCCTCTGCTTCTCCAGCGCCTGTCTGCAGAAGGTGAGCAGCATTGCCCCACAGTGGTGGAGGCATTGACGGTTGTCCATGGGTGACGAGCGACGACAATGAGAGCTAGGGTTTCTTATCCCTCTCGCAAACACTTTAGATGGGGAATAGTTATACGAATAATAGGCGTGCATCGCATGATCACGCGCAGCATCTCGCTAGTGGAGTTGCTCACTAGCGGTGATGGGATTGAGAACAGGAGAGGAGACTTAGGCTATGGGGGCAAGGGATGAGTGAGAAAGGGAAAGGGAATGGTGGATGGTATTTGATCTGGGGAGGCAACGACCAAACCAGTGGATGCTCTCCAACACATGGACACGCCCATCCAATGGATTCGAGTTGATGATGGATCAATTAAATTGGTGGTTCTTTGACTGGTCACACCCTTACTGGTCGATGCCCCTTGCCAATGGCGATGATCTCTATTGGTGGTTGTTCAGTGGGTTGTAGCTGTAGCGACTGATGCCCCCCATTGATGGCAGAAAGGCCTCATCGTTGACTATCCTCTTCCCTGGAAGTGGAAGCCTAATGGGTCACCAATCAGGTGATCGATACCATCCACCTTCCATAGACAACACAAGGAGTCAAAGCCCTTGTCTTCAACCTCAAGTGCCAAAGTTCGAAGGATTGCCAAAGAGACTGTCCGCGAGCCATCAACCAATAGGCACAATAGATGCCCTAAAGCACCCTTTCTCAGCTTGTCTCTGACGTTCATCACAGAAGGCATCATCTTCAGTCTCCAACGAGGTTGCCTTAGTACATGTGTCCCCATCCCAACCCCCACTGACCTTCCACCTACCCCGCGAAGGCTAATGGGGGAGACTGCACCCCTGTCCCTCGCAGGGATCTGGTCCCTGTGGGGATCCTCATGGGGTTAGAAAATAACTTATATGTATATTTTAAAATATTATATGGCAACATTCATTAATTTAGAAGTATTTAGATATACTTTTTCCTCAAATTATAGTTTTAAAATATAATTTATAAGAATATAGATATACATTTAGTCCAACCATATAAAAAAAAATACATATTTCATATTTAAAACTATAGTATATAAATAAAATAATATATTTTAGTATCTTAGTGGGTCCTTACGGGAAGAGTTTGTCCCCCCCCCCCCCACTCCCGCCCCCCATAGAGAAATTCCCCTCGGTCCCTGCCCCCTAGGGGAATTGCCATCCTATGCTCTTATACCTTTTCTACCAGACATGTGTATCATGGTGCTAGTAGTACCACAATGTAATTTTCTTACTTTCTATGATCCTTCTAACAAATAGCTTAAGATTTGTACACCGGATGGAAGACATGCAGCTTCTCAATGTTGCACCTTTTTCTTGCACCCAATTAGGACACTTACCACAATGTCCATTACATGGAAGGCTGGAACGCTGTAACAGGGAGCTAGCTCCCCAATCCCTGTACTCTGCTTTTAATTATGCAATATATGTAAGGTGGTGTTTGGTTTAGGTTTTTAAGGACATAATCCGATTACTTGGAAAGGGATTCCGTTGTTTTCCGTTTTGTTGGGTTGGATTGCAATAGGATACCACGCACTTCCCAGCGCAATATAAAGCCCATAACGCTCCAAATTAAGGGGTTTGGGATCTTGCCGCCTTTGTTTGGTTGGGTTGCACTGCAATTGGATACCACGCATAGTTCCCAGGACAATACAAAGCCCATAACGCTCCAAATCGAGGGGATTGGGATCCCGTTGCCTACCACCCAGGCGATCCCCTCCCTAATCTTCTCGCCCCCCAAATGATCAATCCCCTCTTCCCACGAGCGACCTCTTCCTTGATTTGTCCAATAGCCTCCTCTCACCTCCGCATGGTGGCAAAATACTTGCACACCCGTCGTCGTCCACAAGGAACACAAACGTCCGCCGCCCAATGATGGTGTGGTGTTGCATTGGACCTTGTCAAGGCATAGCGTGGCGAGTGAGCAACCGTCATGGCATCCTGGCCGTTTGCGTTGGAGCAAAAATATGATGTCTTGTTCTTCTTTCTACTCACATCGTGGCCACGCAGAGGAAGATGTCATCCACGCCGTCCTCTCCTCCAAGGATGTCACCATGGCAAGCCTCTTGCATCCCTAGGTTCTCCACCTTCATTAGCTCCTAATGGGAGAGAGTCCCTTTCTTTGATTGGCGAGAGATCAAGCAGACTCTGATGTTGGGGCAAAGAGAATTGCGTCAAGAGTTCTTATGCAAATGCAGAATTGGTATCCAATACCTTTCATAAGTGGAACCAAACAACATAGGCAAACATCCATTACACCACCAAATTCCCCTGTGAACTGATTCCCATTACATTTACATTACCATTCTTGAACCAAACACCACCTAAGTGGCTTAAAAAGAACTGCACGTGAGGGTGTTCACTAAGAATTTAATTGACGCACGTCTGCAAAATAACTATTTCAGTCTTTACAGTATGCTAGTTGAATGAAGGTGCATTGTTACATAAAAACCAAATATGGCTAGCGATAAATGAGATGACAAAATAAAAGAGAACCAGCTTCACAATGCTTGGTACATGCACACTCGAATACTCACTCACAATTTAATTCGAAATAAAGTCGCAGAAATTTGTTTAACTCACTTCCTACGTAGTTCACATAAATATTGTTGCAAGATTGTGAATAGGATTAAGTGTATGTATCCAGATCAGGAGTGATTACTTTCCTTCTGATGGTCCCGATACCATCCAGTATCCCCACATGATGAGATAGAGCCACACCTATCAATTTCACCTGAGCCATATAGTCAGAACCTAGCCACCACCGCATGAAGTCAGAACTCGGCTGCCACCGCACAAAATCAGAACTCGTCATTGCCGCTCAAAGATGACTGACGGCCATCGCCCGAAGTCGATCTCGGCGTCTCGAGGTGGCCACCGCCTCCGTTTGCACTCAGCCTCGGTGGTCTCCATAGAGTTCGGCCGTCGTCGCCTCCGCTTGTGTGCCCAACCCCGCTGGCCTTACCCTGCGCCTGAAGCGCGCGCACTTATAACACCGTCGTCAGCCGCTGCTCGTCGTGCCTGGCCTCACACCATGCTGGTCTCCCATTGATATCACCGCCGCCCGAAGCGCACACACGGCTATGGCCGTCGCCACGCAGAGGAGTCGGGTGGCTAGGGTTTAACCCTATCCTCCGACGTTGTGGGCCGACCGGCTGGTATGGGTCGATGGGCCAATTTCGGCCCAAAAATAAAAAAAGGAGAAAGGACAAGAAAATATCCATTGGTGGAATTTTTCATCTTAGATCCTATTTTTTGGAAATATAAGAAAATTTGCTGACAAAGTAATTAACTTTTAGATTATATGAGCTTCATTATAATCTTATTAGCATCTTTGTATTATTATTGTTATTATGTGTTTTTTGGATTTAATTTACCTAGTATTTTGTTTCTGCTTGTTAGTAATTCTGAAAATAGCTTATTAATTAGCATAAATTCATTAAAATTACCAGAAAATCCTAGAAAATACTAAAATATGGTTTTTAGGTATATGAGCTCTTGTAAAATTGTGAAACCTTAGACTTAGTACACCGTTGAAGCATCATATTTCTTTTATGGTTTATTTCTTGGCATTGTGTGTTTAGGGATTTATTTAATAGCTTAGTAATTCTAAAAATTGATTAAATGCCTTAATAATTATCAGAAAATCCCAAAGATTGCTAGAAAAATTCTGGGAAATGATAAATTATCTAATGAAAAGATAAAAGTAAATTTTTACTATTTGCACTCATTTCATGTAACATCCTGAAAATTTAAATTTGAAAATGTGAAGCTCTTGAATTGTTTTGTAGCATATTCTATTTGAATTTGGATTTTATGGTGTTTCTCTAAATTTTGGTTGAGGTTCTAATAAATGAAGAAAATCTAGGAAGAATTAAGCAAATGATAAATTATGACCGAATTATGAAAATAATAGAAATCTATGATTTAAAAGTCGAATCTAAAAAGATGATCCAGCATAAGGAGGGAGAAACCTGGGTTAAAAATATATATATAAAAAATCAGATTTGTGGAAATAATAGCATAAATAGCATACAAAAACCCAAATTGGACATTCAAAAATTTATATATACAATTTATAGAAAACAATTAAATAGAATCGAAAATAGAGGACTATTAGATTTTGTCTCTATAAAATCTAACCAATGCTTGAAATAAAATTTCAAGTATTAAAATCAACAACTTTAATTAGGAAATAAAATTCAAGCTCAAGATTCAAAATTTCAGAAACTGCTAAAGTTTCACATTATCTCTCATTCTTTTACTTCTCTCTCACTTCCATGTGGGCCCAGCCCCTCTCTTTTTCCTCTTTCTACCAGCAGGCCCAGGCCACTCCTCCCTCTCTTTCTTTTCTTCCTCCCCCGTATGCCCGCGCCATCTTCCCCCTTTTCCCTGTTGCGCGTAGCCTTCCTTCTCCCCGTGGCATCCATGCACTGCCACTGCCCACCGATTTCTCGTTGCCGCCCATCGTTCCTCTGCCTCCGCCCACAGACTTCTTTGCCACTCCCTGCCCTGCAGCCGCGCCCCGTTGCATCCCATTGCCCCGTGCCCCACACGTTGCGCACAGGCACTGCGGCAGTGCGCCCCTCGCCTAGCCACGCCCGTGAGCCGCCACTGCGCCTTCCCCGCCCCCTCTGCGGCTATAATGGGCCTTGCCCCCCATCCTCCCATGTGCCTCCATACTTTTCCTCCCTCTCTACCCGGACCGAGTGTAAGATCGAGGAGGCCGACTAGAGGGGGGGGGGGTGAATAGGCGGTTTAAAAATTCTCTACAAATTAATACTAATCAATACAAGACTTTTTCTATTTGCTTAAACCAAGGAAACAATGCGGAAGCTAAATTCAAGTTAGTTTAGTACAATAGCGCCTAAGTGCACCGACAATGCTATCCTAGGTCAAGGTTTGCAATCCTAGGTTTACAAACAATCAAATTGAGTCTATGAATGTAAATTGCTTGAATATAAATTAAGTACAAGGAAACAAACCACAATCGACACAACGATGTTTTACCGTGGTGTTCGGAGACTTGCCGGCCTCCTCTAATCCACGTTGAGGTTAGCCCGAACAAATCGGACCGGCTCCACGAATTAAGCCGAAACACCTCGTATCCACTAGTGGTAGCTCTTTCCCGCTCCGGGTAGGTGAGCTCCGACCTTCACAAATTCGCCGGGTCTTCTCACAACCTTCTTGAGAATATCACCGCGCACGACGCCTCCAACGCCGTCTAGGAGTCGGCAAACTCCAAGAGTAACAAGCCAAGTCTCTCACTTGACTCTCACCACGTGCAACGAATGCACAAGCTCAACTTGGACACAAAGTCCTCCTCTAGATGCAACACATGCACTCTAGAACACCTCTCCTCTCTCACAAAGTGCAACACATGCACAATTGAGTGGAGAGTCTCACTCTAGCTCAAGACAACAGAAATGGATTAAGCAACAACTTCTCCAACCGGCCACAAGGGGGTATTTATACCCCACACAAGAAAACTAGCCGTTGGAGCCAAACCCCTGAAAAATCAGGAAAATCGGAACTACCGCAGTACAAATTGCGGTACTTCCGTTTTCCTCGCCAACGGTCAGAAAACTAGCCGTTTCTCAGCGAAATCGGAACTATCACAGTTCAAATTGCGGTACTTCCGATTTTCTTGAGGCTAAGTCATTCAAAAAGTCGCTCTCTGGAAAAAAACGTTCCGCTCGGAAATCGGAACTACCGGAAAATCAGAACTATCGGAAAAATCGGAACTACCGCAGTACAAATTGCGGTACTTTCGCAAAAATCGGAACTACCGCAGTACAAATTGCGGTACTTCCGTTTCCAGTTTTTCAGCACAGGCGACACTCGGAAAAACGGTAATAACTTTTGACTCCGATGTCGGAATTGAGTGATCTTGGACTCTATAGAAAGCTTATTCAGAGGGATACACAACCCATCTATTTGCATGATCTCAAACACATTAGATCAATGCAGAAATCAAAAGACATCCAAAGAGTCACTACCATGATCTAATGTCAAAGGAAATAGTAACAAACAATTTTAGACCATGCCAAGAGATAATGCATGATCTTCAACTTTTGCAAAACACATTTGCAAACTTAGATCATGCTACAAGGATTAGGTACATGGACTTCTCATGTTTGCAAAACACATTTGCAAACATAAGTCACATGCCACAAGGATTATATGAGCTTCAACCATTTGCAAAACATATTTGCAAATATAAGTCTCATATCACAAGGAATGAAAACATGGACTTCAAGCACTTGCAAAACACATTCGCAATGCATAGTCCCATGTTGCAAAGATTTCAACACATGAGCTAGACGAGGTGAGGTTTGAGCTATCAACACATGATGAGACTCAAACTACTAGACATGACCCCTCTTAATAGTACGGCAACCTAAACTAGCAATCCGGTCTTCCAACCAAACACCAAGACCGGTAAAAGACTAGGAACATCCTTAACCCTAGCTAGTCATACCTTTGCCTTGGGTCATCGTCTTGATATGCATCAACTCATGATACATCCTTTTCATCAACTCCATCAACACATGATGGTCTTCACTTGTCTTGATCATCAACACATGATCATCTCCATTTGAACATGCATCAACTCATGACGCATATTCTTCTTGATGAATCTATCTTTTTCTTTGATAGTCTTCAACTCATGAAGCTATCTTCTTCTCAACCTTGACTTGATGATGTTCAACACATGAAGTCATCCCAAGTCGTCTTCATTTGTGGAACCTAACTTATTCATCCAACTCATGAAAAATGTTAGTCCACAAAATAACTGTCATTGATTACCAAACTTCACCATTTTGGTAATTCATGACAATCTCAACAAATGATGAGATATAAAATTGATTTGCGAGTATACACATTGTACACAACAAATGTATACTCTACGATAAGCTTTAAACAAAGCTTACCAATCTGGTTGTCATAAATCATCTATCCATTAACACATAATGGAGAAGTTAGATAACAACCCGATCACACATGAGTATATATGAACTACACACGTTACATATACTCAAGAATATGTTTCCAAGTAAAGATCCTAAATATGCATATTGAAAGAAACATGGATCAATACTTATGAAACTCCAAACTATAGAGAGAGCTCCCCCTAAATATGTGTATACAAATGTATATAAATAAAGACATATGCACATTTTCATTTTAGACTAGTTGAGGAGTTCAATCTATATTTTGGATATAAGGAATGCATTAGTAAATGAGAGAGTGAGCTCGAATGCATACCTCTTTGATTTCACCTTTCTATCCAAATGAGACTAACCAAAGATAAACTCAAATAAACATATTAGTCTCATAAATTCATTTATCATTTTCACCAAAACATTATAAAAGTATGTGTCATTAATATCATAATGTTATAATGGCATTTGTCATTAACACCAAAACCAACTTAAATAGAGCTTGATCATTCACCGAGCGCCGCCGCGACCGCCACCTCCTCATGAGGAGCCGCCCACAGTGACCCCCTTTGCGCCACCACCGGCCGACTCGGTGTCCCTCCGGTCGCACCAATAGACTGGGTAAGCTTTAGTAGATCCCTTCATGCTCATTCTTCCCTCCGTCTTCCTCCCTGTCCCCTCCGGCGCCATCTCCACCGTTGACCCCATCCCCGCCGCTGCCAGGTAAGCCACCGGCCGTCGCCCTAGACAAATTGGCCGGCAGAATTTTTCCCACAGGTAGGGGCAGGAGTGAGCACTCCATTTTGTGGGTTCTCAAGTCCGACCACCGTCTCTGTCGCCGGTAGCAGCACCAGCACCGTGCACTGGCAATTCCCCTGTTTTGCCCTCAGCCAATCCTCAGCTCATTTGCTTTTCCCCTCCGTTTAAGTCAGCCCAGGCCGTCGGCCCACTTGGCTGGCACAGCGCGCGTAGCAATCACAATCTTGAGATCCTGAGTTCGATTCCCATCGGCCGCACCCTTTCCCCTCTTTTTATTTTTATTTTATTTAGTCTATTTTAATTAGGAAAAATTTAGGAAAATTTGGAAATAATCCAGGGAAGCTAATAAAATTTAATTAGGGTGTAGATGGGATTATTTAAGATTTATATTTGGACTAGTTCATGTATGCATAATTAATATGGTTGGAGCAATCATCTAAAAGGCTAATTATTAAATTCAAAGCAATAATAAATAAATATGACCTTCGTTAAATATTCAAACTTAATAAAGATTACCCTTAATTATAATATATGCCCTAATATTCATCATGCTGCCATTAAATAAATCCCTGTGGTAGATTTAAATAAATAGCGACATTGAATTAAAAATCTGTATGACAAGCCTTGCTAGATAAATAAAATTTGAACTAGAAATAAATCTAGGCTTAACAATAACTAAAGTGTAGACAAAATAATAATGGTGCCATTAAATAAATCGTAACACTAGATTTAATAAATAATAATGTTGACCATAATTGAATATAGCAAGTTAGGACTCGAACAAATAGATCCTAATTCAAAATAAGTTATGTCTAGTAACAACTAAGTGTACATAAAATATCACACCACTCTAGGATTAATTCGGTAAGCTAAAATTTGCATACATTGCGTATACAGTATATGCCCTGAATATTAACGCTCGACAAAAGAATACCGAACTAGACTTGTACACCGATTCATAGGTCTAGCCTAACTCATGGAACTTCCTTGATAAATACCAAAATAATAAAAGAGGTTATTAATAAAAAGATCGAGTCATCGTATTCTACCACCAATTCTGCCTAAAGTCACCCGAATCAACCGAACCACCCATTAACTCATAATGAAGCTAAATTGAGTTTATTTGGATTTATGTGGGTCTTTTGAGTTATTTGTCTTTATTTGTATTCAGTCATTTAGCACGTAGATAGAAATTGGAGTTCTGAAGAACCAAGGGATCAAGTGTGATCAAGAGCGAAGTGAAGATAAAGACCAGAAGCTCAAGAGAAAGCATTGTGTGAGCTCAAGACCGCAGTAAACCGTGCAAGGCGAGTCAATACTTTGATCATGTTGAACCTACATTTTCTGCAAATTACTTTTGTTTAAATTATCAAATTGCATGTCGTTATTTTATGTGCATATGTATATTGGATTTTAAGCTCCTAGTTATACGCCCATTACTGAACTTGCTAGTATTACACTCATTTGAGACATTTGAACATCTGAGCCTTGTCACCTTAGCAAAACATAATAGTACGACTTTTAAAGCTAAGTCTGTAATTATATGCCACTGCTTAGTTGTAACATCCCAAATAGGGAGCTAGTGTAATTTCAAAAATTTTAAAATCTGTTCATCGTTTTTCTAGTGCTTCTCAAAAAGTTTTTGGCAAAGTTCAAATTTCTCAAGTTGGATTTCTTGCCAAAAGCCCGATTAATAAAAAAAAATCAAAACCCTGGAATAACAAAAAACCAAGAGTGAAAATTTAAAATTTAGAAGACCCTAATTCCTTTGAAGTCTTGAATTAGAATCTAAAAATTCGAATTTCGGATATTCAAAACCAAGAGCAGAAATTAAAATCAATCCTTTTCATCTAATGTTCATATCCAAAAATTTAAATTCTGAAATTCAAGGATTATCTCTCAAAGTTCATCAATCTTAACATTTAATTATTGAATCTGAAAATTTGAACCAAGTGTTTAAATTTAAAATCTATTCACAAAACTAGGTCTAAAATCCCTAAAATTTTCTTTGGGCTCAGCCCATTTCTTTTATCCCCGGCCTCTTTTCTTTTTCTGGCTGGTCTCTTTTTTTTTCTCGGTCCAACCGGCCTGTTCGGCCGCTTCTTTTCCCTGCACCCGACCGCTCTCTTCTTCTTCCTCCCTTCCTGTGCTTCTGGCGCGCCGCTCACACCACCACCCCGGCTGCGCCGCTCTCTCCGAACCATGCCGCCAGCCCGCGCCGCCCGACCTTGCCCCCGGTATTGCCTGGCTCCGCCCCCGGGTTCGCGTGCCGCCCCTGGTATTTCCCCCTCGCACATGCCTGCAGTACACACGGTGCGCCGCTGCCCATGCCGCCGGACACGCCACCCATGCCGGCTGTACCCCCGCCCATGCCCGGCACTGCTCTGCTGCGCCATCTCCCCTGGTTATAAAAGGATCCTGAGCTCGCCTTCGTTCTCCCCCTTCTTCCTCCTCCAAGCTGAGCGGTGCCCCTGCGCTCGTGCCGGCCGCCACCACTTCCGCCGCCGCCCCCTCCTCAAGCGATCCCAGGCCGATTCCCCGTGGCAGGAGCTGCCCCTCGGTGTCCCAAATCCACCCCCGTGGTCGGCCGCCGCCCTCCGCCGCCCAAGCTTCCTCGCCACGGTGAGCCTCCCCGCGCCGCCCACGACTCCCGATGCCGGCGCTCCTCGTCGCCTCCCCGCCACCATGGACGACATGGTAAGGTTCCCCATGGCTCACTCTTGCTCGTGCTTCCCTTATTTCGCTCTCTCTCCCTTCCGACCGCCGGCGCCCCATTCCCCTCATCGCCGGCCGTCTAACGCCGCCGCCAGCTCGCCCTGGCGCCTCCCCAGCCGAAGTGACTACCTCCCGGAGCCTCCTCGTTGCTTGGGGGTTCCGTTTTTGCTAGTCGCCGCCACCTACCCGGCCACTCCTCGCCGGCGTCGTCGTCGCCCAGCTCCGGCGCCCTCCCTCCTCTGCTCTGTTCTGTTCCCCAGCCGAAGACAGTGCCTTTTTATGCTGTCTCCCTCTCTGGTATGACATGTGGGCCCAGCCGGTTAGGCATCCCCAAAATCTTTGCCTCATGTCTCAGTATTCATTCTTGATGTTAACTAATTTGGAAACTGAGGTTGTTGTGTAAACAATCAAAGGAGCAATGGTATAAACCAAGGTTTGTAAATGAAATGGGAATAAGCAATTACTCATGAGTGCATAAAGAAAAGATCTACACAACTGAATTAAAAACCTAACATTAGTTAATTTTGTGCCAATTGAGACCCATAAATTCATTAATCTATATGTAAGACTAAGACAAGATCATGCATGGTCAATTCTCAGATAACAAGGAATCAACATGGGTTAAATGCGTGTTGATGTTAAAAAGTAAATATGTGAAACTAATTAAAAAGGTCATCTTTTGCAAATCAAAGGTAATAGAAGTTGATCCTAAATAATTAAAGTTGCATATTTGAAGCTTTATAAAGATAATTTCAATACTCTCAAATTTGACGTTCAAGCAAATCAAATAGTAATATCACCTTTTATCGAAAGCTCAAGTGGTCTAACGCTATCTTTCATCCGTCGATCTAAATCTTTTTATGCAACCTAAATAAATCAATTTAGCAAGATTTTGCCACATAAAACATTGACCATAACTTGAGCATCTTTAAGATCATGTCATCTCTCTTATTATTGCTTAAAATAATCATTGGCAAGCCACATAAAATATCAAGTGTGGTTTACTCATCTCTAAAATCGTGGAAGCTATCTTCTCAAAAAGTGCTTAAAAATAATTATAGTAAAAGCTTTAACATCCATCTTAAAATGCTAAGATTTAAAATAACAAATGAGTGCGATTAAGAATTCTTGAATAAGAAGGAGCAATCATTAATTGTCGTCTCCCACCCAAATCCCCAATCATCACATCAGGATTTGAAATTGGATGGTCGAATATAATTAGTGATAAAAGAAATAGTCTTATCAAGAAGATCCCTATCAAAATCATAAACTCCTCTTTCCAATGAATCACAATCGTTGGCCATATCCAATAACGATTGTTAATCAAGTCGACTAATTAACCTTGCTCCTAATAACGACTAGACTGAAATGGCCAACCCCATCATTTACTTAAGTCGCTAACCTAATGATTTATTAAGTTGGCTACTACAATCTCAGATAAGTATTGCCACATAAAATATCAAAGATTACACTGAGTACTTAAAAATCTCATGTAAAGCTCCCGCATCCTAAAATCACAAGTTCTGTCCCTCCTTGCTATCTTCGCTAACCCCTTTTATCTGTCCGTAAGTCCTGCCTGACTCACGGGACTTTCTTGATAAATATAGATTAATAAAGAGAGTCACCAAATAAAAGGTCGAACCTCGCATTGCCCCGATCAGCTATGTTTTGACCTCTACCTCTCCCAAAAGGGGGTATATTCCTGTAGATACCTCTTCATTTTGGTCCCTCCTTATTCTAAATTTTCCCTCATGGTAAAGCTATTCTGCCACCTCATTCCTTCGCCCAATTCATCTACCGCTGTGCTTACGGCACACTAACCTGAATCATTCTTCTATTCTCAAATCGTAATAAATGTATAATTTAAATTAACTTGGGCATTTAAAGTGTTTGGATTTATTTGGTCTTTCTTTTCTTTGCCGCGTATTAGAATATGAAGACTCAACCGGACGACGGATTCGAACAAGACCAAGACTCGGGTAAAAGCGAGGACTAGTAAAATTAAGATCAATGACTGAGAAGGCTTTGAATTAGAGCAATCAAGGCCGTGGTAAAACAAGCAAGGCAAGTCATCACTTTGATCATATTAACCCTACATTTTATGCAAAATTATGTTCTTTTAAACTATCAACTTGCATGCCTAATTGATTATGCAAATATATGTTAAAGCTTAAGGTAGCTACATGCCCACTTGATGTTGTATTAAATTTATTATGCCATCCTTTGATACTTGAATCACCTGATCCTTGTCACCATAGATATTAATGATAACTTTACTAGCTATAAGTCATATTAAATGCCATGCTAGTCTTGTCAAGTCCAGGGCACTAGTTGCCCTGATCATCAATCTTTAAAACATAAGAATTTGTTTTGGGACAGTCATGGGATGTACGTGGCTGAGTATTTTGCTACAACTGTTTATGCTTCTCAAAACCCTAAAAATCTGCTTTACCTGTCTGGGCGGTTGGTGAGAGTGGATGGTGCTGATGTCGCACGAGAACCCGTGGTTTGTGGTAAGAACCGCTTGGACAAATTAAGGACTGAATCTTGTACTGACCTCCTTGTGTAAAACCGTACAACCACAAGTCTAAATGGGTACGACCTAGCTGATTAACTTGCAAGGGTTTAGTTTAGATATCATCACGGAAGATGGGTGCCAGAGCACTGGTTTACTCATACGGCGCAAGAGGGGGCTTCTGACTGTGGCTGATGTAACCCTTCAGCGGTGAAACCTCAGCGGGGTGGTATCTAGCTAAATCGGAGTAAGGTAAAGGCTTTGTGATAAATCATCTGGGTCTCATGCTTAAGGAAGCATGTTGGCTATTAAGATGACTTATCTCTGGTGGTGAAAGTGTACAACCTCTGCAGAGTGTAAACTATTCGAATAGCCGTGCCCACGGTTAAGGGCGGACATGGGAACCTACTCGAGTTAGTTCTATTTCCAAAAACATTTGTGGGTGGGATAATACCTATCAGAGAGATGTACTCTGACTTTGAACTTTTCCTGGAGAGATGTACTCCAGCGGCGAAAACTAGCATTGGTGGAGGTAACCATGCACTGTAAAAAGGTGGATGTAACCTACACTACAATTATTATCGCATTCTCACAATCAATTTCACAAAACATGTTTCAGTTAAAATTGCTACGTCTCAGGAGATTTTTCTTACTTACTGTAATTTCAAAACAATGCTTTTAGCAAATAAAAGAAACCCAAGCCCCCCCTTGTCAGCTTTACATCTAATATTATTTGCATCCTGTGTGGTGGCTTGCTGAGTATCATCGTACTCATTCTTGCTTAATTGCTACCATTCAGTCAGAAAGAATAGGAATGGCAAGCCCTGCTACGCTAAAAAGGGGTCGACAGAGCTGGAAGACGAAGAGGCCATGGACTAGGTCGCGAACCCCAGTTGGCTGCCTGCGGGCAAGTCCTGAGGGTCCCACCTGTATGGAGTTTCCGCTGCTACATTTTATTGTTTTCGGCCCAATCGGCCCATGAGTAAGTATTACTGTATTATTTACACTTCCGCATGGTATGTTTTTGATATACAGTAATGTATCTGTGAGCACTATCTACTGATCCAGGGAATAGTGCGGTGGAATCACAGAGGATCTGGGTTTGCTAACCCGAGGTCCGACAGAGCTGGTATCAGAGTATATCGACTGTAGGTCGTAACCTTAGTTAGCATGGCCGTTAGCCTTATGACTAGTATTATTTCTTCAAAATCTAACTGCAAAATGTAAGTAGTATTACTACTCTCATCCCTCTTAGATGATTCCCTCTCATCTACTTGCTGCCCTGGCCATTTTTAGCTCCAAGGCTCTCTTATCTCGAATTCAAACTAACGCGTGCCTGAGTTCTCTTCTGAAAAACTACCTTGGGCCAAAATCGTAAAACTTACCAGCAATAAGCATGGAGGAAATTGCATGAATATTGTAGGACTTTAGGCGTCACTAGGTGGATATTCGCTCACCCGGAATGGCTGCAATTGTATTACCTAGGCTTATTTCATTATCATCAGGGGCGAAGCTAGATAACAGGAGCATTGAGGTCAGCTCCATTGCACGATGATGTCCCCTCCACTGATAAATAGAAATAAATAGTAATTGTCTATAGGATTTGCTAAATTTCATTGAGGTTACTGGACCTTAATGCTTATATGCTGGCTCCGCCCCTGATTATCATATAGTCATGCCATTGTCAAGTCTGACGCTGATATAGCTGCATCTTTTGCCGCTGAATGGTAAACACTTTGCAGTCTATCCGGTATTGCCTCTACTCTACCCTGAAGAATGACTTTATGATTTAGATTGATCTGTTGGGCCAAAGGGCCTTCTCTAAAAAGATGGCCAAACCTGTAAAATATTACTAGTGTCCCTATAGGCAGTTTGCAAGGATCTACTTCTGTTTCTAGGACTAGAAGTCCGATCGTATTATCTCTGGACTAAGTTTAGGTAACTTGTATGTTACTAATAAACAGGTGCATTCAAAAGCAAGAATATGCCTACGGTGAACAATACGGAGACTAATGTCATTCTTCTATCCCTTAACTTTATTTAAGATGTCATTTCCTTACATGAGTAGCATCAATAGTATAAATACAACTCCTCTCGAGCTTGATCTTGCTCATGAAGAGCACCCCTTATCTTTTGCTTTATGCTGAAATTGTGCATTAGATAATTATTTTCTAGATGCCATAAATAAATTTAGTCTAAGTTATTCTATTAAAGCCTTTCCCTTGCTGAATAGTTGCTTAATAGAAGACATTGCCAGCAACATATCTTACCTGCTATAAAATAATTAATCATGCATGGAATAAAATTTGTAAATATTATGCCTGACATTTGAAAGGAATGATATGTCTTAGTTCACTAGTTCTTTGTGAATTAATGCCTAGATGGCAGTAGGAAAATTGTCATTCTTGAAGATACAAGAAATCTAGTCAAATGTTAGAAGGATCACCTTGACTAGAAAATACTATAAACCTCAAAGACTTGAAGTCTATATATAACCCTATCTTCCATATTATAAAGTATATGTCGGTTTCACGCCAATATAATTTTACTCTTGAAGTAGTATAATAGCAATTTATTGCTAAAACTCTGAGTTAATTCAAAGCAAATGCTAGAAGCAGGTGTTCTCACTCAGAATTTTACGGTTGGCATGAAAAGGGGGAGGAATTTGGGCATATGAGGAATATTGAAACCTCTGAGGCATGAAAGCAATGAAAAACATAGTGACATATCCTAGGTCAAAGCCAGAAGCAAATAAGCTTGAAGCTATAAATAATCTAGTTTATTTGAGAGATAATTGAAACTGTTATCCACACCATTGGCAAATGAAAATCATTGCAACCTTTGAAGGATAATTGATTTGTCTCCAGTAATATGTTAGTCACTGGCATGCGGCCACATGGAAATTACATGGTAGCACGAAGCTGCCGCGCATATGCCACTGGAAGCTATAGTCATTTGTGTGAAGAAAATATAACTCTCAAAATACTCAATGACATGTTCAATTTTAATGATCCCAAATGATCTAAATTTGTCATACTTATTTGGCATCATAAATTATAATAGGCATATAAATTACCTCCCAGTTAATCATATACATTCCTAGCGAATAATTGTTCCATCTAGGAGGTTAAACTAGAATTATATTCCACCAGAATATTATATTCCATACAGATTAATTGATGGTCATGTTTTATGTGGAGTGTTATATTTATGTTTTTGAGAGCATCCTATAGATGTATATATTCTGCTGTCAAAACATAATACTCTTGACCAGGTTAGAACATGTTGCATAAACATAAAACTTGAAGTTCGAGCGATCCAAATTTTAAATCAGAGTATGAGTAATTGGATCATAATATTGGGCAATATATATGAAGTTAGAATATTTTTACTATCGTAGATTAATAACCCACCAAATATTTGGGATAATCTACTAGTATTAGAGATGTGTTGTTTTCATGCCACGGCATTAATAAAATGTCTAGCTCACTGCATTAAGAAACCCCAATCAAGTATTAGTGCTCATTAGAAGAATCAATCATTTCCTATTAATATCACCACCATAGCATACACCATTTGGGCCACCACAAGTGCTGGGATTAGATTGGATATGAAATTCCATCTATTATGTGCTCATACTAAGGGGATTTTGAAGTATGCTATTAAGTAAGATCAAATCCCGGCTTCAGGGGAGAGAAATGCCCAAAATCTTTGAATGCTATGATAGTTTCCTAAAGAACGATCTTTAGCAAAAGATTCACGTACTAACCAAGCTAAATTTAAGTTTAGCTAATACTCTTGTATGCTAGAAGCGGGGAGACTGCAAGATTCTGTTGCATGGATGAGTTATACAATATTTACTTGAAGTAAATGTGTCGCTAATTTTGGAATACCCCGGGTTGAATAGTATATCCATCTTTGCGAAGTTGATTTATTGGTCAGTGATCTAAAGTCTATGAGGACGCCTGTGGATCTAAGGTCTAGTGCTAGTCAAGATAATCATTAAACACTCCTTAAATACTCTAGAAGAGAACTCACCTTAAGGTGAAATACTTCATGAAGAGGCTCATCATAAAGATGAAAACCCAGTAATTAAGTGCGCACATATTACAATTTTAGGGGGCATGGAATGACCAATAATCTTTCATTTGGGAAATGACAAAGATTTGGTTAATACTAAAAAACACTCAATTATGAGGACGTTTGGAGAAAAGTTGTCGGCAACCAGTTTGCCACTAAAATTGCTAAAGTTTCTCATATGAGAACATAAATCTGGAACCAATGTCCATGGCTGAGCACTTGAAGTGTTCATATTGGGTAAAGAAAATGAAAGGAAGCAATTGAGGCCGAACCATAATTGTAGATGAAAGTCTTGGAACCTGTTAGTTCAGACTTGATGGGTCATTATGAAATAATGAGGTGGTGAAAGCGATGGTTTAAGATCCCTAAAGAGATCGATATTCTCCTATTATGAATGAAATAATGTTCTGTCATATAATAACTCTAGTAGATTACATGAATAGGATATGTAGTTATTAGATTCTGAAAATCCTAGATGGGATCTCTGAAGGGACTCAAAGCTTGATTCTTGAACGACTCGATGTTTCAATAAGAAAATAAATTGCAACATGTATATATGTATATAAAACTCATACTGGTAAACTCTTACTCGAAGAAAGAGTGTCTCCAGAAGAGAAAATATTCCCTAAAAGAGAACATCTCCCTGAAGAGAAATTAAATCACTAGTTGATCAAAAATACACCAACGATTATGAGATCCCTAGAAATGGATAAGGACCCATCGAAGACCCGAAGTAATGGAATGAGGAAACTAAAAACCAGAAGTGCACTACATAAGCACATATGAAGTGCATCTCCTACCAGAAGCTGATGGAGTGGCAATATCCTCTAGTACGATGAAGGTATCATATACATTGGTGTTAATGGTAAATTGATTAATCCCCTAAGCGCCAAAATTAAACTAGTTATATTGACTCTATGGTGATATGATCATGCTTTTAGTTCTGCAGAACAGACTTTTAGTTATATAGTACCACTTAGAGATGGTTCTTAAATATTAAGACCTTAAAAGGTTTTGATAAGTCACATCCTAAAGAAATATGACAATGCAATTGATTACCCCCATATCCTGATTAGGATAAATTTTGCTTGTGTTGCACGTATAGATAAGTGGTATTTTGAAAAGTTAAGTATATTGCTCCCAAATTATTTTATCGTCTCATTATCTAGATGAATAGTGAGACAAATATCTAGAAGACTATACATTGTGGTAATCCAGTAGATATACTCACAATATACTGGCTTGTTTTCATTTCTTAAAATGTATGGAATAATAAGACTTCACTGGAAGACGTCTTAGGGGGAGCATATGTTGAACTTTAGTTATACACGAGATTCAAAAAATCTTGACTTTAGTCTAACCTAGAAGACAGTTTATAAATCCTGAAGATAAGCATTGTACTCTTTTTCCTTTAGTAAGTTTTTTCCGTTCGGTTTCTTACTTGAAGGTTTTTAATGAGGCAATAAATGCAATACAATTTAACATGTATTATATAATCTTTTCTCTATTCCTTTTTTCCACTGGTTTTTGGAAAGTCTTTAACGAGGCATATGCATATCGTGGTACGAAGTCTCACAAGAATGTACTTGGCTCAGGCGAATGATTAGCCACATCAAGGAATTATGTGGCATAAACACCGTCGGTGAACCCACTATTATCTATGAAGATAATACAGCTTGTGCGGTACAGATGCAAATGGGCTATGTTAAAGTAATATCACGAAGTATACTGCTCCTAAATTGTTCTATCCTGATGAACTTTAGAAGAACAGAGAGATAAAGGTATTAAAGGCTAGGTCTCATGATAATCTAGCAGATTTATTCGCAAAATCTCTCCCCACCTCTAGCTTCCAGAAGTGTGTTCGAGGCATAGGGATGAGACGACTTAAAGAGTTACAGGGTTCTGGGGGAGTAAATCCCTGAACCATGGCGGGTTCTTTTTCGCTTTTAGCCAGCTTATGCTTATATGGACTACAGTAACTAGCTTTTAAATGGTACATTTTAAAGGTGGGATCAACAGGAATTTTGTAGTAAAAAGTATACTGAGTTCAACTGTATTGGCCAAAATCGCATGTGACTATTTTCATGTACGTACTACCTCTCACGAACAGTTAGAATTCAAGTACTTAAGTCAGAAGTTATCAGCCCAAAAGAATCCACTCTATAGCCTATGTAAGATCAGAAGACTTACATGATCTTGAAAATCTAAATGTTGCACTCCTTTTCTCTTTATAAGTTTTTCCTGAAGTTTTCTCACGTGAAGGTTTTTAATGATACAACAAGTACAACATATGGAATGGATGCGATGTACTCTTTTCTCCATCCTTTTTTCTCACTGGTTTTTGGGAGGAGTTTTTAATGAGATATGTGCATACCGTGATATTCGCCCAAGGGAGTGTTACAAAATCTAAAAGGTTACGGTGTTGACAATTACTAGAACTACCTCTAGGAGGTTTAGACTATAAATAGAGAGGCTATTGTATCATGTGTATAGATTTGAAATCTATAAAGATTATGTTATGATGTTCTCTTTTAATTATGTCTTCTGATGATTGATCTATTATATTTTTGATAGTTGATTGCATAGATTATATTATCATTCGTCTATTTCTCAACATTTCGTAACAAGCCGAACCTGGAAATTTGGTTCGTGACACTGGCACAGCCATGATCCATCCACGGCTGTGGGCTATCCGGGGCGAAATCTGGACACATTTGGACCCCTAAACACCCGAAATTCCACTTTTGGCCCTTAAATCAAAAAAATTCCGTTTCTGGACCCCTCCCGACCGCGCGTTCGCGAGCTGGTGCCACGTGTCCCGGTCGCGCGGGCGGACGCGCGGTCGGCGGCGCGGTCGCGCGGGCGGGCGGGCGGACGCGCGGTCGGGAGGCGCGGTCGCGCGGGTGGGCGGCGGTCGCGCGGTGGAGCGGGCGGTCGCGCGGCCGGCCGGGACACGTGGCGCCATCTCGCGAAACGCGCGGTCGGAAGGGGTCTTGAAACGGAATTTTTTTGATTTAGGGGCCAAAAACGGAATTTTCGGGTGTTTAGAGGTCCACATGTGTCCAGATTTCATCCGGGGCGGGGTGGACGCGCATCAGCGCCAGCGAGTCTTTGGTCAGCCAACGCATGTACTCTGTCCGCCAACACATGGCGGACCGTCCGCTAGGCTTTCTCCATATGGCCAGACATGATCCAGCACGCTGCTAGCCATCGGTCTGAGACGGTCCGCTCAAGCCACAAATGAAACAGCAACAATGGACTTCAACATTTACAAACAAATCCTTAAACTTCAGGGGAGCAAATAAAAAATTACCATCACTAACTGAGTTTTTTAAGTAAAAGTAGTAAAGATAATTTTAGAAACAATTTTGCTAATTTTCAACTATTTAGGACCTACCCTAACGAGCTTCTACTTTTAACTTCTTAATTTTGTCTTTTTTTTTGTTTTTTTGACTTTTCTTTTATTCTTTTGTATTGTCGTGATGATATATTTTTTATTTTAAATTTTTTTAAATTTAATTATGATGAAAAAGCTAACATCTGCTACAGTACATTTTCAGCCGCTATAATTCAAAAAAAGCCAGAAACCTATGCTTATAAGCCTAAATGAGCATCACCTTAAATTTTCTTCTCTCAGTTAGCTAATATTGTATAATACTAAGTTTAAAATTGCAATGCCAAGTAATATACAATTTTAGTAAAGTTTTACGGTAATTTTTTAGTTCTATTTATTTTTTGTATTCGTAGGTTCACCTATGTTTTCTTTATTTTTGTCTAGGTTAGCATTTTCTTGTCTTTGCATTTTGTAGGGTTCACCAAACAATTTATTTTTAACTATGTTAGAATATTTCTTTGTTTCAATCTTTGTCCTAGAGGTAGAAGGGTGGGTTTCTATAGGAACTGAGGGGAGTGACGAGCCCTTCATGGCTAGAGAAAATGACTGAATTTGAGCAAAATTTCAATCATTTCCCTCATGAATAGACAGCCCTTAAAAATAGTAGTAAAGATACATAAGCAATTCACTGGAAAGGCCAAACACTTGGTTCCATGAGAGATCGAATGATTCCAACGGGAGCATACTGCCTAATTGGTTCTTGAGCGCCACAAGAGCTCCAATTTTAGCAGGAGTCTCTCGTGTCCGCTCATGGTCTGAAAGGTCAATGAGATCATCGAGTACATTCGTTCCTCTCCTTTAGTAGTGTAAATAAGCTGCTATAATAGTAAGTCATCAGTAATGAGGTCTTCCAGAGACGCTAGGATTCAAAAACGTCATACATAAAACACAACATGATATCATATTTACAAAAGAATGGAGGGAATATCACAATATGCTGTATTACACGTTGGTACCAAATCAACAAAAATGTCCCCTTTTGAGATTGTGATCTCAAGAGAGGATGAAAAAAAGGGAGCATAACTTGTCAGAAACATCACTATTTCCAACGAACCAAAACTGGGTGACAACAGTTTTGCTATTGCACAGGCGACTGAATTTTTTTCATCTCTTAGTCACCTAAAGTTGCACTCTCAATCAACTGAAGTTGCAGTTCCGTTAAAAAAAAACACCTACAACTTTAGGTGATTCAGAGTGCAACTGAAGTTGTACTCTCAATCACTTGAAGTCGCAGCTTTCCCTTCAAAAAATTACTTGCAATTTTAGATGATTGAGAGTGTAATTTCAGGTGATAGAGAGATAAAAAATTTCACTTACCTGTGTAATAGTCACTCCCGAGTGACAAACCCTTGCAGCACCAGGACAATTGCTGACACCACCGCCAGCTGCTAGAGAACCAGCAGTGTAATAATTGGTTATCTTATTGTCAAACTGTCATGCACAGGATGGGACATACAAACACCGAAATGCACTATGCAATATGAATCAAGCAAAGTCATACATCTGAAGAACATAAAAATCAGCAAAAAACCATTTATTTACGCTATTGCACACCACAACGATTCTTTAGCATCCCACCTTTGCTTCTTTACACCCATTGATGGGGATGATTCAGGTTAATGCTTATGTTCCTGTCGTTAACACATTGCTAAATACAGCAGGTTCCTGGTGTCAAATGTGTTCCTCACACAAACCCCATGGAACACATCGCGCCGATCATGTAATTTGGCCTTGCCACCTTCAGCTTTTCTATGGACAAAGGTATGATTATTCAGAGCAACTAAAGCTTTGCGACTCAGTAGCCAGTACCCTGGGAAGGACAGCAAGATCCAATGTCTGATACATTTGTCGGCTTCGGTTCCAAAGAGAGCTGCCATCTCTAAATCCTCCACCTTCCCTTGCAGATTGATAGTAACACGTGGGTCAAAAGATTAGTTATCCCAGTGAAAGGCTTTTTACTATCTTCACCCAGGATTAAATTAACATACAAAAATGTAGAATGAGCTAACCAGCATCAATTAACCCTCTTGAGTTCTATTTTCCTATGCTAACCCAACCAATCCACCAAATTTAACCAAACAACATTTAGGCTAACTAGATTTGTTGCCAAACACAAATTAATTCAATCTAGATAGACTAAGGTTAGCTAACCTAGTTATTTAAACCCAAACAAGCCATAATTCTATTAGATGCTTCCCAAACTAACATGTCTAACACGGGACAAACCATGAATTATGTCTTCATGCTCTTGGGTAACAGTCACGATTTACTTGCCCCCCCTTGGTGATGAACTGATTTTTTTTTCTTTTCTAAAATAAAAATATTTTTCATCGGAAAAAAGGCTATGTTTTGACCTGTAGCCAACCGTACTTTCAACCTTTGTTGGTTTAGTTTTTGTGGTTACAATGCACTTATAGAGCATGTTTCAGTTAGTCGCTCACATTTGGATGGGGATCCTCGGTGTGCTTGACATCTACACAATTGTCTATTATCCTAAGCTGGATAAGTTCAAGGCAAAGGTGGATGCTCCAAAGAAGGCACAACATTGGGGCATAGCTTGTAAATGTATTTGCAGTGTTGTTGATTGTTGGCCGGCGACACGAGAAGTTAATTCGCAACAGTAACGACCATTTTGCGATCTTATACTACCTTAATATATGACAAGTGTCACTGACGTGGCACCAACATGTTACTTTATCAAGTCACATTTAGGCTTACAAAATAAGAACCATGAAGTGATCCATAATCAGAAGTATATTGCCATATAAAATAAATTGTAGAATTCACAATTCACTACACAGATCGCAGGACATGCGTGCCAACGGATGAAATACAGAGACACGTAAGCTCATCTATTTTCTTCTTCACATGGATGAGCAATATAGTACAGATGTAGACATAAGAATATGGTTCCTGAAATAATAGCTACATGTGGTTTTCGATTGATGACTTCCAGCATCACCAGAAAGGGTGCATTCTTATGCCATTGAGAATGAAAGGGACTAGCGCAAAAATGCCCTGCAAGAGAATTCTCTGTTGTAACTTCTTGCCAAGAAAAATTGAAACGACATAAATGTACGCAAGCAACAATAGTGTTTGAATCTAGGAGGTGAATATTGCATAGCCACGTTTGCAAATGTCCATACTAGAATATATACAAGCATAACCGCATAAGCCTGTACATGCTATCCACATCGTGAGGTCAAAAGATGAAGTTCACAAAAAAGATCACTGCTTGCTTTTATACTGGATATATACTTAGGATTAAACTACTAACATTTAAAATAAAAAAAATCTAAATTAGCACAATGTCGCACAAAACCAACGTAACTGCATGGAGTCCATTACAATAAATATAACAAACAATTGCATGTAATAGAATACAGCCCAAACCCCTAACGAAGTTCGTAACAAAAGCATACAAGTAGAGAGAGAGTTTGTGGCTACGAGGGTCAAGCATTGAGCTCGGCCATGAGGGTCCAATTGACCGAATTTGTTGAGTAACATATAAATGTAACATAGGTTCACAAAAGTTGCTTTCTATCAACTTCTTACTATTGAGGCCATTATTCTAGGTATGCCATTCAACATAAACTAAACCAAAGGTCACCCACTATATATACAGTATAGATACTTCAGAAAACATTCAACCACAAAGGCAATTTGAGGCAGCTTGTTTGTTCTATGGTCCTTTTTCATACTAGAATAGCCTATGCTTGTATCTCATTGCTTTAGCATATGTCTTCCTAAATCCCAATAATGTTGCAGATCTAAGTTATTTCAAGCATTTCAACTGGGTTAGTATTTGTTTCTGGGCATACTCACCAAGGGAATATCATCAATTAAGGGCATGTACAACGCAAGGTGCTCTTACATGAGTGCTTAAAGAAAGAGAACATAGCCACATTATCAAGCACACATGTAAGAACTCTCTCCTCCAATGCAAGCACCTCTTTGTAGGTGTTTGGATTGTTGCGTTATCTATTAATTAGAGGCAGTTACATGCATAAGCACCTTTTATGCACTGGTACTTTCTCAAGCAGCGATGCTACAAGATTAACACCTTGTTTGTCCTATGTGGCAAGAAAAAAAGTGGTTTTCTTTTACTAAGCACCCCTCTAAGCACTTGCATTGTACATGCCCAAGTCAACAATTCAATATTCTGGTGAAAGTAGGATGGTGTGTTCATTGATGCTACTATCATTGTCAAAGCCATTAATAGCAGAAAAACACTCGATTTTCACTTATCTCATTTATCACTAATGCAAGCGACTAACAAAAAGGGCATCAGTGCAAGTGGAATGTTTTTGAAATGAAGAAGCACTTTTAATTATAGAAACAACGAGCATCCAACAACAACAACAACAACAAAACCTTTTGTCCCAAACAAAACAAGTTAGGGTAGGCTAGAAATGAAACTCTCTCAAGATCAAAGAGTTGAGAGCTTTGAAATAAAACCCTACAATGCTAAAATCCTAAGCTGTACATCCTGCTATCAGAGCCGAGAGCCTAAAACACCGCCCCTAATTCCATGAAAAGATGGCATTATTTTTACATTGGCTTGCCAAGCCTAACACAACCCTCCTCCTTTTTCCTGGCAATTTTACAGGAAGCATCTGTATAAGGCATACAATAACAAGCCAAGAACAGAAAGCACTTTCCATTTCTTTTGTGCCAACAACAAAATAATTCAAACTAATCTGTGCTATTAGTATAGCAAATGGGGTACTTACAGCAATTGTGCATGCAATCAATCCAGGCTTCTCCCTGTGGTCCAAAGCAACAAAGAATAGAATAAAAGCACCAGCATACCAGGGAATTGCAGCCAAGAAAAACCCCAGTAAAAACCTTCAAAAGTAACACCAATGTAATTTTTTAATATGGATAAATTGTGTTTCTATTTGAAACTTGCACATAAGAGGATAAAAATTTCACAGGAGTAGTTTAACTCATTGCAACTACGATGAACTTACTTAATTTAAGTGATGTCACATAAGCATCACACTGACATTAAAAATGGCAGTTTTCTAGATAGCAGAGCACAACATATTGGACCTAATAAATTATATGCCTGTTTAGGGCATCCACTTCTGCTGTACGGATTTATGTTCTAATCCAATCCCTGTACCATTTAATTGCCACACTATTGCAGCCCTCCAAAGACCAGAAAGTTAAAAAAAAACAATCATGTAATACTGTAATAGCAATTAGTAAAGATATCCATATGCAAACGCACTACTCTTAAACAGGAAACATGCAGCAAATGATGAGAAAATGCTTATTTTTCTAGTTAGACACAAGGATTGCATTTTGCAGGTAAGTTCCCTGATACCTAAAACCAAGATCTTGCTAGTGGCTCACAAATTATCAGTACCAAGAATGTTAAAAATTGACTCCACAACCATATCTGCCAGGGCTGCTTCTACCATACAACACCCAACTAGGTACTAATAACATCCTGTTCTTTCATTAGCACAGCAACCACGAACTTATGCCGTTATGCATTTTCATTGTTCTAGTGAAGCTACGCCTTACGAACCTTGCCACATTGATTTATAACACCACACCATCCACATCTGGAGTAACACATCTCCAAAAGGAAATAAAGAAAACGAGCGAACACTTACAAAGCCCAGCCGACGCCGACGCCGCAGAACGGAAGCGGAGGCTCCCGGACGGGGAGGCCCTCGACGAAGACCTGCTGCTGGACTGTGCACGGGACGGCAACAACACCCTGAGCACCCCACCCTGCACACCCCCACACACGCTGATATCGAGTCATTCCACAAAACCAGATCCAGAAGAGAAAGAACTGAAGGTAGCGCGGGAGAAGGAGCACCGACCGATCGGTGAGGAGTGGTAGGCGGCGGCTGCGACGGGCGGCTGCTGCGGTGGCGGAGAGAAGGTGCCGTAGCGGTGGTGGTGCTGGTAGGGTGAAGGGCTGGGTGCGGCGAAGGGGGAGGGGGAGGGGAGCTTGGCGGTGGGGTCTCTGGCCTCTTGCATCGCCGTGGGCTGGGGAGATGGATGAGATCTCAAGGTGTGGTGTGCGCGGTTGACATGGAGATGTGGTGGGGGATCGCCGGTTTTCGAGGAGAATCTGGACGGTGGAAGCGCGTCTGGTATCCGTTCATAACCGAGGCCGGGCCTGGGTGAATGCAAAATTACGTAATGCGTAAAGGCAAAATTAGCTGCCGGACGTTCTTCGCGTCATTTGTTCTAGAATATTGGGGTTTTTTTGTGCGTTTCCTGAAGCAGGCTAAGTTTCTATGACTCTTTACCAAGTACCGTAGGACACCAAGCCCATTACAATGGTTCACCCGTTCTTTTTTATTTGACTTTCTAAAAATCATACTATCAAATTTATTATCTATATTGACGAAAGTTATATAATTAGATTTGTCATTAAAAATTCTTTCATAATATTGTAATTTTATCAGTATATCTAAGTGTAAAATTATAAAAAGTAGTAGTCAAAGTCGTATCTAAGGCCGTAAAAAGTTAAAAACGCCAAGTAGAAAAGAACGGAAGGAGTATTATCCTGACTAGCAAGAGAGAGAAAGTGGCCCGCTCTAAAGAGCTTAAGTTTCTGGTTTATGGCTTTGGCTGTTAACTGAAATTGTACTGTAACAGTTGTTAGTTTTTTCTGAGTCATTCAATTAAAAAAAATTAAAAAATAAGAAGAAAAAAAGAAAAGCTAAAAAATCCAAAATAAGCTGAAATTTAAAGCCGATATGTTCCAAGTGACTTCTGGCTTAAATAAGCTGAAAGTAAAAAAAATCAGAAGCTGAAGTTGTTTGAAGCAGAGCCAAAATATCATTTATGATCTTGTCATAAGATAGGGTCCATTTGTTATAAGGTTAGAGAGAGATAGTCTCTTTCCATCCAAACAGAGAACGAGGCACAGGAATAGTAGAGAGGCGTGCGGTCTCCTCTCTAGAGCTCACCACACCGAGCAACGGCTATCAAGGCGACAACAACTTGGAAAATGGAACAGGGAAGGGATTGAGGTCCATCAGTGGTGGTTGTGTCCCTGGATACTCATCAAATAGTCGTGGCGGCGGCGACCAGTGGCGGTGACAATGGAGGATGGTGGCGACGACTTTGACAATGGCTGCATGTTGAAATTGATCGGTGTGTGAGCTTTTTGGGAGGGTAAGGATGCTATGGGTGCAAGGAATCGAGGAGAGGCTGATGAAAATGTTCACGTAACTGTCACTGTGGTCACTTTTTTCAAATTTGGCCCCCATAAATATCCGTTTTTGCAAATCTAACCCCTCAGTGGACCTACCAAGCTAGGCAGGTACCTAAGAGGAGCTCGGCAGATCGCCTACATAGCCCCTTGCACGGTAGCAACTGACTGGCCCGGTGGACGCTTATATTAGCGCTAATTGCATTTGATTAATACTAATTGCAATTAATTAGTACTAAACACATTAATTAATACTAGTTGCATTTAATTAGTGCTTCAATTAAAACACTAAATTAAGCACATTTTATTTAGTGATGTAATTAGTGTTAATCATGTTTAATTAGTACTAATCATAATTAATTAATGATAACCATGAGCTTAATTAAGCACTAGTCATGTGCATGATTGTTGTACTTAATTGCATAGTATTATCTGCAAGATTCAGTCATACAAGTCATGTTACTTTGGTCACTATAAAAACCCCAATTATTATATTTTATTTTATCATCTTGAGGCTTCTAAGTGTCAAACCTATAGTTGCCTTGCAATAATAGCATCTGTGGAAGATCAGTACTACTAATAATAATGCACTTTAACCCTAAACCCTAAAAAACCAGTGTCATGTAGCCAAACCTATAAGGGAGGCCCCTACAAAACATTTCTATTAAGAAAGAAAAAACAGAGTTTATATACAAGAAAAAGAGAAATGCCACAAAAGTTTAGTGTCCTGTAGCCAATTTTGCCTTAGTAAAATAACACCCAGTTTCATAAAATTGGATATGCCACTCAAGTTTTTTATTCCTTTATATACTAGGAAAATCAATTATTTACCATCGACAAGATTGCCATTTCATGCTACCACCAATGAGTTTGCCCTTCATCATATGTCACCCTATTCATGGAAATAGTCAACATGTGCCACCAGAACAATATTCAATATTCTGCCCACTTTCTCATTTATTTATTACACCTAAAGGGACATGAATTTACATTAAATTAAAAAACTCATAACATAATTAGGCATATTGTAATAAAATACATATATTGCTTCATTGAATTCGAATACAAATACAAAAAGTTTAGATAAAATAACATTTTGGATGGAAAAGTCTATACCATATTCGCATATATATTTTTATGTGAATTTGAATAAGAATACGAATAAAAGAGAAAATTGGTAATCAGATGGAAATCTATGCTGTGTTTTTACTCTATCGAATATAGTAGTCGAATAATACAGATAATTTGTGTATGTTTCCATCTCTATGGGCAACTAAGGTGGGGGAACAACAAAATCTTACCAATTGTACATGATTTAGTTTACATGTACATTCGCATGGCTAGATTTTGATCCCAAAGTTATGAAAGTAGGGGGTGTTATCTCATAGGAAAAGCATACATATCATGAATATAAGTTATAACTGAATCTAGTCATTGTTGCCAGGCATCTTTCTTCATAAATCCCATTACCAATGCAAATCAGTAGCATTGAAGCAATTCTAAATTCAGAAATCATCTTTACCAAGGAACAAATGTTAAACTATTGAACCATCACTTTCTACCATCCAAGCTACAAGGAGCAAGCCCGTTCCTTGTAATTCAATGCAACATACATATACAACTACAATCCAAAACTCTTCACTTCATTGGACAACATTCATATTCAGTGACTCCTAATCATGCAGCCACCATGCTATGTAACATCTTGGTTTTTAGTGCCTTTTTTAAGTTTTAAAGTAAAAAAATAACCATTTAAAATTTTCTTGAATTACTTAAAGCTTAATATGCATTTTTAGAACTTAGAAAGATTTGATATGAATAAAGTAAACATCAATTAAATTTTTTCTGGATTTTTTTGGGATTTTCAGAGTTAATTTGCTATTTATTGGAGCTCAATTGAATTTATCCCAAAATCTGAAATTCAAAAATCATTGAAATTTTGGATTTCATTCTTGGACCAAATTTCTTTTCTTCCAAGCCCATCTCCCTTCTTCCGGCCCAACCTCTCACTCCACGCAGCATGTCTTGCGCGTTGCCCATCTCGTTTGGCTCGGCCCAACCCGCTTCGCGCCTGCTTGCCATCCCACCATGCTCACCATGCGTCGCCCGCATGCACCTCGCCTCTTTCTCCCTCTGCCAACCAGGCCCACCTATCAGCATGAGCCATGTACTATTTATTTTCACACCGTTTCGTCATCATCCTGGACTCTGAGTCCATCTCACCACCGCTTGCATCTCCAACCCGGACTTCCATGTCCTACCCATCTTGGTCGTTATTTCCTCCGGGTATAGAGGCATGCCAGCCCCTCATTTTCTGCACCTCACCACCTTGTCTTCTCGCCGGAGTCATCGTTGCACCACCATGTGCTTCGTCGTCTCACTGGTTTACTTTCCTTCACCGTTGGTGAACCGCGCTAACATCGTCTTTCCACCGGTGAGAGCCCTTCTCCACCGTGCGCACTCTTTCTCTCCACTGCTTTGTCGCCAACACCGGCCACTTTGCCTTGCGCTGCTCGCTTGGCTCCGCCCACGCCACGTGTCCTCATGTGCAACACTTCGGTTGCCTCGCTGCCGACGTTAGTGCATGCATCACCTCTGCTGCATTGCTAGCTATAGTCCTCCATGGAATCAGTTCATGGTAAGCCATGTCTCTGACTTGTAGACTGCACATGTCATACACTAAGCTTGTGCACCGAGTCTACCATAGGCCTGTGAACCCTAGCTGTGGACTTAGTCCATAGACCATGGTCCATATTGTCAGGCAAAAAAATCTTTTCTAGAATTTTCTTTATTTTGGAAAATCCAAAAATCCGTAGGACCCACCTGTCATTTCTAGCCTTTTATTAAATAAATTTCAAAAGGAATATTCTCCTTTCACTCTCAAGTTTTAGTAATTTATTTTTTTGTCAAATCTTCCAAGAGTCCACTCTCCTCTGTCCGAACTCCGATTGATCCGATTCTTCTTTTTAAACACATATAAAATTGTTCTTTATTTTATGGTTCTAGTTTTGTTATTTTTGGATTTTATTTGAATTTATTTGTATTTCATTCATGTTCTCTCTCATTAGATAGTCTTCGGAGTAGCAGAAGCAGGACATGAAGATCAAGAAGTGATAACTGAGCAAAACCAAGGCAAGTCATGACTTTTAATCATGTTGACCCTATTGTTTCAAATCTAAGTACTATTATTTTATTTTAAATTATTATGCGTTACTAATTTATTAGAAACCCTTGTACTTGGTAGTTATCAATCAATTTTGATTGATTCCTCCTTGATAATTTGAATGCCATAATTTCATTATCACTATATGCTAGTTACTTATCTCGTGATACAATATTAGTATCTACTTGGGTTATACGTCTAGTATGTTTAGCCATACTTATTGCTATGTTGAGCTCATATCAAATGTTGATCAATTAATGAATTTTGACTTAATGAGATATTGAACTGTGGTGTTAGCCACAATTATAAAATTTATATACCATGACATGAATAGTGTCATTGGTGTTGGTTAAACCAAATGATTTTCACCTGGACAAGTGATCTTGCAGTAAAGGTGGAAGTGTGGTTAGCACTTTGGGATGTGGATGTCTTGCCTGGGTAATGTTTACGGACTTAGCTTTGTGCATTATTAATCTGAGCCTTACTATGTAGCCATGTCTAATATAGGATGGAATTAGCTGATTAATTTATGATGTTTAAACTTTGGTTTCGCCATTGAGATGAATGTGGATTGTGGTCACCTCCATTGACTCACATCCATTGAGGTGAATGTTTAAACTTTAGCAGGCAAGATCAGGTTGAGATTGAGCATGGCAAAGTCTTTGTTGGGATCTTCTTGGTTGGCATACCTAAGGAAGCGTGTTATACTGGTGACAACATAAGTTGGTCATATCATGTGGGTAAAATTATATAACCTCTGCAAAATATAAAACTATTTGAATAGCTGTGTCTCTGGTTATGGATAATGTTTGATGATTTCACATGAGGGTTAGAGTTTTCATAAAAAACTTAGTTGGGTTTTGTTTGGGAAGTGAATGGTCAGTTCACTTGTGGTTGGAAAGTGAATGGCTAGTTCACTTGTAGTTTATTCAATTTTGACTTATTTATTACTCGTTTTCAAAGTGTGCTTTCAATCTATTTATGGTATTTACTCTAAATTGTACCTTTATGCAAAATATCCACTGAGCCACCATTTTATAAGCATTGCATCATTATATACTGTATTTTGTTATAAACAACTTGCTGAGTACTATATGTACTCACGGCTATATAGTTTGTTGCTCAATTGTTGAGGAAGAACCATATCGACTAGAGATATTTGAGGAGTACTTCGGCACCTTCACGGATTAAGACTTTGGGCATGTCGAATGGCCGCTGTGTTCATCTTTATTTGTAAGGTTGGTTATAAAGTCGCTACTTTGATATTTAATAATATTTGCCTCTTTCATACTTATTTATGAATATGATCGATATTTTATCTATGTATCCACTGTGTGCACTAGCGTGATCTTGGACTAGTGCAGAATACACAGAGAGTTCAAATTTGCATATTCGAGTCTCTACATACTAGCTCAAAAGATTTTGGACAAAAGATTCCAACTACCCCACAAGTCCACATCTACTATCCTTGCTCTTTTTTGGGTCATGGAGAGGGTTATTCATTAAGCTCATTATTGATCCTACAAAGGCATTTGTAATTATGTGATGCAACATTACCCAAATAATAAAATAATTATAATCAATAACTCCCATGTATGTTCACCTCAGTTCATATATAGCTGCAATATCTAGATCAAAGTGCACCCTACTAAAGATTGTAATGTGCGGATTGTGCTTTAATTAAAAGGCACTTACAACTGTATAAACTATTTTGGTTCATTGACACCCCTTGTAAGTCATCGTACCGTGCAAATACATCCCAATCTATTTTTCTCAATTCTCACTAGTTTCTCGTGAATTTCTCATGGTAGCTACAACCATATAACACTCATAAGTGAATCTCACCCAAGTGGTTAAATTGGTACTTATTAATTTGTCCTTCACAACTAATTTCACAACATTAAAGCTATAGAAATAGTAAATATTATATATTATATATAGGATAATTCTAAAATCAGATATTATGCAACCTAGTAAGCAATTAAGCAAACATACGTGAGAGACCATGTGGATGTGACTCCATGTTTGTGATGAGTAATTGACGCGTGTTCGGGAAAGTTTGAGTTTGGTTTGAGTGGTTCGAGCCAAGTCGTTGCTTGACTGTGGTCGGATCTGGTCGAACGCGGTCGGACGTGCTTAGGACGCCTATTTTTCTTTTCGACCGGTTTGAGCTGAGTGGTTCTTATGGTTCAGCTCTTCTTTGTGCTCATGTTCCTTTGCATATTCTTCTCTCCACTGTGATTTGAGTTTCGTTTGAGGGACTGCAGATTCTCTTTGCTCTGAGTTGGATGGTATTTCAAGACCCCTTGGTCACCTTTTCCCATGAGCAAAAGAGTTCATTTGCAGTTCTCCTCTCAAGGATTGGCTCTTCTCTAATTCCCCTGTTTTGCTTTTTCTAGGGTTTCATGTTAGGGGAACTTTAGTTCTTTTGTTTTCGCTTTAGAAGATGGCTTGAGATTTATGTGAGCTTGCCCTGAAGTCATTTCCAAGTGTATTTCAAAGTCTCATGAACAAAGGTGCTAAAAATCTCAAGAAATATGGACCTTGTCATTCCTGCTGAGTTCTCTTCTCAAATTTCAGAGTTTTCAGCTTGCTTCTGTTCTTTGTCTGAATTTCCTTCCTCTTGGGGTCCTCTTGGCTATTTAGTTTATGGGTTTGCTCTTTTGGTCTGAAAATTTCAGCAGTTGTGCAATCTCTTTTGTCTTGGATGGCCTTTTTGTTTGTATTTACTGTGCTGAAAAATAGAGTTTCAGAGTTTTCCCTGCAGCATTTAGTCATGTTTTTCAGTAGAAATCTGACCGGTCCCACCCTGTTGGATGGTCTGCATTTAGGTATTATGAAGCGCCTGTTTGCTGTCTTTGGTGGCTATTTTGCTGCAGCTCTGAAGTCTCTTTTTCTACATGCAGTCCGATTAAAATTCAGCACCTAGATCGGCTCCTTCTCTGCTCTTTTTCAGCTTGTCTCGGCTAGCAAGTTTCCTCTCAAATCTTTGATCCTTTTCAGATTTCAGTTCCAGTCCGTGCAGTTTGAATACTTCCTCTCGGCTGTGGTTTTTATTTTCTGTTTGGTTTGGAGTTTGGTACTCGGTTCTTTCCGGTTTTCAAGCTCATGCTGTCCGCTGGTCCGACTGGCATGAATACTGCAGCATGACCGACATCCAGTGTGCAGCTGCTGATTTTTTTATTTCAGTTCCTTTGCTTTGTGTTCGGTGTTTCCTTCCTGCAATTTGCTCTACTTTCCTGCTGGCTCACTCGCTGAAATCGGCTGAACCTGTTTTGCTGCTTGTGACCACTTCTTAAAGTCTTCATGCTATTTTAGTTTTGCAGCATCTGGTATTTTGTTTTTAGGCAGAGTATGTGTTGTTCTTTGTGTCAGCCGAAAAGGGTCCGTTACTACTTCACTCTCTCAGTATACCACAAGGAACTGTTCTCCTTTCAGTAAAGCATCATTTGCTTTGGACTTTGTCCACTCACTGGATTTCTTCATTTCTCAATCTCTTTTGTTTTTTTCTCTAAATCTCCAGTGAGCACTCTTTTTCTTCTATCTTCATAATTTCTATAGCTATCGGAGAAGAAGACTTTTGTGATACTTTGGGGCGATTTTTAAAGGCATCATTCACCCCCCTCTGTTGCCATTTCCGATCCTTCAATAGAAGCCATCTATCGCAATTGTTCGCAAGTTGTAAAATACCATTGCAAAGAGACCGAGTTTACAAATGCCATCACAAACACAAAACTCTAGGGAATGCCATTGCCGTTAGCTTTTTCATCCATTTGCTCCATTAACCTCTATTTATGAGGGAGAAAATTTATAAATGACACTTTTGCCCTTTGAAATTCTTCTTCTTCTCTGCACCTATGACAAGATGCACACTAGGGAGGTGACATGGCATTCTACATGCACCCAGGGGTGCCTCCCCTTTCTCCCTTGTGCCAACACGAATGGTGCTACCCCTGCCTCCCCGCTTGGTAACCCGTAGAAGCCGTGCGACGCGTGGGTAGCTACGCACCGGCGTCCTACCAAGCACGCTCGAGCCAATCTCCTATTACACTCTGGCTTAACATAAGCCTAGAATGTCATTCACAACTACACTCGCTACCAATTTAAATCATTAATTAAACAATACCAACATCTAGACTTCAAGAATAAGCATCCAACATAAATATAAATGGAAATTTTAGCAACATGGTAATCAATATATTGAGCTTAAAATGAATCAACTAATCACTAAGATGAATCATTTATACAGCTAGACCAAGGAACTATCAAGTGGCAACAATATGAACTAGGAAGAGCTAAGAAAAATCATTAATCGTCTAATTATTGCATGGATAGTGCTAAATTACTTATGACAATAAGTTATTGATCACTAGGTAGAGTGAAGAGCTACAACGGTGCAAGATCTCATGTTCTACTTCCACCCATGCATGGTGCTTTCAATGTTCACCAAAAAACAACATTAAGGTAATGGTGAGTCCACGACTCAGCAAGTATACAATGGAATAATAAATGAGGCAACATCACTAATTAACATTTCATGTGTATTCACCATTAGCTCAATTTCACATATCCATTCTCACCAAATTCCATTCCCATATCTCAATATCTTATTTCTCTTTTCATAATTACAATGTGAGAGACCATGTGGAGGTGTCCCCATGTTTGTGATGAGTAATTGACTCGTGTTCTGGAAAGTTTGAGATTGATTTGGTTGGTTCGGGCCAAGTCGGTGCTTGGCGCAGTCTAGTTCGGTTGGACTTGGTCGAACGTGGTCGGACGTGTTTAGGATGCTTGTTCCTTTTCAGATTGGCTCTTCGGGCTATTTTGTGTTTGAGTATGTTTCACTGATGCTAATGTGTTTGTTTATGCTGTCTCGAGCGGTGCTATGTGACGGTTTGCTTGTCTGTGTGACTGCAGGACTTCGGAGCTAGGTCATGGTGAGGCGTGGGAGGACCAGGACTAGGCACAGGAGGTGTTGAGGTCCAGACGGCAATTTCAGTTCCTTTGCTCTGTGTTCGGTGTTTCCTTCCTGCAATTTGCTCTACTTTCCTGCTGGCTCACTCGCTGAAATCGGCTGAACCTGTTTTGCTGCTTGTGACCACTTCTTAAAGTCTTTAGGCTATTTTAGTTTTGCAGCATCTGGTATTTTGTTTTTAGGCAGAGTATGTGTTGTTCTTTGTGTCAGCCGAAAAGGGTCTGTTACTACTTCACTCTCTCAGTATACCGCAAGGAACTGTTCTCCTTTTAGTAAAGCATCAATTGCTTTGGACTTTGTCCACTCACTGGATTTCTTCATTTCTCTATCTCTTTTGTTTTTTTCTCTAAATCTCCAGTGAGCACTCTTTTTCTTCTATTTTCATAATTTCTATAGCTATCGGAGAAGAATACTTTTGTGATACTTCGGTGCGATTTTTAAAGGCACCATTCACCCTCCTCTGTTGCCATTTCCGATCCTTCAATTTGTATCAGAGCCGGTTAGCTCTTCCTCGTAGATCTTAACCGGTTTCTAGAGCCATGGCGACTGACAAGTTTTCCACCAAGCCCCCGATCTTCGATGGGATCGGCTATCCCTTCTGGAAGAGTCGGATGGAGACCTACATCCAGGCTCAGGGTTACGCCATCTGACGAAAGGTGAAAACTCGATATGTTGTTCCTACCGATGAGAACATCAATACCGGAAACATGGCCGATGTTGAGGCAAATGCTAAGGCGAGGGACATCATAATTCAGGGTCTGAGCAGAAGCGAGTTCGATCGCATCTCTCATCTCACGTCGGCCTTCGACATCTGGGTGACCCTCGACGCATAGTCATAGTCTCTCGTAGGTCGAAGTCGCAGTCGATGGCCTTAGTCACCGATCCCAGCTCTGTATCTGGACCTTCTGACATTTCTTCCGGATTCTCTCTTGCTGCTCCATGTGAAATTGCCGATGATCAACTAGAGCAGCTTCCAGAAAACCAACTCGCTCTCTTAGCCAGAAAATTTTCCCATGCATACAAGGGGGTGAGGGACGAAAGAGAGGAGGGCCCGTGATCTGCTTCAAGTGTGGTGGCCCCAACCACATTCGGGCGAATTGCCCTAAGCTGGAGAAGGGCAAGAACGACTACGGCGGTGTGAGCAAGAACGACTACATCGACAAGAACCGCAACAAGAAGCCCCCAGCTCATGCTCAAGGCAAGAAGAAGTTCCACAACCTTGGCAAAGCCAAGAAGCTCTTTCACTGCGTCCTCACTGTCTTCGACGACCTTGACCTCAGCGAGGTGGAGGGGTGGAGCGACGACGATGGAAAGGACGAGCAAGACCCCAAGGGTGGCGATGACTTCTTCGGCATGTGCTTCATGGCCCTTGAGGGCGATGTGAGCGACAGCGAGCTTTACTCTGACTCCGACGAGGTATACCCCTCATACGACCAGCTTAATGATGCTTTTCTTAAGCTAGGTAAATTTCATGCGAGATCTAGAGCTAGGTGTAGCGAGTTGGAGAAGGAAGTAGATAGACTGTCACGGGAGCTTACTTCACTTATATCTGCTCCCTCCCATGACGAATGTGATACATGTTGTGCTTTGCTTGGTGACATGGAGAAATTAAGGACCTCTCATGAAAGTCTGTCCTCTGAGCTTGACATGATTAAGGTAGAGAATATTAGTCTTCTTGCTGAACTAGAGATGAGTAGGGTAGCGTCTCTTTCATCTACTACTGTTGAGGCTATTTCTTGCACCTCATGTGAGGATAAGGATAATGCTTTTAGAGGTCTTTATACCATGCTTCTCGATCTGCCCGAGACTTGTGAAAGTTGTAATAATTTGAAGATGAACCTAAAAAGGGCAGATCATAAAATTGTTGAATTACAAGCGTTTCTGCTAGAGCCTATTGCTTCATGTGTTAATTGTCCCAAACTAACTGCTGAGCTTGAATCTGCTTCCAAACAGTTTCAAGAGTTGATTGATAACATAACAAATTGGCTCAATATGCTTCTAAGGACCCTGTTAGCTCACCATGCAATAATTGTAACAAACTAAAATCTGACTTGATTGCATTGGATGAAAAATGTGTGAAGCTAACTAAGGACCTTCTAGAGAAGCCATCATTTGCTTGTAATGTGTGTGTTGATGTGGGAGAGAAGCCCAAGGGTAAGGTAGAGATGCTTAGCGACATGAACCAAATGGCTAGCAGTATGATTGTCCTTTCTGAGTCGGCTGTGCGTGCACAAGCCATTCGCTCTTCTGCTATTGGTTCTTCTTCTACTCCCTTACCTTCTGCTGTCTCTTTTTCCCCCTGCTCTTCTTGTATCTCTCTCTTTCGGGAGTGTCAGTATCTTATGAACACTCTCGAGAGATTTGTAGGAGGCAAGAAGAAGCTAAATCTTATTCTAGACCAATCTAAGATTTGTAAATTTAATCAAGGTCTAGGATACGATTTTTCTGAGGATATGAGGAAGCATCCACCTGCTGTTCTTAGACCCATAGCAGTAGGTGTGATCGAGATTGAGCCCAGAACTGATAAAGTCAAATTCAAATCAGCGGGTTTTATCCAAGGGATCTATGACAGTAAGGTGGTTCCACCTGTTGCTTCGACCTCTTAGAAGGCGAAACCTCATCATGCTACTTCCACCTCTCAGAAGGTGAAATACCATTGTACCTTCTGTTAGAAGGATAGACACTTGGTCGAGCGATGCTTCCGGCGTGACAAGATCACATGTAGAGACCGTGTTGAGGCTCTTAGGCGTATTCAGGGTCAGCCCCAGACCTTGAGTGCACCTAAGACCAACACAATGTCGAGAGTTGCTTCAGCTGTTGGGTTTGGGCAGCATCGAGGACTTGGCTTTTCTGGTTTTACTGATTTTTGTCCTCGATATGCCTTTGGTCGTGACTTCCGCCGTTCTAAGGGTAGATCTTGTTTCCCCCGTCGAGATGGCTACCCGCGGCGTGATCAGCATGTTGCCGGTGCTCCGACTCGCTCTCCCATAGCAGTCGGACCCAGCAACAACTTCAGGTCTGCACATAGACCTTCTACTTCTTTGAGCGACAGAGAGCGTAGGGTAGATAGAGGTCAGTCGTGTGTGGCTACTTCTTCTACTCAGCGTGTGACTCAGTATTGGGTTCCAAAATCTCTTTTGATTTATCCCAGTACTGAGCCTTCACTCTCTTGTTGACTCAGGTTTGCCGGGCAGGGAAGGGAGAGGTTTGGCTTGTTGACTCCGGCTGTTCTCGACACATGACCGGAGACTCCCGTTGGTTCTCTTCCCTAGGCCGTGCTCCAGGTGATGAGACTATCACCTTTGGAGACGCTTCGTCTAGGCGCGTCATCGCTAAAGGTACTGTGCGCGTTAATGATTCATTTATTTTAAAATATGTTGCCTTAGTGGGTAAGCTGCAGTATAATTTGCTTTCAGTTTCTCAGCTTACCGATGATGGTTTCAAGGTGAGCTTCAAGAAAAACGCTTGCAAAATTCTTGATTCTACGGGTAGTCTGGTTTGCGGGATTCTTCGTTATGGAAGGATCTTTCGTGCTGATTTTGTTGAGTCTTCTGGTGATCCTCTCAGGTGTTTAGTTGCTTCTGAGTCCCGTGACCTCACTTTCTGGCATAGGAGACTTGGTCATATTGGATTTGACTATTTGACCCGAGTTAGCAGCTACGATCTCATTCGTGGTCTGCCTAAACTTAAGATGGTCAAAGATCTTGTTTGCGCTCCTTGCCGGCACGGCAAGATGGTTGCCGCTTCTCACCCTCCGGTCACAGTGACTATGACCGATGCACCGGGACAGCTGCTCCACATGGACACAATTGGACCAGCTCGAGTGCAGTCAGCAGGAGGGAAGTGGTATGTTTTTGTCGTGGTCGATGACTTTTCGAGGTACTCTTGGGTGTTTTTCTTAGCCTCGAAGGATGAGACATTTGCCCATTTTTGGGGTCTGTTTAGTAGGCTTTCTGTTGAGCTCCTGGGTGCCTTACGAGCGATCCACAGTGACAATGGCACGGAGTTCAAGAATTCGTACTTTGAGAGGTTTTGCGATGAGACAGGTGTAAAGCACCAGTTCTCTTCTCCGCACATCCCACAGCAGAATGGCGTCATGGAGAGGAAGAACCGTACCTTGGTCGAGATGGCCAGGACGATGCTTGATGAGTATTCTACACCTATGAAGTTTTGGGCTGAGGCGATAGCCACCGCGTGCCATGTTTCCAACATAGTTTTTCTGAGGGCACACTTGCATCGCACTCCTTATGAGTTGAGATACGGGCGAAAGCCCAGTGTCTCTCATTTTCGCGTTTTTGGTTGCAAGTATTTTATTCTGAAGTCTGGGAACCTAGATAAGTTTGAGTCACGATCTTGTGATGGGATCTTTCTGGGCTACTCAACTTCTTCGCGAGCTTATAGGGTCTGGAACTGCGAGTCTAGTAAGATGGTAGAGACCTGTGAGGTGACCTTTGACGAGGCCAGTCCGGGGACTAGGCCCGATATCTCAGGTTCTTTAAAGCAGTCCAAGACCATATTTGTGGATGATCAGAGGATGGAGATGAGGGTTGTCTACCCGATCCAGTTCTCCCTCCCCTTGAGGTGCCTGCTTCTTCCACCGCACCTCGAGGAGATCAGCCCATACCTTCCACATCCTCTGGAGTTAGTGGCTCTGTTCCACCTCGTCAGCTCATGAGGTAGAGGCCACTTCCTCATCTCATCCAGGACCTCCCCGACATATCCAAAAAGACCATCCTTCAGAGCAGATAATAGGAGATCTTTTTGAGCGCGTCACACGCTCAAAATCCGGCATGTCACACTTCTGTCTCCACTTTGCTTTTGTTGCTTCTTTCAAGCCCAAGGATATTAGTCATGCCCTTTCTGATGAGTCTTGGGTCAATGCTATGCATGAGGTGTTAGAGAACTTTGAGAAATAAGGTCTGGTCACTTGTTAAGCCCCTTAGAGGTCATAATGTCATAGATACCAAGTGGGTGTTCAAAAACAAGCAAAGTGAGGATGGGGTAGTCATTCGAAACAAGGCTAGGTTGGTAGCTCATGGTTTATCCCAGGTTGAGGGTCTAGATTTTGAGGAGACCTTTGCCCCTGTAGCTAGGCTAGAGGCTATTAGAATCTTGCTTGCATTTGCGGCGTCTAAGGGCTTCAAGCTTTACCAGATGGATGTCAAGAGTGCCTTACTCAATGGGTATATTGAGGAAGAAGTCTATGTCAGGCAGCCTCTAGGTTTTGAGGACCCCAAATACCCAAACCATGTTTATAAGCTCTCCAAAGCCTTGTATGGACTTAAGCAAGCCCCTAGAGCTTGGTATGAGAGGCTTAAGTCCTATCTGTTGAGTCATGGGTTTGAGACGGGTAAGGTAGATAAGACCTTATTCATTCGTAGGCATAGCAATGACCTTCTACTCGTCCAGATTTATGTGGATGACATCATCTTTGGCGGCTCCTCTCATGCTCTTGTTTCTCAGTTTTCCGATGTCATGATCTCGGAGTTTGAGATGAGCATGATGGGCGAGTTGAGCTTCTTTCTTGGCTTTCAGATCAAGCAGACTCGGGAGGGTACCTTCTTGCATCAGGGCAAGTACACTCAAGACCTCCTGAGACGCTTTGATATGAGTGATGGTAAGCCGGTGTCCACTCCTATGGCTTCATCAGTTTCACTCGACCCAGATGAGGACGGCGAGCCAGTTGATCAGAAGGAGTATTGAAGCATGATTGGCTCCCTCTTGTACCTCACTGCCTCGAAACCGGACATACACTTCTCTGTGTGTCCATGTGCTCGATTTCAGGCTTCTCCTCACGTATCTCACCGCCAGGCAGTGAAGCGCATCCTTCGGTACCTTCGAGCTACCATAGACTATGGTATCTGGTACTCTTCCTCATCCTGTCTTTCCCTCAGAGCCTACTCGGACGCAGACTTTGCTGGCTGTAGGATAGATCGGAAGAGCACTTCTGGCACCTGCCGATTTATTAGCATTTCTCTTGTTTCTTGGTCTTCTAGAAAGCAGTTCGGTGTTGCACAGTCCACCGCAGAGGCCGAGTACGTTGCTGCCGCTAGTTGCTGTAGCCTGGTGCTTTGGATGGTTTCGACCCTGCGGGACTTTGGGTTAGTCATAGCCAGTGTTCCACTCTTTTGTGATAACACTTCTGCCATTAACATTGCCAAGAACCCAGTGCAGCACTCTCGGACCAAGCACATTGATATCAGATATCACTTCCTTCGAGACCATGTGGAGAAGGGTGACATAGTGCTCCAGTTTGTGGAGAGTGACCACTAGTTGGCTGACATCTTTACCAAGCCTTTGGATAGCTCTAGGTTTTCAGCTCTGTGGGGAGAGCTTGGGGTGGTTTGTCCTTATGGACTGTTGTGAGGGGGAGCTTTGTGTTTTACTGTTTTACTCTATTTATTATGCTCATGCTCCTTTCTGTTGCATTGCATGCGGGTGCATATGGGTTAGTCCTCCTAGCATAGATTAGAGTGTTTCTATCGTCCAGTTGTTTAGACTTCTTTCTCTCATCTTGTGATTCAAGGATGATGTTGTTGGATCGAACTTGGCGACAGAGGGGGGGGGGTGAATGTCGATTTTGAAAACTAGCCCCCAAAAATACTCAACTCAAGAGAACTTCTCCACTAAAAACTATTCTCTCCGATAGCTATAGGGAGCTATGAAGAGGATTCTAAGTGCTTGTTGGAACTTCACAATACAGAGGGGACACTGGAAGAAGTACCATCAGAGAAGACACGGAAACCAACACAATGCATAAATGGCACCAAAATAGCAAAGGGCCGGTCTGACCACAATGCTTGGGGCGGTCAAACCGCATGGATGCCGCCAGTCTGACCGCTCCCCACACGCCGGTCAGACCACCAAGTCATGGGCGGTCAGACCGCAAGTCTCCAGCCGGTCAGACCGGTTATGCTGAAAAATTTGCAGCAGAGCCCGAGCCTGAAAATGAAGAAAGGCTGAAATACAAGGACTTTCAGATTTCAACAAAAAGAATGTTTCCCTATTGTTCTCCTGAGACCTAGAGGCAAAGAGAAAGCTCTAAATAACGAGAAGATACAAGGGAGCCAAGAGAATCCATCCTGAAAACATAAACTTGAGATTTGACCATAAAACTGAAAAACCTGCAGTGCCAACACAAAAACTCAAATGGCTCAATGGTCTTAAGTCCTTTGCTCATGAGCATTTGCAGATAAGTTAGCAATAGCTAGAGGACTTCCCAGACCAGAAATTTGGCCATCTCCTCAAGGGGAACAAAATCTACCTCAAACCCTAGACATGAACAAGAACTGAACAGGAACAACCCAAAACCCAAATTGCTCAATGGTCTTAAGTCCTTTGCTTACGAGATTTTGCAGTTATGTTAGCAATAACAAAATGACTTCTCAGACCAAAAATCAAGCCACCTCATGAAGGGAATCACTAAACACACCAAAACCATAGACAAGAAGAAGGAAGAACAGAGAAGCCCAAAATGCCAAAACTGAAATCAAACAGTTGTCTCTGGGATTTTAGCTGACCAAATGGTCTAGAATCATAACCCCATCACAGAGCAACCCATTTTGGCACTTCTCAGCAAGAATCAACAAGAAACACAAAAACTGAAAAATCACTCAAAAGAGGCATCGAAGGGAAATGAACAACAGAGAGCTAGAGACTTAAACAGATTCAACCAAAGCCATCTCATATTGATATAGAGGAAAGGAGATACATGATTACAATGGAGAATCAACTCACACCCTCTCTACTTCCCCATACATGCTTGGAAGATCAAGAACCCATTTCCAAGAACATACACAGAGGGAGTAGCAACGATGGAGACACACAAAGAGGGGACACAACCCTGCCCTTCTCACCCACTTCCAACCACTAAAGAGCAAAGGCAAACCACCTCCTAAACTCTTTTGACCAATAGAAACCCTAACTCTCTCCCAAAGCCATGAGGGGGCATGCAGCCACTCCCTCCTTTATATAGCCCTTGGCTAACAGGTCTCCAACCCGTTATGCCCGCCAGATCCAACGGAACCCGCTCCCGCCTGTGCAGCCTTGTGTTTTTACCAAAACGCCCCTCGTGCACCTTCCGGGAAGCTTCCTTGTTCCTTGTCGTCCAAGCCTCGCAACCACCTCGAGTCTCCGCCGTCTTCGACACATCCGACCGTTCTAACCTCGACACCGCCCGTGTCTAGTCCGGTCACCTCATGTCTCGCCACAACTCTGCCTCGACGTCCTGCAGCCAACACAGGCAAGAAACACATCAAATAGCACCGTTCGATACATGTAAGCATAAATGCATTAATGAAATAGCCCAAACCTGACAAGTCGACATAATATGCATCCTAAACATTTTGACCAGGTTTGACCAAATCCGACCGAGCCCGATTGCACCACGCAACGTCAAGGTCTGAACTAACCAAATCAAACTCGACTCTCCTAAACCGATGTCAATTACTCATCACACACATGGGATGACTTCCACATGGTCTCTCAGCTGTTTATTAGCTGTTTCTCTTCTCACTAGGTTGAGCTCACTCACTTCTTATAGGTTCTAGCAAGGGTTGGGCCACCTTTGGGTAGACAGGGTACGTGTTTGCTCCTTAGTATGTTAGATGATCAGCTGATAGTCCTAGAGTCATATGGGGTAGATGAGAGTCAGTCTGAACCATAGTATCCTCTATATCTTGTCTATGCTTTAAGAACTGCCTTTTTGATTTCTTTGTCAGCTTCTCGCTTTATTGCTTTGGTTCAGGGGGAGTTCATTTGGGAGCTTCTAGATCTTAATGATGTCATAACTCAACTTGAACTAAAGTTGCATCACATGTTGAGGGGGAGCTGGTTTTTCTTGCATTTCAACATTCTGCATTGTAATATAACTACATGGAGCCTTGATTATTATCCTTATATGACATGCTTACAATGCATTACATCTTGCCATGATCTGTGCTTACTTGCTAGATTTATCATGACTTTATATGTGTAGTCTAGTCTTTGCCATGATAGGTTGATTAAAAATACGCAACTTGAATTAATTCATGTCATGTTAGCTCTTGAGATTAGTCTGTCTTTAGTTATCCTCTTATTATTCATGCCATGTCAAATAGGCTGAGTTGAGTCTTGAATCTTTATTGAACTTTAGATTGAGCTATGCTAGTTTCTTGATGAAGTATGAGTTAGTACACCCGTTTAAGAAAGAAAAAAGATCTATTTTGTGCGAAACAACTGATCTCACCAATTCTTTCTCATGAGACTGCTTGCCATTGCACTAGGCATGAACTCAAGGGGAGTTTTGGATGACCAAGGTTATCTTCTTAAGCTTCTCGCTTGGAGTAGTCGCATAAGGCTTGAGATCTAGCACATGACTAAACAAAAATCTTGGGTGGTAACAACCATGAGTTTCTATAAAGAAAACATGCCAATTGTGCTAAATTTGCTTAATTACACAAAAAGATCAAGTACTTGAACAAATGATTCATTCTTTAACTTGCAGCACTCTAAATTGACTCAATACTAGCTTCTTGGTTCCACTTCGATTATTGGCATGGCCTGCATCATCTTTGGATACCTCTAGCTAGACTATAATCATGGATGATTTGACATGCTAAGCAATTCGCCTAACCTTCAGCTTCTAACTTATTTGGTTTAGCTTGTCTATACATATATTGTCATGATCTTGATAGCATTCTTATATGTTATGGCTTGGTGTAATACTTCAAGGTCATTTTGGATAATCTTTATGGCTCATCATGCTTAAGATGAATAATATTCAGCCATTCCATCCATACTCATGATTTATTCTCTTCCTTGCATCTTGATGATTTTATTGCCAAAATGGGGAGAATAGTGTAGAAAAAGTCATTTGGGAACGTTCTGGAAAAGTTATAAACAACTTGCTGAGTACTATATGTACTCACGGCTATATAGTTTGTTGCTCAATTGTTGAGGAAGAACCATATCGACTAGAGATATTTGAGGAGTACTTCGGCACCTTCACGGATTAAGACTTTGGGCATGTCGAATGGCCGCTGTGTTCATCTTTATTTGTAAGGTTGGTTATAAGGTCGCTACGCTGATATTTAATAATATTTGCCTCTTTCATACTTATTTATGAATATGGTCGATATTTTATCTATGTATCCACTGTGTGCACTAGCGTGATCCTGGATTAGTGCAGAATACACAGAGAGTTCAAATTTGCATATTCGAGTCTCTACATACTAGCTCAAAGGATTTTGGACAAAAGATTCCAACTACACCACAAGTCCACCTCTACTATCCTTGCTCTTTTTTGGGTCATGGAGAGGGTTATTCATTAAGCTCATTATTGATCCTACAAAGGCATTTGTAATTATGTGATGCAACAATACCCAAATAATAAAATAATTATAATCAATAACTCCCATGTATATTCACCTCAGTTCATATATAGCTGCAATATCTAGATCAAAGTGCACCCTACTAAAGATTGTAATGAGCGGATTGTGCTTTAATTAAAAGGCACTTACAAATGTATAAACTATTTTGGTTCATTGACACCCCTTGTAAGTCATCGTATCGTGCAAATACATCCCAAGTCTATTTTTCTCAATTCTCACTAGTTTCTCGTGAATTTCTCATGAAATTATTGACATATAGACTTAACATCAAGCTTCGCTCTCAGCATGGTAGCTACAACCATATAACACTCATCAGTGAATCTCACCCAAGTGGTTAAATCGGTACTTATTAATTTGTCCTTCACAAATAAATTCACAACATTAAAGCTATAGAAATAGTAAATATTTTATATTATATATAGGATAATTCTAAATTCAGATATTATGCAACCTAGTAAGCAATTAAGCATACATACGTGAGAGACCATGTGGATGTGACTCCATGTTTGTGATGAGTAATTGATGCGTGTTCGGGAAAGTTTGAGTTTGGTTTGAGTGGTTCGAGCCAAGTCGTTGCTTGACTGTGGTCGGATCTAGTCGAACGTGGTCGGACTTGCTTAGGACGCCTATTTTTCTTTTCGACCGGTTTGAGCTATTTTGTACTTAAGAATTCTCGTTAACACATTTCATGATATCGAGCGGTGCTATGTGATTTGTTTCTTATCTGTGATGGCTGCAGGACGTTGAGGCTAAGTCGTGGCGAGGCACAGGATGACCGGACTAGGCACAGGTGGTGTTGAGGTCGGAGCGGTCGGGATGTGCTGAAGACGGCGAGGACTCGAAGTGGTAGCGAAGCTTGGACGGCAAGAAATGTGGAAGCATCCCGAAAGGTGCAGAAGGGGTGTTTTGGTAAATACGTAGGGCTGCACAAGTGGAAACGGTTTCAGCTTGGAATTATCGGGTAAAACAGGTCGGAAACCCGGTAACCAAAGGCTATATAAAGGAGGGATGTCTCCTGGTGGCTATATGGCTTGGGAGAGGAGTTAGGGTTTTTGCTTTTGAGTTTCTTTCTATTGTGAGTTGGTAAAAAAGGCAGTGTGTTAGCTTTGCTTTTGTCTGTGTGAGCAGAGAGTAGTTGAGATGAGTTCTTGATTTGCATCTGCGTATGGGGCAGCCTGGGTGAGTTCCTTAAGTTCTTGTGTTGTGTTCTTAAGGTGTGAGATGCTATAAGAAATCCCATGTAAGCATTCCTCTCTATGAATCAAGATGAGGAGGACTTTGGCTGAGTGGTTCTTATGGTTCAGCTCTTCTTTGTGCTCATGTTCCTTTGCATGTTCTTCTCTCCAATGTGATTTGAGTTTTGTTTGAGGGACTGCAGATTCTCTTTGCTCTGAGTTGGATGGTATTTCAAGACCCCTTGGTCACCTTTTCCCATGAGCAAAAGAGTTCATTTGCAGTTCTCCTCTCAAGGATTGGCTCTTCTCTAATTCCCCTGTTTTGCTTTTTCTAGGGTTTCATGTCAGGGGAACTTTAGTTCTTTTGTTTTCGCTTTAGAAGATGGCTTGAGATTTATGTGAGCTTGCCCTGAAGTCATTTCCAGGTGTATTTCAAAGTGTCATGAGCAAAGGTGCTAAAAATATGAAGAAATATGAACCTTGTCATTCCTGTTGAGTTCTCTTCTCAAATTTCAGAGTTTTCAGCTTGCTTCTGTTCTTTGTCTGAATTTCCTTCCTCCTGGGGTCCTCTTGGCTATTTAGTTTATGGGTTTGCTCTTTTGGTCTGAAAATTTCAGCAGTTGTGCAATCTCTTTTTGTCTTGGATGGCCTTTTTGTTTGTATTTACTGTGCTGAAAAATAGAGTTTCAGAGTTTTCCCTGCAGCATCTTGTCCTGTTTTTCAGCAGAAATTTGACTGGTCCCACCCTGTTGGATGGTCTGCATTTAGGTATTATGAAGCGCTTGCTTGCTGTCTTTGGTGGCTATTTTGCTGCAGCTCTGAAGTCTCTTTTTCTACATGCAGTCCGATTAAAATTCAGCACCTAGATTGGCACCTTCTCTGCTCTTTTTCAGCTTGTCTCGGCTAGCAAGTTTCCTCTCAAATATTTGATCCTTTTCAGATTTCAGTTCCAGTCCGTGCAGTCTGAATACTTCCTCTCGGCTGTGGTTTTTATTTTCTGTTTGGTCTGGAGTTTGGTACTCGGTTCTTTCCGGTTTTCAAGCTCATGCTGTCCGCCGGTCCGACTGGCATGAATACTGCAGCATGACCGACATCCAGTGTGCAGCTGCTGATTTTTTTTATTTTAATTCCTTTGCTTTGTGTTCGGTGTTTCTTTCCTGCAAATTGCTCTACTTTCCTGCTGGCTCACTCGCTGAAATCGGCTGAACCTGTTTTGCTGCTTGTGACCACTTCTTAAAGTATTCATGCTATTTTAGTTTTGCAGCATCTGGTATTTTGTTTTTAGGCAGAGTATGTGTTGTTCTTTGTGTCAGCCGAAAAAGGTCTGTTACTACTTCACTCTCTCAGTATACCGCAAGGAACTGTTCTCCTTTCAGTAAAGCATCATTTGCTTTGGACTTTGTCCACTCACTGGATTTCATCATTTCTCAATCCCTTTTGTTTTTTTCTCTAAATCTCCAGTGAGCACTCTTTTTCTTCTATCTTCATAATTTCTATAGCTATCGGAGAAGAAGACTTTTGTGATACTTCGGTGCGATTTTTAAAGGCACCATTCACCCCCCCTCTGTTGCCATTTCCGATCCTTCAATACGAGCCATCTATCGCAATTGTTCGCAAGTTGTAAAATACCATTGCAAAGAGACCGAGTTTACAAATGCCATCACAAACACAAAACTCTAGGGAATGCCATTGCCGTTAGCTTTTTCATCCATTTGCTCCATTAACCTCTATTTGTGAGGGAGAAAAATTTATAAATGACACTTTTGCCCTTTGAAATTCTTCTTCTTCTCTGCACCTATGACAAGATGCACACTAGGAGGTGACATGGCATTCTACATGCACCCAGGGGTGCCTCCCCTTTCTCCCTTGTGCCAACACGAAGGGTGCTACCCCTGCCTCCCCGCTTGGTAATCAACTAATCACTAAGATGAATCATTTATAAAGCTAGACCAAGGAATTATCAAGTGGCAACAATATGAACTAGGAAGAGCTAAGAAAAATCATTAATCGTCTAATTATTGCATGGATAGTGCTAAATTACTTATGACAATAAGTTATTGATCACTAGGTAGAGTGAAGAGCTACAACGGTGCAAGATCTCATGTTCTACTTCCACCCATGCATGGTGTTTTCAATGTTCACCAAAAAAACAACATTAAGGTAACGGTGAGTCCACGACTCAGCAAGTATACAATGGAATAATAAATGAGGCAACATCACTAATTAACATTTCATGTGTATTCACCATTAGCTCAATTTCACATATCCATTCTCATCAAATTCGATTCCCATATCTCAATATCTTATTTCTCTTTTCATAATTACAATGTGAGAGACCATGTGGAGGTGTCCCAATGTTTGTGTTGAGTAATTGACTCGTCTTCTGGAAAGTTTGATGAGGCGATGGGGTCCCGATTTTCCGATAGGATGATAACTATCGATTTTGGTGGAGATGACTCTTGCGATCCGACTACAACCGTACGAGACGTCACTTGCGCCTTAGCAATCGCTGAACCACACCCAAGTCGTTATCAACCGTGCCAAGAACGCGGTTGACCTGACCACGAAGGTCTATTCCTGCATGCAATCGAAGAACAAGCAAGAACAAGGATAGTGAGCAACCTGAATTTGCTAGATATAAAAGTCGCACAAGGATAGTTGAGGTTCTGTAACACGAATCTGTTGGTCTAGCCGACACAAGAGAACGTGGAGTTTGCACAAGGGGCTAAACTGATCTAAACAAAACCTAAGTCCTAGAAACGGAGGCGGCGGCTCCTATATAGTGAAAACAACCAGGGGAGGCGTCCCAAAGGGTACACCCTAGGGTTACAAGGCCCATGGGCCCAAGTGGAGGTGGCGCAGCACCCTTTTGACTCGGACTCAGAAACCTACGTGGATTGTTTTGATGATTCCGGCCGGCTCGGATGGAATTTGGAGATGACGTTGGATCCATTGGAAAGTAGACTTGATAAGCTTTCCATGAAGTACAAGAACGTCCCAAACGGAGTTCGTATGAAGAAGTTATGTCCGTTTAAACTTGCACCATTGCAGCAGTCCGAATCCGATTCTAGTACGTGACCAACGTGGACTCTTTTGACAATTGCGGCCGGCTCGGATAGAATTTGAAGATGATGTTTAATCCGTTGGAAAGTAGACTTCATAAGCTTTCCATGAAGTACAAGAACGTCCCAAACGGAGTCCGTATGAGGAAGTTATGCCCGTTTGAACTTGGTACCATCGCAGCAGTCCGAGTCTGATTCCAAAACGTGTCCAACTCGAATTCGTGCTTGACTTGGTCCCAAAGTGACGTGGTGACCTCCCTTATTCCTTCCATGCATGTCCAGGACTCCATGTCCCTTTCCTTCATCCTTTCCCAAGTTCCTAAGCACAATTAAATCACTTGCATTAGGTAGCGGTCTATTCTTAGTAACATATGAAGGCTAAAGAAACGAATTCACCTTTAGTTCAATCTTGATATTGGGCGCTATTGTCGTATGTGTTTGTGGCGTGGTCACATCATCCTCCCCTTCTTGATAGAAAACCGTCCTCGGTTTTAGCATATGTGTAGCCTCACGTATTGCATGATGTTGATCATAAATGTCGGTACATAATAACAAACGCAACAAACTCTCATTATGTAATATCATAAGTTCTTTGTCAAACAAAGTGAAACCTGTTTGAAACGAACTCACCTGATAATTTAAGTGGTGCGTAGGAGCTCTTGTAATTCGAACAACAAGTATAGCAAATATGATTATATCCATAGGGTACATGTTCTTATCATTCTCCCCTTCTTGAAAGTAAAGCCGTCCTCGGCTTTTGATAAGCTGAAAGTATGGTAACAGAGAAGCCAAGGTGTATGCATGGTATATGTATATGTCATCCGTTTTAACAGTTCTTCGTTGTTGCACAATTAATGTTATAAAACAACAGTGATCATAAAAGCTCATTATATTATTAACCCAAAAGTAATCATATATGTTAATGAGCAAATCAAAATTTCTCACACAGCAATTATTGCAACTTGTTTTGCAAATGTAAGTGAAGCATCTATGCAATTCAAATCTTTGAAGTTGTATACTTGTAGTGGTGGCACATATGGGTAAAGCTACAACTTTTGGAATCAAGCAAAGTTCTTTGATATAATCAGATTTCAATTGAGCAATAGCAAATTCATCTAGTAAGGGTGAAAAGATTTGCAAGTTCTTCCATACATCAATTTCATTATTCAGATTGTCAATGTTAGATGGTTCAAAAATAGATGAACACATAGGTATTGGATGAGTACTAAATTTTACTTCCTTCTCATATTGAACAAGATTCAACACACAAGAATTGTTGTCCAATACAGCAAGCTTCAATTCATCCATGTGATCATAAGTTATGCATATTCGATATACAAAAAATTGATTTTCTACACCATAATCTCCAATCAAATTAAACTTATACCCAAGGGTGTAGGCACTAAACAAGAATTTCGAACATGCAAGTTCAGAAACTTTCTCCATAGCACAATCCAAACTAACGGCCTCATTAAGCTTGATATAGCACAATGCATCAGCAGGGGATATTCTATCAAATACTTCCTTATGTGTAATTAATTCGACAAGTGCAAAATTGTGAGAATTTAGATCGGCATATGGTTCGTTCAAGTCAACACAAGGAATATCAAAAGATTGCACTACAGCAGGTATATACTCACAAGGTTGATCTATGTCTTGTTGTAGCACCAAATCAGTACCTTTGTCATTATCGTCCTCATTAGATACTGTATTTACCTCAAACTTCTCCTCTAATGGCATAAGATGCACCAGATCATCCTTCACCTCTTCAAGTATCTCGGTGGTATCTGTAGATGGAGTAGAAACCAAAACAATATCAACATTTTCAATTACCTCAGATTCCACCTCGCTTGTGACCATGAGTGCTGGAGGTACAAAACGATGTCGCAATTTCTTTTTCATCTCCTCCCATGTGTATATATAGTGGAACTCGAGTTTCGACCACCAATGTTGAACATCACCAATCAGCGCTGTCCTTGCCATGCTCATCTTTTCATAAGGATCAAGATCTTGTCTTTCAAAGTAGCTATCCATCATAGTAACCCACAAGAAGTAGTCCGACGACGTACTCTCAGCGGTGAGTGGCAAGATATATACCGGTAATTGTTTCCCTTCAAGTTCAAATCTGCCCGCGATGACATCATAATCTACCAATTTTCTCAAGCCTGTCATTGTTAGTAGAAAACAAGGAAACAAATCACAAGTAAATGTTCCTATCAACTACTAGGATATGGAGGCTCAAATCAAGTCACGCATCTCTCAAGCTCTTACCAAATTCTTACAAGTTCTTACCAAAACAAACAGGTGGTGCAACCGGTGGCTGGTTCGTGATAAATCTGACTCAAGTGATGAGTAAAGCGATTGCAAGGTACAGCGAGACCTGTTCGGTTAGTAGAAAAGTGGAGCTTGGATAGGCTATGTATTTTGTAGCAAAGGAAAGCAATCAATTAATTTCAGAAATTGCACAGAATTGAATTATAGTTCGTATGTAGCACTTAGCCTATGTTGCTGATCAACCAAAGATGGAAGAAGGCTAAAATAAGTGTATGGTAATGTATGGGAGTGGTAAATACAAGATAATTCAATTGAATGCAATCTGGAATTGAAGGGCACAAGGATTGACCCAAAACATGGAAACTGAAGATTTCTGTCCACTGGACAGCAAGTCTGTATTTCGGCCGTAACTTTTTTTCAGTTGCCTTTTTTTCAATGATTCTTTTTTTCTCCGTTTCCTGACGGCTTTTTCTACAACTTTTGTTTTGGGGCCAAGTTCTGGAAACCGACCGAAAAATTCGCACAAATTCACAAGTGCCGGCTGTTGCAGATTCAATCTGGATTTTATGTGAACTTGCACCGCAGATATCTCTTAACTGCCTTTCTGGAATGACGTGAAATTTTACAGATAGATGGATGATGAATTTTTGAATCTAATGGCGGTGGTCTCACTCAAAAATAATCTCGGAATCAAAAGATATGGCATTTTTGGTGGCGGCTGCAGAGGAAGGAAAAATCAGCCGAATTGGAATTAGGGTTTGGGGTGGGGATTTTTTTTGTTTGGATTTTTTATGGAATCAAGGATATGACCAGCAACTAGACAAAGCTAAAACGGACACAAATTCAATTTAGCAAACCAAAACTAACAGATTGAAAGGCACAACGGGGTTTGGACAGCGGAAATTAACTCTTTTTGTGGAGCAATTTTTCTGGACTATGGGAAATAAAAATCAATCTACTAACTAGGGATACAAAGAATTCCTACCGGTCAACTGAAGCTCTGATACCACCTGATGAGGCGATGGGGTCCCGATTTTCCGATAGGATGATAACTATCGATTTTGGTGGAGATGACTCTTGCGATCCGACTACAACCGTACGAGACGTCACTTGCGCCTTAGCAATCGCTGAACCACACCCAAGTCGTTATCAACCGTGCCAAGAACGCGGTTGACCTGACCACGAAGGTCTATTCCTGCATGCAATCGAAGAACAAGCAAGAACAAGGATAGTGAGCAACCTGAATTTGCTAGATATAAAAGTCGCACAAGGATAGTTGAGGTTCTGTAACACGAATCTGTTGGTCTAGCCGACACAAGAGAACGTGGAGTTTGCACAAGGGGCTAAACTGATCTAAACAAAACCTAAGTCCTAGAAACGGAGGCGGCGGCTCCTATATAGTGAAAACAACCAGGGGAGGCGTCCCAAAGGGTACACCCTAGGGTTACAAGGCCCATGGGCCCAAGTGGAGGTGGCGCAGCACCCTTTTGACTCGGATTCAGAAACCTACGTGGATTGTTTTGATGATTCCGGCCGGCTCGGATGGAATTTGAAGATGAGGTTGGATCCATTGAAAGTAGACTTGATAAGCTTTCCATGAAGTACAAGAACGTCCCAAACGGAGTCCGTATGAAGAAGTTATGTCCGTTTAAACTTGCACCATTGCAGCAGTCCGAATCCGATTCTAGTACGTGACCAACGTGGACTCTTTTGACGATTGCGGCCGGCTCGGATAGAATTTGAAGATGAGGTTTAATCCGTTGGAAAGTAGACGTCATAAGCTTTCCATGAAGTACAAGAACGTCCCAAACGGAGTCCGTATGAGGAAGTTATGCTCGTTTGAACTTGGTACCATCGCAGCAGTCCGAGTCTGATTCCAAAACGTGTCCAACTCGAATTCGTGCTTAACTTGGTCCCAAAGTGACGTGGTGACCTCCCTTATTCCTTCCATGCATGTCCAGGACTCCATGTCCCTTTCCTTCATCCTTTCCCAAGTTCCTAAGCACAATTAAATCACTTGCATTAGGTAGCGGTCTATTCTTAGTAACATATGAAGGCTGAAGAAACGAATTCACCTTTAGTTCAATCTTGATATTGGGCGCTATTGTCGTATGTGTTTGTGGCGTGGTCACATCATCCTCCCCTTCTTGATAGAAAACCGTCCTCGGTTTTAGCATATGTGTAGCCTCACGTATTGCATGATCTTGATCATAAATGTCGGTACATAATAACAAACGCAACAAACTCTCATTATGTAATATCATAAGTTCTTTGTCAAACAAAGTGAAACCTGTTTGAAACGAACTCACCTGATAATTTAAGTGGTGCGTAGGAGCTCTTGTAATTCGAACAACAAGTATAGCAAATATGATTATATCCATAGGGTACATGTTCTTATCATTTGAGATTGATTTGGTTGGTTCGGGCCAAGTCGGTGCTTGGCGCAGTCTAGTTCGGTTGGACTTGGTCGAACGTGGTCGGACGTGTTTAGGATGCTTGTTCCTTTTCATGATTGGCTCGTCGGGCTATTTTGTGTTTGAGTATGTTTCACTGATGCTAATGTGTTTGTTTATGCTGTCTCAAGCGGTGCTATGTGATGGTTTGCTTGTCTGTGTGACTGCAGGACTTCGGAGCTAGGTCATGGTGAGGCGTGGGAGGATCGGGACTAGGCACAGGAGGTGTTGAGGTCCAGACGGTCAGAGACGTCGAAAATGATCGAGGTTGCTGAGGTGGTTGCGAGTCGGGAGACGAGGAACTGGAGCTGGAGCTGCGGAGGTGGTCACGACGGGCAACGGCGAGGTGGATCGGGACTAGGCTCAGGGAGGAGCTGAGGTCCGGATGGTCAGGATGCCGGGTGCGATCGTGCGAGGACAAGAAGCTTCCAGGAAGGTGCAGCAGGGGCATTTCGGTAAAATGCGCAAGGCTGCAAAATGGAAGCGGATTCGATTTAAGATAACGGGTTGGAGACCCGTTAGTGGATGGCAGTAGAGAGGTTTGGGTTTGGAGTGGAGTGGCTGGTTCCCTCAATTTCTTGTGTTGTGAGAGAGTTTGACTTGTTGCCTCTTTTGGTGTGTGAGTTTGGGGGTGGAATGGAGCTGCCACTTCTTGATTTTCTCCTTGTGGCTGTGAGCCTGGAGTCAAAAGGGGCAGCTGGTTGTGTGAGCAGGACAGCAAGCATGTGAGCCTGGAATGCAAGAGTGTGTGTTCTCAGTGTAGTGCTCTGGTGTGAGTTCTGTGCGTGAGTTCATCTCAGTTTGTGAAATCATGTAGTAAGAGTTCTCAGGATGTGAGAATGGGTTGATGTGGCTGTAGAAGAATTCTTATGTAATTGCCCATGTCTCTGAATCTATATGAAAAGTCCTGAGTTTGAGCTATTATGATTTCTTTGCCTCTTCTGTTTGTTCTAGCTCTTTCTGGGTGCTTTCAGATTTCCCTGATTCTGAGTTAAGTTCTTGTGAAGAGTAGGTTCGGTTTGCTGCTCTGTGATGGGAATCTACCTCAAAGTCATTTGACCAATTCATACCCAAGAGCAAAAGCTAGATATTCACTTTTCTTAGTTGAGCAACTCATTTCCTTTGTTTTGTCAAACCTAGGGTTTGGAGGCAGGGAAGTTTGAGCAGTTTGATTCTTTTGGTAAAGTTTGTGTTAGGCTTGTGCTTCTTAGTTGTGAGGCAATTTCTTGTTGAAATTTCAAGCTCCATGTCTAAGAGAGTAGAGATTCGCAAACTATGTAAAATTAGGTCTCACTTTGCTCTGTGCCCTGCTTCAACTTCTTGTTTTGATTTAGAGATGCAGTCAGATGTTTCCCTTGCTCCTTGTCTGCATTCTCCTCCTTCTGTGGTTGATTATTTATTTTGTAATCGTGTTCACTTAACCCGAGAAGAGCAGCGAGAATTCAAGAAATTCTCTGTTTTTGGCAGACTGGAGTATTTACTGTTTTAGCTAGCTTTCAGTCTCTAAAGTTCAGTTTTCTTGCAGGTTTTAGTCCAGTTTGGTTCAGTTTTTACTGCTTTCTGTCAAGTCAGTTTCAGCTCTCTTTTGCCGAGTTTTGTTGGTCTGCTGCCCAGTTTTCTATTCTGAATTTGTTTAGCTGCAGCTTCTGTTTCAGCCTGTTCATTCTGTGCCGACAGCACACAGTTCTTCTGCTTTCGGGTGCTTTCGTTTCTTGCTGCTCTCAGGTGAAATACTGCACTCAGACCGCGTATAAGCATGCAGTTAGATTGGGCATTCTTAAGCAGTCTGACCGTTCATTTGCCAGCAGTCTGACCGGGACAGCTCTCATGTCAGTCCGGTTGTGAACTCTGCAGTCAAGTTTCAGTTTTCTTCTTCCTGTACTCCTTTGTTTCTCGGCAGCAAAATCTGTATTTTCTATGCATCTTTTTCCAGCTTTCGGTTCCATTCTTCCTTCAGTTTGCAGTGTTCTTTTCTCTGTTGTCTTTCAGCCAAAACATTGCAGACTTCTGTAGAGTATTCAGTTTAACCGAGTTGGTTCAGTGCTGTGCTGTTTTCAGCCGAAGTACTGCAGGTTTTGGCCAAGATTTTCTTTAATCTCTTTTGCAGGTTTCAGCTGATTGGTTTTCAGTTTTTCCTTTTCGGTTTTTGCTTTTCCTTTCGGTTTTCTGCTTTCTTTTTCAGCCGAGACTGGTTACTCTCTTCTCTTGTCAGCCGATGAGATTTAGCTCTATGTCTGCTCAAAGCTCAAATCTGTTCTTGTGTTGACAAAAATAGTAAATCCTGTGTTGGCTAATTTCAGTCCTTCGGCTTCTTTGCTCTAGTCTGCACTTTGGTTGAAAGTTTCGTTCTTTGCTCTTAATCGAGTCTGCTTCCTTCGTTTGTCGATCTAGCTCTAGGTTCTTTAGTGAAGTTGTTAGTCTGTTTTGGTTCTCCAGTGAGCATCCATTCTCCCGCTTCATAGCTTTTGTAGCTATCGGAGAAGAAGAATGGTGTGAATACTTGGGGTGATTTTTTTAAGGCACCATTCACCCACCTCTGTTGCCATTTCCGATCCTACACAATGGATAATGTCCCAACTCATCCTTTGCTTATACTAGTATAGCGGAGTGTAACACCCGTCGGTGTTCACTCATGCACACTATCTTTCATGCTGGGACCATTGCCCATCCTTATTCATACAGGTATCATAAGCCCGTTCTTTACAAATGAGAACCTTATCCCACTCCTATGGGTCACATCTTTCCATCATGAATGCTTAACATGCAATGCAATGATTATATATTTTCCTTTAGTTTATTTTCAGCATTGAACAATTGCTATAATCATCTTTTTACCATAATTATCATTAGTTTATAATAAGTATTAGAGCAATATAAAACAGACATAGTCATGTGAATCATCATGGCATGTATTCAATTAACATAATATTTTAATATATATTAATATACTCATGCAAATATGGTAAACCATGACATTTTAGAAACTAAATAAAATTATTTAACTCTTTCTAGTTATGCCGAAAATTCAATTCTACCATCTATCAAACCAAATTAATAATCTCTCACAACGCGTCCAGCAGCAACCTATTCTGGATGGCAGTCTTCTAAAATTCATAACTTATGTTCTACCCATCCAAAAATCATGTTCTTAGACTCTCTGGAAACCTTAAAAAATTATCTACACTTTTCATGTAGAGCAAATACACTAATTTTTAATATATTGTTCATTATAGTGCTGCCAATTATCTACAACTCCCGAGATAGCAGGCTTATAAAAATCATAAGTCAAAATTTATCCATCCAATTAACATGATTAAATATTCTACTAAAATCTAACAAAGTTCTCTACAGCTATCTAGTAGACATTATTCCCAAATTATGCCCATACGACAGCCGAAATACAATAGGAAATTACCGCAGATTAAACCGATCTACTAATTGTCCCCCTAACAAACACTAGCTACTTCCCTTTCTAATCCAGACTCTAATATGTACTAAAATAATTAGCAACCAGAGTGGAAATATCCAAATCCAAGTGAGAACACCAAAACCACGATCCCTTTCTCAATATTCCTTTCTAATATTTTCCTGTTGCTGCCCTTCTGATTTTCCTTAGCTCATGTGTGCTGACAAGAGGGCATAGAGCGACGCTAGAAACAAATAGTCATGCAGGGTAGACACTAGCTTGGCACATTTGCTTGTAGCCATGCAAAGCAATCCACTAATTAGCGGCTCCCATGCAGAACTTGGTAGCCGAGTAGACACAGGGACTCACGCCACAGTCGTCGAGCAGTTGTGCACTGCGCGAGAAAGCATAGACGACGCAAACTCATGCTGGCGGGAGCACTCTGGCTGTGACACACAGCAGTGTTGGAGCAGCTGTGCTGGCACAGGCGATGGAGCGCACAGCGTACATGATAGCTATGGTTGGCTTCTATGCATGGAAGCAAGCGATCGGGCGATGACAGATGGGAAAACGACGCCAGTTGGGGGGAAAAACTAGGATTTTGGGTCCTCCTCTCTCCCATGTTTTCTTTTATCATAGCACGAGTTCCAATTCATTCCAAACTCCTCCTGTACGACTTGCACTAGTAAATGACTTCTCCCCTAAAACAATCCAAGCATCCTATTTTCACATATCCTTTTTTTGATATTTACGCATAGATCCTTAAGAGGGTTATTTTTTAGAATATTATATTCTACCCCCTTAACAGAATTCAACCCTAAATTCTCCACCTCACGACTCAACTTACAAACTCTAACTTTCCAACCATACCCACGAAAAATACTCGAGAGCACCTACACTTCGACTCCATGCAGATAGCTTGAAGAGCACAGCATATCTCAAGACCCCACAATACTTTTGTGCACATACAAATGCAACACATCCTTCAACTTCTCCATACCTCAAGTAAAGAATTACTCACTCTTTCTTAACAAGAAAATCCACTTCTAAAATCTCTCTGTTTTGAAATAACCCATTCTTATAAGAGAATAACATGTGACGTAGCGAGATCACTACAATTTGCAAGGAGCATCTTTTTGATAAAAGAAGCAAACTAAACACTCATTGAACCCACTCTCTTCAAAAAAGAACCTGTTCCAAAACCGAAGGACTCACTATGAAAACCCTTAACTTTCAATTAAACAATTGCAAATAAAAATCACATAAGCCAAATACAAAATAACTTAAATGTAACATCCTGAAATTTTAAATTTGAAAATACGAAGCCCTTGGGTTATTTTGTCAAATATTATATTTGAGTTTGGATTTTCATGGTGTTCTTAAATTTTGATTGAGCTCCCAAAAGTTAAAGAAATTCAAGAAAGACCAAAAACAAAATCAATATTAGTAATGCTATACATGGGAATATGCAAATAAAGGAAACTCAAAATTTTAAATTCGAATCTGAAAAGATGATCCAGTATAAGGGGAGAGAAATCTGAGTTAATAAAATATAAAATATCATTTTATATAAAGGGAAACAAAAATAAATTGAACCAGTACAGGTATGCATACAAGGACCCAGAAAGATGAGCAAGACATAAAAGGTAATTATACAAAAATATTGGCATAAAGGAAATATATGCATGTATAAAAATGAATGTGCAAACAAAAGAAATATATATGAGAACATATATAAATATAAATAAAATAAATATATGTATACATACACAAAAATAGAAATAAGTAAAAATATACATATATATATATATATATATATGTATATGTATATATATACCCGTATATGCATATGTAAATACAATAAATAAGTAAAAAAAAAAGAGAAAGCAAGGGGGTCAGACCAGGCCGGTTGGCCCAGCACAACCCCGCTTCTCCTTCACCGCGCGCAGCCCAGCCTCTTTCCCCCGCCGCGGCCGGCCCAGCGGTTTCCCCTCTCCCTCCCGCTTTACTGCCCGTGGGGCCACCCCCCCGAGTCCCTGCCGCGCAGGCCCCGCGCCCCGCCCGCACTCTTCTCCATCTCTCCCGTGCTTCCTCTTCCTCCCCTCTCATTCTCTCTCCGCGCATGCAATGCTGCGCCAGGCCTATCCGCGCGCGCCCGTGAGCCCTAACTCCGCCGCCCGTCTTGTCCTCTCTGCATAGTGTCTAGCCCTGTCGCTGCCCTCCCTGCCACGCGCCGCTCGTCCGGTCGCGTCGCCCCGAGCCCCGTGCTGGACAATGCCCGGTGGTCCGCCGCCCCCGACCGGACCCCCCGCCACTGCGCCTCCCCATCTACAAATAGCCAGGTCTCACCCGTTTGCGCCGCACCGGTCTCTCCTCCTCCCCGCATTTCCTCTTCTTCCCCTATTCGGCTTCCTCCTCAATCCACGGCCGTCGCCGCCATTTCCACCACCGGCTCCTCCTCAAGCGGCCATTTTCCGATTCCTTCCGGTGAGAGCTGCATATTGGCGCCCCAAAGCCCCCACGACTGCCGGCCAACACTCCCCGCCACCTCAGCTCGCTGGCACCGAGAAGCCCATCGCCGCCTCCCCCGCCCACACCGCCGGCCGCGTCGCCACCCCGACCCCCGTGGCACCTGCCCGGGCTCCCTTCCCTCCACCGCAACGCGTTTTGCGGGTCTCCGGCGCCTTCCCGGCTGGCCCTCACCGGCGGCAACGCAAATGGCCGTGCGCCCCCGTCTTCTCTGTTTTCGGCCGGTGGTTTCCCTGTGAGTCCTCAACGCCCGTCGCTTTATTAGTTTAGTCTTCCCTAAAGAGTCAAGAAACACCGATCAATCCACTGGCTAACGAGCGCGCTCTCAGTGCAGCAGCCCGGGTTCGAATCTTCCCGACCGCATTATTAGATGTAGGTTTTAAATATTTTTGCTAGCACATCCAGTGGAGGAAAAAGACAAATAAAAATCCGAAAATAATTTATAAGAGTGCAAGAATTTATTAGGATACAAATGAGCTGTTAAATATAAGATCATGGATCAACTATCATATGTTAGTGACATTCGAATATTTGTTTTAAAGCTTAACGATTAATCAAAGGCATATTAATAAAATGAGTAAAACTTGTTTAGGTTATGCTCACATGGAATAATGACTTAACAAATGACAAAGTTCTACAAGACAAATCATAAACCCATATATTCTAGTAAAAGAAGATTTAAAATTTGGATTAGTTATCATAATAAATAACTATTGTACCTTCAGTATTTATTATAAAACTAATTAATAATTAAAGGCATTAACAAAGAAAAGTGGCCTTGGATAAATGTCCATATTTAATAAATATTGCCCTTAAATAAATATGCCCCAATACTTATCATGCCACCTTAAACAAACCTCATTAATATATATTTTAGCAAATAGCCATAATGAAATGTTACCTTGTACAATAAACTCTGCCTAGGTAAATAAATCTACATATCAATAAAAGAGCATTAATAGAGGGTGGTCTAAAGAAATAAAACCTAAACCATTGTATATTGGTGGATATTGTAGGGTTGACCATATCATGATTTAGACTTTAATCATTATCTCTAGGCCCTAAGCAATCAAGAGAACTATTCTGGACTATTTGAGTATAAAGCCACTAGTATTTGCGCTAGTTATCACATATGAATAATTAATGTGATTTGCCTAAATGAAATCAAGGGATTGAAATACTAAATAAGATCAATATTAATCAAAAGCAACAATAAAGGAAACCTCTTTTGGTTAAATGCTCAAATTTAATAAAGACTACCATTAATTATAATTAAATCTATGCCCAATATTCAACATGCCTTCATTAAGTAAATTTTAATCGTAGATTTTGCTAAAATAGCAAATATTAAAATATAACTTTATAAACCGAGCTTTGCCCCGATGACTAAGTTTAAACTAAAATTAGGGATAAAGACAATCCTAATGGTGGCTAAAGTAAATGCAAGATAATAAAGGTGTCATTAATTAAATTTAATGTCAGTTTCAAATGAATAGCGATACTAAACATAAATTTATATAGCAAGTTGCTTGATCGTGCAAAAATAGCACACCCGCAAGTGCACGGGTTGCCACTGAAATAGCGGCGAGTGTCGTGTTCTCCACAGGGACTAGACTGAGGCTACCGGTGCTCGGCTAAAGCTAGGTCAATCGAAACAGGGGATAACTAAACCGACCGACAATCTAACTAGCTACTGACCGCTAGACAGAATGAGGAGAGTCGAGAAGCAATAGGGGAGTCTAGAAGCAAAGAGGGAGTCAAGAGAGAAAGAGAGGGAAGACGATCGACGGCTAACTAGATGACGGTCGCACGCGACAACACAACAAAGAACCACAAACGACTGCACGACCTCGCTATCGACCAACCGCGCAAGAAGAAAAGGGAGAGGTCGAGAAGCACAAGGGAGGATTTAGAAGCACTAGGAGGGTTGAGACAGCAAGGGGAAGGGAAACGGTCGCTGAATAGCTAAATCGTGCAACTAGACATCACAGAAACTAACAGATATCAACACTAACGTTTTCACAAGCACACAACAAGAATACTGAACACAGACAAATAAACTAACCCACAAGTACTAACTAGTGAATAACAGAGCATAATCACATGAGCTGAACAATTCGCTTAGATACTGGCAAATTAACAGAGATCACAATCACTGAGCAGATACCACATGAACAGATTTGACAACTAATCTCAAATGACATCTCAGTGGGCAAAAACATTCATCACAGTGCATAATTCTCCATCACACACATCACAGATCATATACCACAGAATGATAAACACAGTTCACAATGCATCAATTAACAGGGAGTTCACAGCATTCGATTTGACTGTTAACTGATAACAGCAGAGAAAGTAATGGAGAGGGAAAAAAAGTCAACCGAGAGGAGTAGAGCAGAGAAGGGTTGTCGGCGGCGCCGTAGAGGATGAGGCCGTCGGTGAAGTGGATGCAGCAGGGGGGGGCAACGCCGGTGCCGTCGGTGTAGAAGATGAGGAAGCGGTGGTCGGCGTGGTTGGAGTAGCAGAGGTCGGCGATGTGGAGCAAGTCGGGGTCGCGGTCGCCGAGGTTGGCGTCGGGTCGGCGGCACTGATGGAGGGCGGTGGCACGCCGGATGTGGAGAAGGCGGCGGTGGAGCAGAGCAAGGAGTAGAAAGGGGAAGAAAGTGGTGGGCGCACCGAAGAAGCAGGGTGGAAGAGAGGCCGGAGTAGTGGGAGGAGGAGAAGCAAGGGGAGGCCAAGGAAGAAGGAAGGTGGCGACCGGAAGTGGGGTGAGCGGCGGAGGAAGAGGCGGCGGAGTGAGGGCGGCGCTAGCCGGGAAGTGAAGGGAGGCGGCCGGAAGTGGAAGCGGCAAAGGGAGCGGAGGTGGATGCGGTGAGGTGAAGAAGAGGTGGCCGTCGGCGAGATGTGGCCCGGCCTCGCCGGCGCCGTGGGTGGAGAAGAAGATGGGGGTAGGGGAAGGAGAAGCAAGGGGATGAAGGAACAGTAGAAACCGGGCTCAACTTTTCCCAGGCAGCGGCGGCGGCTATTGAGGAGATGGGGTTTTGGCACTTTGCAGTTTAGTCGTCCTAATATCTAGGGTTTACAAATCAGTCCATCTCCCATTTCATTTCTTCTTTTCTGGCCCTTGGAAACTCCGTTTTCAGCACGGTTTGATCCTACGCGTCCGTGACAACGCGCATATTTGTACGGAGCAGTCCAGATTTGTCGTTTATGCGCCTAGATCGCGCCGGCCTGTGGAAAATTGCAAAAAATGTAAAATGATCCAATTCGAGCAATTAATTATAGAAAAACGTGTAAATGATGACAAATGGTCTTAAAATGCGAAGAATATGGGGGTAAAATGGCGGCTAAATATATGCAAAAATGACGCATGTCATACCCCCAAGCTTTAAACGTTTACTTGTCCTCAAGTAAATGGCATGTTATTATCGAACCCGGACAAGAAGTCATGATGATGTAAAAGATTAGTTACATGCATGTGATAAGCCAAGAAGCATATAGCAATGTAAAATGTGATTATCTAACTTGAGTTTTGAGAACCATCCAAGATGAGAATGAATCAAGCGAAGATATCAAATGATAACTACAACATTTGACCAAATCAAGTTACACACTCAAGTGTCGAAATACACTCAAGTGATTACATGAATCCAACCAAAATTGTAAGGCATCGGAACTAGGTATAACATCAAGAATGAGCATAGCAAAGAGTCATGCTAAGGCATATACTATTTGAGACAAAGAGACTAATACTCGCATGATATTTGTGAAAAAGTCCACACTTGAGCCATGATACCTAATTTTTGTTGATTTTTAGCAAATTTAAAACACATTGGGCACTTGTGCCACTTATTCAAAGCTTTGGGCAAACTTGCCGCTTATTCACACTCACACTTCACTTGGGCAAAACTTGCCACTTATTCAACACATTTCCGAACCAATGTGATATAGTCACTTATTCCACACACACACACATTGCAAAACAATTTTTTTCTTTTCTTATGATTAAGCATCTTTAACCGGTTTTCATTAATGCTAAGTACACATGTCCCGAGACATGAATACCTAGATAAGTCAACCAAGTTATTGGCTCAAGATAGGACTACCCCTTTCACAAATTTTCCACTCAATTAAAATATCCATATCTAAAATAACATATGCCAAACCATGAAACTAGGATATAATCATTCAAGAGGCTATGACTAGAACCAATTCAATCCGCAAATGGTCAAAACACATGCGTAACTCGCAATGAATCAAATACTATAGGATCACAAGGCTTCTAAGCACATCATGGATAATAAACAAAACTCAAGCTCTAATATGATGCCAAGTGACTTAACACCTACAAGGAACTAGTTACAATATAGCTCAATGAAAATTTCAGCATGACCTTTCTAGATTAATTATGGCATGGGCTCACATGGCCAAGATGTACAATCAAGCATAATATGAGAGCAATTGTAAAGGTCATAAATCATCAACATAAGCGCCGGGATTATGACCATATATCATCAACTACACGACAATAAGCTCAAATGCTCACAAATATAAACAAACATGCTAGAACATCATCCATACACATACAAGTCCTCCCCCAAGCTTAAATTGAGCCATGAATCAAGAATGTGCTTAAAGGGGTAAGAAACAGCTCACCGGGCATATAAGATGCAGTGGAAGTAAACAAATCATCACGTGGCTTCTCGCATATATAAGAATGAAGATCTAGCACGGGACCTGAAATAAAAAGAAAGAAAAGAAAAGAAGCCAACAAAAACTAACAAAAGGTATGAAAATAAAAAGAAAAAGAGATGCTCATTTGGATGTAGCGGGAGGAGGGCCGAGGACGGGACATGGAAAAGGCACATGTCCGCCCTCCTCATGAAGCAGCATGCCTCGAAATCCACCTGGATCCCAAGGGATGTCGACTCGAACCATGTCCGCTCGTAGTCGATGGTACACAAATGTAAGCCTGAAAACAACCTCAAAGATATGGCATATATGTGTGATGGGGTCGACGCCCTCCAAGTCATCAATAGAATATCCAATCATGTAGGTATATCGATAAAGTACATCATGAGGTCTATCAGTGAGATGAGCACAACTAGTAATAACATATGTCTCGTCAGGGCCAATGAAATCAAACCTGAGGCGGTCGAGGAAGAGTTTCCATACTACCTGAAGTGTAGGTGAAGTAGAATGCACGGTAGTAGAAACCTCCAGAGGGGCGATATCGACGAAAGAAGTAGCCGGTGATGGATCAATAGAAATGTGCTCCTCGTCGACATCGTAAGCAGCCCCCTCATCATCAAGAATGAATATCTCCATCTCAGGCTCAAAGATCGAATAATCATCTAAGTGGCCCACATCCTCAAAGGTGAATCCCTCCATATCGGTCTCAAGAAGCACAGGATCGAGGTCAAAGCAGTGAGAGTCTACCACATCAAATCTCTGAGTCTCAAGCTCGGGCTCATCAATACAAGTATCAGGGTCCATATATGGTGAGTCCATGGCATCAAAAGTGGCTAACTCTAGCTCGGGTGTGTCAATAGAAGGATTATCATCAAAGCGAGGCACCTCTAAAGGGATCGGGAGCATCTCAGCGGCACTAAATGAAGACTGTGGTGTGGCATGACTGTCCAAGCAACTACTCAATGACTGAAGTGAATGTCTATGATCATCCACTTCTGAAATCAATATGCTCAATGCACTCAACTGGTTTTTTATGTCACTAAACTGAGTGTCCACCCTAGTAATATATGATGTCACCATCTCCTCCATCTTGGACATACGATCAGATTGAGGGGTAGGAGGCGGATGCTGAGGTACAGGATAGTGCTGGTGTGACCAATGAGAAATATCCTGATCTCTATATCTAAAACCCTGCAATGGTATACTAGAAGAAAATGATGAGATATCAGGGTCGTTGTTTCCATATGACAGACTCGAGTGCTCAGGCCATCCAGGGTGATAAGTGTCAGGGTATGGCCCACTCGGCTGAGCAAAGCTCATCCCATAACACTCTGGAGTAGACAAATAACCACGCTGGCACTCAGCGGGTGAATGGCCCTGAAAACCACAAGTCAGGCATATAGAAACAACTGGAGAGCGAACATCTGATAAAGAACTGTACTGATCATGCCCGCTCTCTAACACAACTCCTCGCTCTAAAGCATAGCGTCCTAATTGGCGAGACAATAGGTTTACCTGCTCTTGAAGAGTGTCATAAGTGCTAGGGGTGCTCATATAACCATGAGAATCAGAATAGTAAGCCATAGCCTCAATAAGTACCAATATCAATCAACCTGCGAGAATGGATACGAAAAATCGCAAAAGAGAGAAGTAACTAGCGAAAGGGTTAGGGATTAGCAATATATCACAAATATGAACAATGATGAAATGAAAGACAGGTCAGCACAAACACAAAACAAGCTAAAGAAAACAAACGACCTAGTCTATAGCCTAACACTGTCGCTCTAAGCTAGTCCCCGGCAACGGCGCCAAAATGCTTGATCGTGCAAAAATAGCACACCCGCAAGTGCACGGGTTGCCACTGAAATAGCGGCGAGTGTCATGTTCTCCACAGGGACTAGACTGAGGCTACCGGTGCTCGGCTAAAGCTAGGTCAATCGAAACAGGGGATAACTAAACCGACCGACAATCTAACTAGCTACTGACCGCTAGACAGAATGAGGAGAGTCGAGAAGCAATAGGGGAGTCTAGAAGCAAAGAGGGAGTCAAGAGAGAAAGAGAGGGAAGACGATCGACGGCTAACTAGATGACGGTCGCACGCGACAACACAACAAAGAACCACAAACGACTGCACGACCTCGCTATCGACCAACCGCGCAAGAAGAAAAGGGAGAGGTCGAGAAGCACAAGGGAGGATTTAGAAGCACTAGGAGGGTTGAGACAGCAAGGGGAAGGGAAACGATCGCTGAATAGCTAAATCGTGCAACTAGACATCACAGAAACTAACAGATATCAACACTAATGTTTTCACAAGCACACAACAAGAATACTGAACACAGACAAATAAACTAACCCACAAGTACTAACTAGTGAATAACAGAGCATAATCACATGAGCTGAACAATTCGCTTAGATACTGGCAAATTAACAGAGATCACAATCACTGAGCAGATACCACATGAACAGATTTGACAACTAATCTCAAATGACATCTCAGTGGGCAAAAACATTCATCACAGTGCATAATTCTCCATCACACACATCACAGATCATATACCACAGAATGATAAACACAGTTCACAATGCATCAATTAACAGGGAGTTCACAGCATTCGATTTGACTGTTAACTGATAACAGCAGAGAAAGTAATGGAGAGGGAAAAAAAGTCAACCGAGAGGAGTAGAGCAGAGAAGGGTTGTCGGCGGCGCCGTAGAGGATGAGGCCGTCGGTGAAGTGGATGCAGCAGGGGGGGGGGGCAACGCCGGTGCCGTCGGTGTAGAAGATGAGGAAGCGGTGGTCGGCGTGGTTGGAGTAGCAGAGGTCGGCGATGTGGAGCAAGTCGGGGTCGCGGTCGCCGAGGTTGGCATCGGGTCGGCGGCACTGATGGAGGGCGGTGGCACGCCGGATGTGGAGAAGGCGGCGGTGGAGCAGAGCAAGGAGTAGAAAGGGGAAGAAAGTGGTGGGCGCACCGAAGAAGCAGGGTGGAAGAGAGGCCGGAGTAGTGGGAGGAGGAGAAGCAAGGGGAGGCCAAGGAAGAAGGAAGGTGGCGACCGGAAGTGGGGTGAGCGGCGGAGGAAGAGGCGGCGGAGTGAGGGCGGCGCTAGCCGGGAAGTGAAGGGAGGCGGCCGGAAGTGGAAGCGGCAAAGGGAGCGGAGGTGGATGCGGTGAGGTGAAGAAGAGGTGGCCGTCGGCGAGATGTGGCCCGGCCTCGCCGGCGCCGTGGGTGGAGAAGAAGATGGGGGTAGGGGAAGGAGAAGCAAGGGGATGAAGGAACAGTAGAAACCGGGCTCAGCTTTTCCCAGGCAGCGGCGGCGGCTATTGAGGAGATGGGGTTTTGGCACTTTGCAGTTTAGTCGTCCTAATATCTAGGGTTTACAAATCAGTCCATCTCCCATTTCATTTCTTCTTTTCTGGCCCTTGGAAACTCCGTTTTCAGCACGGTTTGATCCTACGCGTCCGTGACAACGCGCATATTTGTACGGAGCAGTCCAGATTTGTCGTTTATGCGCCTAGATCGCGCCGGCCTGTGGAAAATTGCAAAAAATGTAAAATGATCCAATTCGAGCAATTAATTATAGAAAAACGTGTAAATGATGACAAATGGTCTTAAAATGCGAAGAATATGGGGGTAAAATGGCGGCTAAATATATGCAAAAATGACGCATGTCACAAGTTAGGACTCGTATAAATAGGCCCTAATTCCAATTAAACTTAGCCTAGTAATAAATGGAGGTACATAAATTATCATACCACAAAATGCTATAAACATAGCCCATAAGATTAACTCTGTAAGCTCAAATTTGCAAACATTACCTATATACACATATATCATATGCCCTGAACATTAGCACTCGATAAAATACACCAATTCATAGGTTTAACCTAACTCATGGAACTTCCTTGATAAATAACAAAATAATAAAAAGAGATTATCAATAAAAAGATCAAGTATCGTATTCTATCACTGGCCCTGCCTCAATTCACATGAATTCCCCATTAACTCACAAGAAAACCAAATTGAGATATTCGGATTTATTTGGATCTTTTGAGTTATTTGCTTTTATTTGGATTCAGTCGTTTGCCGCGTAATTAGAAATTGGAAGTCGTGAAGATTCTATGGATCAAGCGAGACAGAGATCGATGAAGACCAGGAATTAAGGATCATCGTATGAGACAACTTTGTGTGAGCTCAAGACTGCGGTAAACTGCGCCAGGTGAGTCAATACTTTGATCATGTTGAACCTACATTTCCTGCAAATTACTTTGTCTTAAATTATCAAATTGCATGCTGTTATGTTATATGCAAATACATATTTAATTTAAGATTCTAGATTTATGCCCATTGTTTGCCTTGAATAATATTACACCTCCTTTGAAATACCTGAATGTGTGAACCTTGTCGCCCTAGCAAAATTATAATAGTAACCTTTTAAAAATAAGTCCCTAATTATACACCCTGCTTAGTACTGCATAGATACTCGGGGGCGTTGAAATGCCCCAAGCATCATTATCAATTTCAATCATGAGAAACTGTTTGGGAAGTCATGGTGGTAATGACTGGTATATGTTGGTATGATTATTTTATATTCTCAAAAACCCCAAATTGCTTATTTATCTGGGCGGATGGTTCGGGGGTATGGTGCAGGGGTGCACGAGAGTGTGGTTTGTGAAATAACCGCCCAGATAACCCTAAGGCCTGAATCTTGTCATGTCACCCCATGTAAAACAGTACAACCGCAAGTCTGTAAAATACAACTTGGCCTAGTGAATGTACCGAACCCCGAAAGTCATCATCATTAGTGGAGGAGAAGTGGTGGTGCAAGTAGCAATTCTGGGTGACGGCTTGAATGGGACACTCTTTGTGAGTGAAGTTTTCCTGCGGCGTGCTAGCAGTACGGTGAGGACAGCGGCTAGGCGCATAGGAGGGGAACATCCCGCACAACGTATGGGACCCATCGCAAGTGGGAGCGGCCCATAGGGTGAGGTGATGGACGGGGCAAGGTACTTTGAACGGTTACTGTGATGGTTTGCTCAACCGCACGGCTAAGGAATCGTGTGGGGCAACGAGTGAACTATCTCTTGTGGGTAAAGTGTGCAAACTCTGCAGAGTCAAAACTATTCGAATAGCCGTGCCCACGGTCAAGGGCGGACATGGGAACTTAACTAGATATAGTTCTATTTCAAAAACTGTGGGTGGAAAATGGAAATGTGGAAGGGCAGTGGAAAGCCCTGATTTGAATTGTCCTGGGTGTCGTCCCAGTGGTAAGTTAAGCGGCTATAACGCTGAAAGATGCTGTATGGTGCAGATGCCATGTAACGGTGGATGGAATCTGGATCGCTATTATTATTGCATTTTCTTGAACATTATGCTTTTGTTCAAAACTGCTAGGTCTCAGGAAATTTCTATGTATTATATTTTTGCATAATGGTAACATTTCTCACAAATAAAACGCCAGGAAGAATAAATAGAGTCGTAAGAAAGGGTTATGGCTGTTTATGGTAATAACATAAAGAAGTTGGTGGATTCATGATTGATCATAAGAGGGATAATGATAGTGCAGAGTCTAGAAGAAATAAATTTGGTGGAGCCCAAATGGATTTATAGACTAGATAGATGAATTATATGATTTTTGGAGTATTAGGAAATGCATAGGTAATGGTTGGATTACAACACCGATATTTGTTATAAATTATTGGGAGATGTTGACAATATTGGGATTAATAGGATTTGAACGATTCCTAGATGGATGAATTGATTTTTCTGGAAATTTGGAGGTATGAAAATAACTATAGGAGATTAATCTTGATCAATGATATTCTTGGTGGAGATATATTAGTGAATCATAGACCTGATCAATGATATTCTTGGTGGATATTTAATAGAGAATCCTAGATCTGATCAATGATACTCTTGGTGGATGTATACTAGCGATTCGTAGACTTGATTAATGATATTCTTGGTGGATATTTAATAGAGAATCCTAGATCTGATCAATGATACTCTTGGTAGATGTATACTAGCGATTCGTAGACTTGATCAATGCTATTCTTGGTGGAGGTACAATAGTGAAGTAGTTAGAGATGGATAATGGATAATAAGGTTGATAATTGGAAGAGCAAATTATGGTTGTGGATCAATAACAAAAAGGATTGGATTGTTAAGGATTACAATACAAACGATATCGGTGGATTAGTTAAATGATGTTACTCGCAGTTTGGAGTCTTAGACAGCAGTCAATCATTAAAGTGTATTTTGGTGGATTAAGTCAATTATGGCAATTGTTGTGTGGAGTTTAGGTAGCAACAATAATACTAAAATTAAATCATGATAATGCTACCAAAAGCGATTTTTGGCAAATAAAATAACCCGAGCCTCTCCTTTGTTAAGCCATGCATACTATTTATTTGCATTCTGTGTATTGGCTCGCGGAGCACGGGGTTGGAGTGCTCACACTCGCTTTTGCGACAAAATTCAGAATCAGGAATCAAATCACCTTGCCTCAGCAACAAGATTGGACAAGCTGGCCGAGAAGATGAAGATGTCAAGGGCTAGGTCGCGAACCTCCAGTTGGCTGCCTGTGGGCATGTCCTGAAGGTCCCACTTGTGTGCTTCGTTCTTCCGCTGCTGCAATTTAATGATTTCGGCCTAATCGGCCCATGAGTAAGTCTACTATTATAATTACGCTTCCGCATGATATGTATTTTGATATTCATTACTGTAACTGTGAGCACTATCTACTGATCCAGGGAATAGTGCAGTAAAATCACAGAGGAATCCGGATGGTAAAATCTGGGTCCCTACATTAAATGCCTAAATTAACAATTTTGTCTCTTTACTAAAAGGAAATGATCACAAATACCAATATAAAACCAACTCACTTCGCCAATGAACATTAGTTATAAACTCATAGATCGGTTATGAGCCAGATGGGTATTTCACTGCCCCAGCAAACACACTCTACTCAATTTTATGGAATAAATTTAGCTCTGAGCTATGGAATTCCAAATCCTCACATCCCACACTAACTTATTTCATTTAAATTGGCAACCTCAAGGCTTTGAACAATCCTAAAGCAACATCCATACCAATCTTGAGACACTACTAATCCACAAAATGCTCTGGTCAATTCCTCTAACAAAGAAATATTTCTACAGATAATTTCAACTGAACTTAAATATATATTTCATATTTCATCCTATTACCTCAATTCTTTAAGGATAATCACCTTGAAGATCCTAACATGCATGCATTTACCACAACTACATGAATTCGATCAATGATCATCATAATTCTCAGAGTTAATTTTGTTCTTCTACTTCCACAAATGATCATGTTCATTTGTAGTTCTAGAATAAAGCAAAAGGTCCAATTTCTTCTCCTCTTATCCATAGATTGAGACAAAATTCTATTGAGATTGTAACCATAAGTAATTTAGAAATTTATAGTTGCGTAAACCCCAAAAGCATTCCCACATTACTCTTAGTAACTTCAATCTCAATGACTCCTACAATAAAGTTTCAGTCCAGTTGCCACTGTAAACCCTAAAATAAGACTTGATAGCATGATTTAGATATTTAATTCACAAAACATTAAGAGGCAATAAAAAAATCAATGCACCATGAAACGTTGCCAAGTTGCAGAAGCAAAATTCCAAGGAAATAATTAATTAGCAAGGCATATTTTTTTCTTTTCTTGTAAACCTTTTATAAACCATGGGGGTTCTCCAACACTTCACTAAATTTTATTTTCAATGCAAAATAGAAAATAACTTCCTCATAAGTCATGAACTCTGAAGCCCATAAGTATAAAAACTCCAAAACATTTCATTTATAAGACACCACAAAAGATGATCAAATTCTCCTCTTTCGAAAAGAATCCACACTATCCTCAATACGATCAAATAACATTATGAATTTGAACATTCTTAAGGGCCTGTTTGGGAGAGCTCCACCAACTTCAGATTCACGAAAAACGTGGATCTGGAGCTGGATTCACTGTGGAGCAGCTCCATGGTGGATCTGGGATTCGTCAAAGTGTTTGGTACAGCTCCACCTCCCTCTCTATCTCACTTCCACCTGGGCCCCACGCGTCAGAGGGCAAAATGAAAAAAAATCCCGGCGGCGCAGGCGCGGCAGCGGCCGGCGGGCGAGGCGGCCGGCAGGCGCAGGCGGAGAAGAGGAGGAGGCGGAGCGGCCGGCGGGCGAGGAGGAGGCGGAGAAGAGGAGGAGGCGGAGCGGCCGGCAGGCAAGGAGGAGGCGGAGCGGCCGGCGGGCGAGGAGGAGGCGGAGCGGCCGGCGGGCGAGGAGGAGGCGGAGCGGCCGGCAGGCGCAGGCGAGGCGAGGCGAGGCCGGCGGCCGGCAAGCGAGGCGAAGGCGCAGGGGAGGACGGCGCAGCGACGAGAAAGAAGAAAAACAAACCGTTTTTTGTGTAATCAGTGGCATGGTGGGTAATTTTCCCCAACTCCACCAATTTGAGTTTGGTGGAGCACCCCTTGAGGTGCTCCACCAATTTGGTGAATCTGGAGCTAGATCCATGGTTTTGGTGGAGCAGATCCACGGAGGAGCTGCTGGAGCTGGAACTGTTTGGCTTGGAAAAGTGGATCTGGATCTGGATTTGGTGAATCTGGAGCTGGTGGAGCTCTCCCAAACAGGCCCTAAGTTTTGCTTACATGGTTGACCTCATCAATATGGTCAATTTGCAAGATCTCTATGAAATTGCAGCACCAACTAAAGTAAATGCGTAGCTACTTGTAGCTTATCCAGTATAATGAATTACAAAAGATGTTGTGCCTCTCAAGTAACACAACACTTTTTGAAGTGCCTCCCAGTGATCATCTCCTGAATTAGATGTAAACTGACTTAATTTGCTCACAGCAAATGAAATATCAGGTCTTATGGGACTAGCTAAATACATAGGAGACCTAATAATTTGCGAATATCTCAATTGATCTTTTCTAGCCCCTGGTTCTTTCATAGCTTAATGCTCGCATCATTGGGTGTTGGAGAAACTTTGCAATTTTCAAAGTCGAACTGGTTCAATATTTTCTCAGTATAATAGGATTGGTTCAAAGTGATCCTATCCTCTTTCTTGATCAATTTAATATTCAGAATAATATTTAACTCTCTCAAGTCTTTCATATCAAAACATCGAGGTAAGAAAGATTTGATCTCATTACTTATAGTAGTGTTTGTTCCAAATATAAATATGTCATCCATATACAAACACAAGATCACTCCTTGACCCCTACTATAACAGTAATATACATATTTATCTGCTTCATTCATAGCAAAACTAGAGGATGTCAAAGTTTTGTTAAACTTCTCATGCCATTATTTAGGTGCTTGCTTTAAGCCATACAAGGATTTCAATAATCTTGTATACCTTATTTTCCTATACAAAAAAAAATCACAAAACCATCCGATTGATCCATATAGATTTCTTCCTTCAAGTCTCCATTAAGAAAAGTTGTCTTTACGTCTATTTGATGTATATATAGACCATAGGAAGATACTAACGTAAGGAGCACTCTTATGGTAGTTAGATGACAGCAGAATAGATATCAAGGAAATCTTCTCCCTTTTTGGGTGTAACTCTTAGCCACAAGTATTGTCTTATACTTCTTAATAGTATCATCATGCCTTAGTTTCTTTTTAAAAACCCACTTACATTTTATAGATTTGCACCTGATAGGACGATCAGTGATCTCTCTATCATCTCACTACGGATTGCTCTTTTCCAATACTTAACACCAGGAGATGCATAAGCCTTTGAAAAAGTCTTTCACACATCATCCACGAGGTATACAATAAAGTTGTTACCAAATGTTTTCTCAACTCTTTGTCTCTTGCTCCTGTGAGAAGCCTCTATGACTAGATTGATATCATTCTCAAAAATATCACATATTAGTTTAGAAATGATGGGCGAACGGGCCTCTAGCCTAGTGGTAGAGAGCTCTAGTAGCACCCCAAGGTCCTGGGTTCGACTCCCAGTGGGAGCGAATTTCAGGCTGGGGAAAAATCCCCTCGCTTGCCCCATAAGCCAAAGCACAGGTCTAAAGGCTGGCTTAGGTCGTTGATCGCGGGTTGAGCGCCGTGGCGCTCCCATTGGTCGCTCTCACATAGGCTGATGCCGCTGTGTCAGGGTGGGGCAAGGGTTCGGGGATTTCTCGATCTGCGTGAGAGGATCTTCTTCTTCTTAAGCATACTGCCCGGGGGCTTCTTCCCCCCGCAGGTCGAGTTTTAGTTTAGAAATGATGGAAAGTTCAGAAATTTGATTATTCTCATTTTCAATATTGTTAGTTCGAACATTCTCGGGTTGTGAGTATGGTCTGTTTGAACATTCTCAAGTTGCTAACATGATTGCCTTTTATTTTCATTCTCTTCGTTAATTTCTTTTCGAGTTTCTCTTCTTCAGAGGTGATTGCGCTAGCATGATGTTGCTATGATTATTTTCCCGATTCATATTTTGTCAGCTGGTGTTTGTTAAACTTCAAGTGTTTATCTGGTACGCATAGAAAATCTGTATAATAAAAATGAGAAATATGAAGATATTCAGTTCCAATCCGGAAGGATTAAGAAAGCAGCAACAATTTGAGTTTTATTTTGTTACAAAATGGTTGATCGAATTGCATGTTTCTGGCATTATAGGAGGAGGATGTCTGGAAATCATTTTTGTAAGGCGGACAGTGGTGATGTCGATGAATTGGCTTCTTCCATGGCCATTGATCTCATAAATTGGCTTACACATGTTCATAATGGATATTATGAGGATCAAGACATAGATTGTTGTTGGACAAAATGAAGCAAGTATGATTCTTGAGAAGGGCAAGAAAACGATGGTAGAGAACATACCTACTCTCTCATGTAGAACAAATGATGATTTTGTACTTCAGATGGAACGAGGTAAGGTTGATGCTCATCAACAAAGCATGCAAGGTAACAATATGGAGCCATACTGCGGCCAGAGCGAAGAAAATATAGACCAGGGAGAACATTGGTACAATAGTACTGCTGTGTATGATCTAATTTTATTAGAAAACCAAATTCCATTTTTGATCATTGCCAAAATATATGAGCTTCTAGTAGAAGATGAAAGCACTGCACATCGATTACTCACTGAGAACTTAGCTAAATTCATAGAAGGTGTATTGCTATACCTTCCTTTAGCTACTAAAGATACAAACAGGCCAAAGGACTTTGACCATTTTCTCCATTTATGTTACATGTACTACAAGCCATCTCGCAGGCCACAACACACCAACAAGATGAACTAAAAAGGGTAGGTTACTTTCGCAATCTTTTACGATGGGCTATAAAAGTACTAGGGTTCACAAGAAAATGAAGAACTGTTTATGTATTTATCACTGTACTAATTTTTTTTGAAATTTAGTCTCTAGACACCTGTTTTTATAAAAAATAGTCCCGTCCTTGAGCTCGGAAGGCATGACAGGCAACACCTGTCACCTGTCGTGCCTGGGGAACTCAACAGGGACGGGCTACTGCAGGAGCACGCACGGGCATGGTAGGTCATGGTACATAGCTGAGAGACCATGTGGTTATGACCCCATGTTTGTTATGAGTAATTGACATCGGTTTAGAAAAGTCGAGTTTGGTTTTTGTGATTCGGACCATGTCGTTGCGTGGTGCAATCGGTCTCGGTCGGACTTGGTCAAACCTGGTCAAAGTAATTAGGATGCATATTCTCTTGATTTGACAGGTTTGGGCTCTTTCATGCGTAAGTTGGTTCATTGATGCTATTTATGCTTACATGTGTCGAGCGATGCTATTTGATGTGTTTCTTGTCTATGATGGCTGCAGGACGTTAAGGCGGAGTCGTGGCGAGACACGAGGTGACCGGACTAGACACAGGCGGTGTCGAGCTCAGAACGGTCGGATGTGTCGAAGACGACGGAGACTCGAGGTGGTTGCAAGGCTTGGACGACAAGGAACGTGGAAGCGTCCCGGAAGGTGCAGGGGGGCGTTTCGGTAAAAGCGCAAAGCTGCACAGATGGAAGCGGTTCCGTTCGGGATTTAGCGGGCATAACGGGTTGGAGACCCGTTAGCCAAAGGGCTATAAATAGGAGAGGGGTTCTCAAGTGCATGTATATCTTGTGAGAGGGAGTGCATGGCTTTAGGGTTTTGCTTTAGTCAAAATGGCCTTTGGAGATGTTGTCTTGTTTTGAGGCTTTAGTTGGTGAGGAGTTGTTGAGAGCAGGAGAGATGGACAGAGGGTGTCCTGTTGCTTGTCTCCCGTAGCTTCTCTGTGTACGTGTGTTCTTGAGGTTGGGAGAGGGAGGAGATGAGTTGATCTACCATGTAATCTTTCCCTTGAATGTACATGCATATGGGGACGTCTCTGTGATCCTCAATATCAATCTGAGATGGCTTTGTTTGAGTTTGATTGAGTTCTTGAGCTCCTTCTGTTATTTCTGTTCTTCGTTGCCCTCTCTGTTGATTTCTTGATTTTTGTGTTTTGAGTTGTTTCTTGCTGGGAAGGCCCAAAATGGGTTGCTCTGTGATAGGAATAGGTCTCAAGATCATTTGATTGGTTTCTCCCTAGAGCAAGGTGGATGAATCAAGGATTTTATTTTCTTGCCTCCTGCGTTCATGTGTTTTCTCTGTTTATCCTTTCTAGGGTTTGGAGTTTTTGTTTTCAGTTTCCCTTGAAAGCTTGTGCCCAAATTTGAGTCTCAGGATCCCAAGGCTATTTCTCTTCTAATCCTTGAGTTTCATGATCAAAGAATCAAAGGTTAGATGGGAATTTGGTTTTTGGGGGAACTCTCTGTACTTTTTCAATTTTGGGTTCAAATCTGAAATTCTTGAGTTTCAGTTGAATTCCCTTGTTGTTTGGTGCCTCAGTGATGTTTAGAATAGTCATTTGATGTCTTGCTCTGAAAAGATTAGATGCATTTATCTCATTCCCTTGATTTCGGCAAAAATCTGAATTTTCAGAAGGTTTGCGCTGTTGTCCTGACAGTGGAACCGGTCTGACTGGGCTTGTCAACGCGGTCTGACCGGCCGTGTTTAACCGGTCTGACCGGTGGCTGATCAGCGGTCTGACCGCCCAGACTATTGCGGTCAGACCGGCCTGTGGGTCTCGGCTCTATTTCACTAAGGTGTTCTTCTGCAGCTAGCTTCTTTTGATCTTTTTGATTGCCGTTTCTCCTTATGGTTGTTCAGTAGATCTCCAGTGAGCTTCTACTTCATCTTCATTACTTCTTATAGCTATCGGAGATAAACATTGAGTGTAGGTACTTGTAGGGGTTGTTTTTAAAAGGCGACATTCATCCCTCCCTCTGTCGCCGTTTCCGATCCAACAATTGGTATCAGAGCCGGTTAGCTCTTCCTCGTAGATCTTAACCGGTCTCTCGAGCCATGGCGACAGACAAGTACTCGACCAAGCCCCCGGTCTTCGATGGGATCGACTATCCCATCTGGAAAAGCCGGATGGACACTTACATCCAGGCTCAGGGCTACGCCATCTGGCGTAAGGTCAAAGTACGATATGTTGTTCCTGCCGATGAGAACATCAACGCTGCAAACATGCTTGATGTTGAGGCGAATGCGAAGGCAAGGAACATCATAATCCAGGGGTTGAGCAGAAGCGAGTTCGATCGCATCTCTCATCTGTCGTCGGCCTTCGACATCTGGGAGACCCTCGATGCATACCATGAGGGCACCACCCAGATTAAGACGGTTCGATAGGACTAATTCAAGCGAGATTACAACAAGTTTGAAATGCTCGCTGGTGAGTCCTTGGATGAGTGCTTTACGCGTTTTCACATGATTCTGAGCAATCTCCGAGTGGTCGGTCTCACATACCCCGACTCGGATAATGCTCGACAAATGTTGCTTGCTCTCAATTTGCGCGTTTGGGAGATGAAGGTGACCACGATTAAAGACACGACCGACCTCTCGACCCTGACTCTTGACGCGTTGTACTCACGCCTCAAGACTCATGAGATTGACATAGTCTCTCGTAGGTCGAAGTCGCAGTCGATGGCCTTAGTCACCGATCCCGGCTCTGCTTCTGGTTCTTCCGACTTTTCTTCTGGATTCTCTCTTGCTGCTCTCTGTGACGTAACTGATGATCGGTTAGAGCAGCTTGCAGATGACCAGTTAGCCCTCCTAGCGAGAAAATTTTCTCATGCTTACAAGAGGACCCGTGATCTGCTTCGAGTGTGGTGGCCCCAACCACATTCGGCAAACTGTCCCAAGCTGGAGAAGGGCAAGGGCGACTACGGCGGCGTGAGCAAGAATGACTACATCGACAAGAACCGCAACAAGAACCCCTTAGCTCACGCCCAAGGCAAGAAGAAGTTCCGCGACCTTGGCAAAGCCAAGAGGCTTTCCATCGCGTCCTCACCGCCTTCGACGACCTCGATCTCAGCGAGGTGGAAGGGTGGAGCGATGATGATGGGAAGGACGAGCAAGACCCCAAGGACCGTGAAGGAAGTAGAGAGCTTGTCACGGGAGCTTACTTCACTTAGATCTGCTCCGTCCCGTGACAATTGTGATGTCTGTTCTGCTTTGCTGGTTGACATGGAGAAGCTAAGGACCTTGCATGATAGTGTGTCCTCTGAGCTAGACATGATTAAGGTGGACAATGTTAGTCTTCTTACTGAGCTAGAAATGAGTAGGGTTGCACCCCTTTCATCTGTTGTTGAGACTACTTCTTGCACCTCATGTGAGGGTAAGGACAATGCTTTTAGAGGTCTTTATACCATGCTCCTTGATTTGCCCAAGTCTTGTGAAAATTGCAATAATCTGAAGATGAATCTAAAAAGGGCAGATCATAAAATTGTTGAACTACAAGCTTCATTACTTGAGCCGATTGTATCTTGCACCAACTGTCCAAAGTTAACACTTGAGCTTGAGTCTGTTTCTAAGCAATTCCAAGGGATGGTTGATCATAACAACAAGTTGGCTCAGTATGCTTCTAAGGACCCTGTTAGCTCACCATGCAAAAATTGTGATAAACTAAAATCTGACTTGATAGCTTTGGATGATAAGTGTGTGAAGCTAACTAAGGACTTACTAGAGAAGCCACAATCTTGTTGTGATGTGTGTCCTTGTGTGGGGAAGGAGCCCAAGGGTAAGGTAGAGACGCCTAGCGACGTGAACCACTTGACTAGCAGTAGGACTGTCCCTTTTGAGTCGGCTGAGCGTGCTCAAGCCATTCGTTCATCTGCTATTGGTTCTTCTTCTGCTCCCTTACCTTCTGCTGTCTCTTCTTCCCCCTGCTCTTCTTGCACCTCTCTCTTTCGGGAGTGTCAGTACCTTATGAACACTCTTGAGAGGTTTGTAGGAGGCAAGAAGAAGCTAAATCTTATTCTAGACCAGTCCAAGATTTGCAAATTCAATTAAGGTCTAGGATACGATTTTTCTAAGGATATGAGGAAGAATCCACCTGCTGCACTCAGACCCATAGCCGCAGGTGTGATAGAGGTCATGCCCAGAACTGAGAAAGTTCAATTCATGTCTGCGGGCTTTGTCCAAGGGATTTCTGACAGCAAGGTGATTCCACCGTTGCTTCGACCTCTCAGAAGGCGAAGCCTCATCATGCTACTTGTCGGAACCCGGAGCAACGACTCCTGGATCCTCTGTGTAAATCGCACTAGTCCAGGATCAGCTAGTGCACACAGCGTACAACAAAGATAAATATCAACCATAATGACATTTATTAACCGAATATGGGCATGAATGCCAAAGTTTACATCAACGGCACATAAGCCAAAATTAAGTAACAAGCAGCGGAAGAAAAACCGAAGCGGAAGAAGCCCACTGAGCCTGCCCACAGGCAAACGACAGTAAGACGCGGCCTATTCGTCCAGATCTTCACCGTAGTTGACGTCTTCCTTCTCTGTGTGGAAAAAGCAATGTGAGTACAAACTTGTACTCCGCAAATCACCCGGGAAAATGCAACATAATGATAAAGGCTTCAATGGAAGGCTTATAGGGTTAGTTTGCATAAAACAACATTTAAGAAATATAGTAATAGATTGAAATTGCTGAATTTAATACAGTAAGTAAAAACAATACTTGTAGTAGAAAGTAATACCGTCAGTGCAGGCTCCAACCAAACACCAACCTATCCACGGGCATCCCACCCGGACCATCTTTTCCAAAAGCTCACGTACGGATTCCATCCATCCACACGCTTTCACTGCGCAACTCTGATAGATTCCATCCATCCATCAGGTTCCAATCTCTCACGGATTCCATCCATCCGCAAGGTTTTCATCACTCGTGGATTCCATCCATCCACAAGGTTTTCAAAAACATTTTTGAAAAACAAAGTCTAATCCATGAAAAACTTTCACTCAGCATGCCCATGACTGTGGGCACGGCTATCTAGGATAGATTATACACTCTGCAGAGGTTGTACAGCTTTACCCACAAGACACGATCATCCCGTTGTACCACTAGATTACACACTTCCTTAGGTGTGCGGTGGGGAGTCGTGACAAGGTCTTTACAATGCAAAGCCTTCAACCTGGTCGAGCCAACTCTAAGGTTTCACCCCAGTAAGGAATCCTCCAGACCGGGACCCCCTCTTGAGCCTAGACGAGACTTCTCATGGCTTAACCACGCTCCACCAGACCGGGACCCCCTCTTGAGCCTAGACGAGACTTCTCATGGCTTAACCACGCTCACCCAAGTGAGACTTCACATGGCACCAACCACGCTCACTTTCAACCTACGACTCGACTCAGATTGGGACTTCACAAATTAATCAGCCAGGGCTGTCCCATACCAGCCATGTGGTAGTACGATTAGGGCTTTGCAACAGTAGCTCACAGACCGGTCCTTAATTGACTCAGGCCCAACCACATACCCCCGTGCGCGACAATCAACCACTGCGGCTCCAACCAACAGGGCGTGCCTGCACCCACCACTCTAACCAATTGCCTAAGTCTAAACCAGTTTTATATTTGTTTTCAAAATAGTTTCATAAACCTCCCTGACTCACCAAAGTCAAGAGCACATATCATTTTATGAAAAAAGGGTCATCATTTTATGTGAAAGATATCCGAAAACAAATATTGTAGCTAAGCAGGTCTAAGCATTTAATATGAAATCTCTCTAGCCAATACTAATGTACCAACTAGAGTTTGATTCTAGGGTGACAAGGTATTGAGGAATTCAAATTCAATGGAGGGATTAACATGTAGGCATTAACTAAATTTAAAACTGAATTGAAATACGTTGAGTAAAAATATACATGCAATATAATTTAAATCAACATAATTTTATTTTGAAAACTGGGATCAACATGATCAAGGAGGGTGACTTTCCTTGCTCTTCAAATTGGCTTGAATCTTCGTCGTCGAAATTTCCCGAATCGTCGAAGTCTACACGTGAAAATAACCCACCAAATTCAAATAAATTCAAATTAAATTCAAATTAACTTCAAATATTTGAATTGAGGCTAGAAATGGATAGAGGGGAATTTTTTATGAATTTAGAAATTTGAATGGGCTAAATCGGAGTTAGGACGAAGAAAAAGGGCTCCGGGAAGTTTGAAAAGAGAGAAAATGGAAAAAGGAAATTTCTGGAATTATTTTTCTACTGAAAGAGAATTTATGGCGTCAGCATTGCGTTAGCCATGGGGGGCCGGCTGACAGTGGGCCCCTGGTCCATGGACCAGTTCCACGGAGAGGGGGAAGGCGCTGAGGTGGCGGGAGTTTGAGGTGGCGCTGACGGGGCGGGACGCGCCGAGGTGGTGCCGACGTGGCGCCGCGTGGCGGCCACGCAGGCCGGGGTTGACTGAGGTGGCGCGGTCACCGGCGGGAGCGCTCGGGTTCCTAGGGTCGCCGGCGTCAGGGGCCATGGCGGAGGACGGCGAGGGCGGAAACGGGAAGAGGGGCTCACGGGGAGCACGCTGTACCTTTGGCGCGGCTCGGCGGTGGACGGAGATGGCCGGCGACGAGGTGGAGGCGGCGGAGCGATCGGGTTCCGGCGGGCGGGGCTCACCGGCGGTGCTAGGGTACGGGGAAGGGGTGGAGGAGACTCGGCGTGGCGCGGCGAAGCTTGTGGTGGCCTCGGTGGCGCTCGGGACGTACTCCTTTGCCGGCAATTCCTCGCCGGAGGGAAGAGTAGTGCGGCGGGGCGAAGGCTCACGGGGGCAGAGCACTCGTGGCCGGGGGAGTGAAATTGAGAGGTGGAGCGGGGGTGGAGTGGGAGATGGCTGTGCTCGGGGGAGGCTTTTATAGGGCCGAGGGGGGAGGTGCGGCGGAATTCCTCGCCGGAGAAAGCGGGGAGGTGGGCAGCGGTTGCAGGAGAAGGTGGGGGCGTGGGGAGCGGGTCATGGGGGAGACGGGGCGTGCGGTGCACGAAGGGGCCGGGCGACGTGGGGAGTGGGGGCGCGGCCGGGTAGGGCCGGGTGGCCGTTGCGGGCGGCGGCGCGGAAGGAAGGAGGAGGCGGGGTGGAAGACGGCCCTGGCAGGTGGGGCCGGGGCGCAGAGAGAGAGAGGGGGCGCGGGAGGCTGCCGGTTGGGCCAGGGTGAGGAGGAGAGAGAGGAGCGGGCACGTGTGGCCGGGATTGCGCCACGCGGGGAAGGGGGCGATCGGGTGGCTGTGAGGGAAAGGGGGGAGCGGGCGGGGCGGATTGGCCGAGGGCGACGTGGCGGAGATTGGGCACGTACGCGTGGCGAGCGGGGAGGTGGGGAAGGCGGATCCGGGCGGGAGGCGTGGCCGGCATCTGACCGTCCACGTGGCGGCCGGTGAGGGGAAGGGAGAGAAATTATTTTATTTTCTGATTTTGGGGTTTTTCAGAAAAGCACAGAAATTCCATTAGCCTCAAAAAAATATGAAATAAACTAGAAAAATTCTAGAAAAATTCAGAGAATCTCTTGGGGACATTTTGGATTTATTAAAAATATTTCCAACTAATGTTGGTATTTAATTTTCATATTTTAAAATACTTTTTAATTTTCAAAAATACATTTTCAAACTCCAGAAAATCCAGGAAACCAAATAAGTGCCAAATAAATCCAAATAATTAATTTGACATAAGATTTTTATAGAAAATCAAAATATCCTTTTATTTAATAATATTTTTAGGTTTTTCTTAGAATACTTTTCAAATACAGCCTTTTCAAAAACAGAAATTCAGGGCAAATCCAAATTTAAACTTTAGGCACAAAATACTTATTTTAATTAATTTTTATTTATTTATTAATTTTTTATTTTAGCAAAAATTTGGGATGTTACAAATCTACCCCCTTAAAAAGAATCTCGTCCCCGAGATTCGGGTTGGCTAGCAAGAATTGGGTTTGGATCTTACTCTGCTTGGCTTGAGCGGATATCTGATTCAGGCGTCCCTTGAAAAACTTCTTTGGTCCTCTATTTGCTGCCTGAAGGTTGTTGGCCGTCGGTGCTCCAGCTTGATTCTCCCAAAGATTAGGAAAGAGGAGACTCAAGGCAAAGGGAGGAATAGGGGATATTTTGTGCAACCCAAAACAAAACTTCAACTTTAATAAAACCTTTATTAAACAAACAACAAGTAATAGTTATGGATGTTGACAAAAAGAGAAAACTTGACAGCTCATAACAACGTTTTATTACTAGCCTAACAACTCATCCTAAAGGGGTAAGGGTCGTCTCGGGGTCATCCTTCGCAGCTCTCGAGGTACGAAACTTGATCTTTCAAGGCGAAGATTGAAGTGGCGACAGGGTCGAAGAATTCCAACGATTGCCAACTATAGTTATTTTGGAATAAGGGAAGAGGCAGAAATAGGTTTTTCAAAAATGATATAAAGACAAGAAAGAATTGAGACAAGGATAAGCAAAGATTAAGGGGTAAGATAAGCAAACTTTTGAAATTACTATTTAGTAAAATAAGTCCATAGGGTTTAACCTTTCTAATCTACCTACGGTCACATCTTAGTATCGTCATGGCTTTGATACCACCTTTGTCGGAACCCGGAGCAACGACTCCTGGATCCTCTGTGTAAATCGCACTAGTCCAGGATCAGCTAGTGCACACAGCGTACAACAAAGATAAATATCAACCATAATGACATTTATTAACCGAATATGGGCATGAATGCCAAAGTTTACATCAACGGCACATAAGCCAAAATTAAGTAACAAGCAGCGGAAGAAAAACCGAAGCGGAAGAAGCCCACTGAGCCTGCCCACAGGCAAACGACAGTAAGACGCGGCCTATTCGTCCAGATCTTCACCGTAGTTGACGTCTTCCTTCTCTGTGTGGAAAAAGCAACGTGAGTACAAACTTGTACTCCGCAAATCACCCTGGAAAATGCAACATAATGATAAAGGCTTCGATGGAAGGCTTATAGGGTTAGTTTGCATAAAACAACATTTAAGAAATACAGTAATAGATTGAAATTGCTGAATTTAATACAGTAAGTAAAAACAATACTTGTAGTAGAAAGTAATACCGTCAGTGCAGGCTCCAACCAAACACCAACCTATCCACGGGCATCCCACCCGGACCATCTTTTCCAAAAGCTCACGTATGGATTCCATCCATCGACACGCTTTCACTGCGCAACTCTGATAGCTTCCATCCATCCATCAGGTTCCAATCTCTCACGGATTCCATCCATCCGCAAGGTTTTCATCACTTGTGGATTCCATCCATCCACAAGGTTTTCAAAAATATTTTTGAAAAACAAAGTCTAATCCATGAAAAACTTTCACTCAGCATGCCCATGACTGTGGGCACGGCTATCCAGGATAGATTATACACTCTGCAGAGGTTGTACAGCTTTACCCACAAGACACGATCATCCCGTTGTACCACTAGATTACACACTTCCTTAGGTGTGCGGTGGGGAGTCGTGACAAGGCCTTTATAATGCAAAGCCTTCAACCTGGTCGAGCCAACTCTAAGGTTTCACCCCAGTAAGGAATCCACCAGACCGGGACCCCCTCTTGAGCCTAGACGATATTTCTCATGGCTTAACCATGCTCGCCCAAGTGAGACTTCACATGGCACCAACCACGCTCACTTTCAACCTACGACTCGACTCAGATTGGGACTTCACAAATTAATCAGCCAGGGCTGTCCCATACCAGCCATGTGGTAGTACGATTAGGGCTTTGCAACAGTAGCTCACAGACCGGTCCTTAATTAACTCAGGCCCAACCACATACCCCCGTGCGCGACAATCAACCACTGCGGCTCCAACCAACAGGGCGTGCCTGCACCCACCACTCTAACCAATTGCCTAAGTCTAAACCAGTTGTATATTTGTTTTCAAAATAGTTTCATAAACCTCCTTGACTCACCAAAGTCCAGAGCACATATCATTTTATGTAAAAAGGGTCATCATTTTATGTGAAAGATATCCGAAAACAAATATTGTAGCTAAGCAGGTCTAAGCATTTAATATGAAATCTCTCTAGCCAATACTAATGTACTAACTAGAATTTGATTCTAGGGTGACAAGGTATTGAGGAATTCAAATTCAATGGAGGGATTAACAAGTAGGCATTAACTAAAATTAAAACTGAATTGAAATACGTTGAATAAAAATATGCATGCAATATAATTTAAATCAACATAATTTTATTTTGAAAACTGGGATCAACATGATCAAGGAGGGTGACTTGGCTTGCTCTTCAAATTGGCTTGAATCTTCGTCGTCGAAATTTCCTGAATCGTCGAAGTCTACACGTGAAAATAACCCACCAAATTCAAATAAATTCAAATTAACTTCAAATATTTGAATTGAGGCTAGAAATGTATAGAGGGGAATTTTTGATGAATTTAGAATTTTGAATGGGCTAAATCGGAGTTAGGACGAAGAAACACGGGCTCCGGGAAGTTTGAAAAGAGAGAAAATGGAAAAAGGAAATTTCTGGAATTATTTTTCTACTGAAAAAGAATTTATGGCGTCAGCATTGCGTCAGCCATGGGGGGCCGGCTGACAGTGGGCCCCTGGTCCATGGACCAGCTCCACGGAGAGGGGGAAGGCGCTGAGGTGGCGGGAGTTTGAGGTGGTGCTGACGGGGCGGGACGCGCCGAGGTGGTGCCGACGTGGCGCCGCGTGGCGGCCACGCAGGCCGGGGCTGGCTGAGGTGGCGCGGTCACCGGCGGGAGCGCTCGGGTTCCTAGGGTCGCCGGCGTCAGGGGCCCCGGCGGAGGACGGCGAGGGTGGAAACGGGAAGAGGGGCTCACGGGTAGCACGCCTGTACCTTTGGCGCGGCTCGGCGGTGGACGGAGATGGCCGGCGACGTGGTGGAGGCGGCGGAGCGATCGGGTTCCGGCGGGCGGGGCTCACCGGCGGTGCTAGGGTACGGGGAAGGGGTGGAGGAGACTCGGCGTGGCGCGGCGAAGCTTGTGGTGGCCTCGGTGGCGCTCGGGACGTACTCCTTTGCTAGCAATTCCTCGCCGGAGGGAAGCGCAGTGCGGCGGGGCGAAGGCTCACGGGGGCAGAGCACTCGTGGCCGGGGGAGTGAAATTGAGAGGTGGAGCGGGGTGGAGTGGGAGATGGCGGTGCTCGGGGGAGGCTTTTATAGGGCCGGGGGGGAGGTGCGGCGGAATTCCTCGCCGGAGAAAGCGGGGAGGTGGGCGGCGGTTGCGGGAGAAGGTGGGGGCGTGGGGAGCGGGTCGTGGGGGAGGCGGGGCGTGCGGCGCACGAAGGGGCTGGGCGACGTGGGGAGTGGGGGCACGGCCGGGTAGGGCGGGGTGGCCGTTGCTGGCGGCGGCGTGGAAGGAAGGAGGAGGCGGGGTGGAAGACGGCCCTGGCAGGTGGGGCCGGGGCGCAGAGAGAGAGGGGGCGCGGGAGGCTGCCGGGTGGGCCAGGGTGAGGAGGAGAGAGAGGAGCGGGCACGGGTGGCTGGGATTGCGCCACGCGGGGAAGGGGGCGATTGGGTGGCTGCGAGGGAAAGGGGGGAGCGGGCGGGGCGGATTGGCCGAGGGCGACGTGGCGGAGATCGGGCACGTACGCGTGGCGAGCGGGGAGGTGGGGAAGGCGGATCCGGGCGGGAGGCGTGGCCGGCATCTGGCCGTCCACGTGGCGGCCGGTGAGGGGAAGGGAGAGAAATTATTTTATTTTCTGATTTTGGGGTTTTTCAGAAAAGCACAGAAATTCCATTAAGCCTCAAAAAAATATGAAATAAACTAGAAAAATTCTAGAAACATTCAGAGAATCTCTTGGGGACATTTTGGACTTATTAAAAATATTTCCAACCAATGTTGGTATTTAATTTTCATATTTTAAAATACTTTTTAATTTTCAAAAATACATTTTCAAACTCCAGAAAATCCAGGAAACCAAATAAGTGCCAAATAAATCCAAATAATTAATTTGACATAAGATTTTTATAGAAAATCAAAATATCCTTTTATTTAATAATATTTTTAGGTTTTTCTTAGAATAATTTTCAAATACAGCCTTTTCAAAAACAGAAATTCAGGGCAAATCCAAATTTAAACTTTAGGCACAAAATACTTATTTTAATTAATTTTTATTTCTTTATTAATTTTTTTATTTTAGCAAAAATTTGGGATGTTACACTACTTCTACCTCTCAAAAGGTGAAGTATCATTGCACCTTCTGTCAGAAGGATGGGCATTTGATCAATCGATGTTTCAGGCGCGCCAAGATCGCGCGAAGGGACCATGTCGAGTCTCTTAGGCGTATTCTGGGTCAGCCCCAGACCTTGAGTGCACCTAAGACCAACATGAGGTCTAGGCTTGCTTCTGTTGATGGGTTTGGGCAGCATCGAGGACTTGGTTTTTCCGGGTGTTCTGGTTTTCGTCCTCATGCTTCTTTGGTCGTGACTTCCGTCGTTATGAGGGTAGATCTCACTTTCTCCGTCGAGATGGTTACCCACGGCGAGATCAGCATGTTGCCGGTGCTCCGACTCGCTCCCTCGTAGCAGTCGGACCCAGCAACAGCTTCAGGTCTACACGTAGACGTTCTGCTGTCTTGAGCGACAGAGAGTGTAGGGTAGATAGAGGTCAGTCGTGTGTGACTACTTCTTCTACTCGACGTGTTACTCAGTATTGGGTGCCAAAATCACTCTTGATTTATCCCAGTACTGAGGCTTTACTCTCTGTCTGACTCAGGTTCGCCGGGCAGGGAAGGGAAAGGTTTGACTCGTAGACTCCGGGTGTTCACGACACATGACCGGAGACTCCCGTTGGTTTTCTTCCCTTGCCCGTGCTCCAGGTGATGAGACGATCACCTTCGGAAACGCTTCATCTGGGCGCGTCATCGCCAAAGGTATAGTGCGCGTTAATGAGTTTTTTTATTTTGAAAGATGTTGCCTTGGTTAGTAAGCTGCAGTATAATTTGCTTTCTATTTCTCATCTTACCGATGACGGCTTTGAGGTAGGCTTTAAGAAAAACGCTTGCAAAATTCTTGATTCTTCGGGTAGTCTGGTTTGCGGGATTTCTCGTTATGGGAGGATCTTTCGTGCTGATTTTTCTGAATCTTCTGGTGATCCTCTCCGGTGTTTGGTTGCTTCTGAGTCCCGTGACCTTACTTTCTGGCATAGGAGACTTGGTCATATTGGATTTGACCATTTGATCCGAGTTAGCGGCCACGATATCATTCGTGGTCCGTCGAAACTCAAGATGGTCAAAGATATTATTTGTGCTCCTTGCCGGCACGACAAGATGGTTGCCACTTCTCACCCTCCGGTCACAGTGACTACGACCGATGCACCAGGACAATTGCTCCACATGGACACAGTTGGACCAGCTCGAGTGCAGTCAGCAGGAGGGAAGTGGTATGTTCTTGTTGTGGTCGATGATTTCTCGAGGTTATCTTGGGTGTTTTTCTTAGCCTCGACGGATGAGACATTTACACATTTTTGAGGTCTTTTCAGTAGGCTTTCTGTTGAGCTTCCGGGTGCCTTACGAGCGATCCGCGGTGACAATGGCACGGAGTTCAAGAATTTCTACTTTGAGAGGTTCTGCGATGAGACAGGTGTAGAGCACCAGTTCTCTTCTCCGCACGTCCCACAGCAGAATGGCGTCGTGGAGAGGAAGAACCGTACCTTGGTTGAGATGGCCAGGACGATGCTTGATGAGTATTCTACACCTAGGAAGTTTTGGGCTGAGGCTATTGCGACCGCGTGCCATGTTTCGAACAGAGTTTTTCTTCGGGCACACTTGCATCGCACTTCTTATGAGTTGAGATATGGGCGAAAACCCAGTGTCTCGCATTTTTGTGTGTTTGGTTGTAAGTGTTTTATTCTGAAGTCCGGGAACCTAGACAAGTTCGAGTCACGTTTTGTGATGGAATCTTTCTAGGTTACTCGACTTCTTCGCGGGCATATAGGGTTTGGAACTGCGAGTCTAATAAGTTGGTAGAAACCTGTGAGGTGACCTTCGATGAGGCCAGTCCGTGGACTAGGCCTGATATCTCAGGTTCTTTAGAGCAGTCTAAGCCCATCTTTGTGGACGATGAGGACGATGGAGATGAGGGTTGTCTACCCGATTCAGTTCCTCATCCTCCCCTTGAGGTCCCTTCTTCTACCGCACCTCCAGGTGATCAGCCCATGCCTTCTGCTTCTTCCGGAGCTAGTGGCTCTGTTCCTACCTCGTCAGCTCACGAGGTAGAGGCCACTTCTTCTTCTCATCCTGGACCTCCCCGACATATCCAAAAAGACCATCCTTCTGAGCAGATTATTGGAGACCTCTTTGAGCGAGTCACTCGCTCGAAGTCTGGCATGTCACATTTCTGTCTCCATTCTACCTTTGTTGCCTCATTCGAGCCCAAGGATTTGTGTCATGCACTATCTAATGAGTCTTGGGTCAATGCCATGTATGAGGAGTTGGAAAATTTTGAGAGAAACAAGGTCTGGTCGCTTGTTGAGCCCCCTTGAGGTCACAATATCATTGGGACTAAGTGGGTGTTCAAGAACAAGCAGAGTGAGGATGGGGTAGTTATTCGAAACAAGGCTAGACTGGTAGCTCAGGGCTTCTCCCAGGTTGAGGGTCTAGATTTTGAGGATACCTTTGCCCCTGTAGCTAGACTTGAGGCCATTAGAATCTTGCTTGCTTTCGCAGCTTCTAAGGGTTTCAAGCTTTACCAGATGGATGTCAAGAGTGCCTTCCTCAATGGATTTATTGAGGAAGAGGTCTATGTGAAACAACCTCCAGGTTTCGAGGACCCCAAATATCCAAACCATGTCTATAAGCTTTTCAAAGTCTTGTATAGACTTAAGCAAGCCCCTAGAGCTTGGTATGAGAGGCTTAAGTCCTATTTGTTGAGTCATGGTTTTGAGATGGGTAAGGTAGATAAGACCTTGTTCATTCATAGGCATGGCACTGACCTACTGCTTGTCCAGATTTATGTGGATGACATCATCTTTGGCGGCTCTTCCCATACTCTTGTTTCACAGTTCTCGGATGTCATGAGCACCGAGTTTGAGATGAGTATGATGGGCGAGTTAACCTTCTTCCTTGGCTTCCAGATCAAGCAGACTCGGAAGGGTACCTTCTTGCATCAGAGAAAGTACACTCGTGACCTCCTGAGACGCTTTGACATGAGTGATGGTAAGCCTGTGTCGACTGCCATGGCATCCACAGCTTCACTTGACCCAGACGAGGACGGCGAGCTAGTTGATCAGAAGGAGTATCGCAGCATGATTGGCTCCCTCTTGTACCTCACTGCCTCGAGACCGGACATACACTTCTCCGTGTGTCTGTGTGCTCACTTTCAGGCTTCTCCTCACGTATCTCACCACCAGGCGGTGAAGCGCATTCTTCGGTACCTTCGAGCTATCATTGATTATGATATCTAGTACTCCTCCTCTTCCTGTCTTTCCTTGAGAGCCTACTCGGACGCAGACTTTGCTGGCTGTAGGATAGATAGGAAGAGCACTTCTGGCACCTGCCAATTCATTGGCACTTCTCTTGTTTTCTGGTGTTCAAGGAAGTAGTCCAGTGTTGCACAGTCCACCGCAGAGGCCGAGTACGTTGCTGCCGCCAGTTGCTGCAGCCAGGTGCTTTGGATGGTCTCGACCCTGCGGGACTTTGGATTAGTTATCAACAGTGTTCCACTCTTCTGTGATAACACTTCTGCAATTAACATTGCTAAGAACCCTGTGCAGCATTCTCGGACCAAGCATATTGATATTCGATATCACTTCCTTCGAGACCATGAGAAGAAGTGTGACATAGTGCTCCAGTTTGTGGAGAGTGACCACCAGTTGGCTGAAATCTTTACCAAGCCTTTGGATAGCTCTAGGTTTTTAGCTCTGCGGGGAGAGCTTGGGGTGGTTTGTCCTTATGGACTGTTGTGAGGGGGAGTTCTGTGCTTAATGCTTTATCATGTTAATTATGTTCTTACTCCTTTCTGTTGTATTGCATATGGGTGCATTGGGTTTAGTCCTTCTAGCATAGATTAGAGTGTTTCTCTTGTCTAGTTGTTTAGACTTTTCTCTCATCTTGTGATTCTTGGATGCTGCCTATTAGTTGTTTCTCTTCTCACTAGGTTGAGCTCACTCACTTCTTATAGGTTCTAGCGAGGGTTGGGCCACCCTCGGGTAGACAGGGTACATGTTTGCTCCTTAGTGTGTTAGATGATCAGTTGATAGTCCTAGAGTCATATGGGGTAGATGAGAGTTAGTCTGAGCCATAGCACCCTCTATATCTTGTCTATGCTTTAAGGACTGCCTGTTTGATTTTCTTGCCAGCTTCTCGCTTTTATTGCTTCAGTTCAAGGGGAGTTCATTTGGGAGCTTCTAGATCTTAATATTGTTATAACTCAACTTGAACTAAAAGTTGCATCACATGCTGAGGGGGAGCTGGATTTTCTGCATGTCATTCTGCATTGTAATATAACTACATGGAGCCTTGATTATTATCCGTTTATGACATATTTACAATGCTTTACATCTTGCCATAATCTGTGCTTATTTGCTAGATATATCATGACTTTATATGTGTAGTCAAGTCTTTGCCATGATAGGTTGATTAAAATGCTCAACTTGAACTAATTCATGTCATGTTAGCTTTTGACACTAGTCTTTCTGTTGTAGGGGTGGCCCAACCCCCCGTGACTGGGCCGTGCAACTAGTCCAACATGTAATAGGCCCAATAGTATAGAGGAATATACCTATGTAAATATACCAATGTACCCTCATCCTTTGTAAATACTAAGGGGTAGAATGGGGATTTCCCATTCTACCCCACTCATATATATAAACCCCCCCAGGAGGGGCAAAGGGGGACATCCTCTCATTATCACCACCTCTCCAGATCTAGCTCTCTTCCTCTCCTACCGATCCCCCTCTCTTCCTGTTTAGCCTGTAGCTACAACAGATGGCGTCGTCCGTGGGGAGCGACTAGAAGTTACGTAGGGAAGAGATTTCTCCAATATTCGACAAAAGCAACGACTATGTGCATCTTTTTTGCTCCCGAGAGCATGCTGCTTCGGGCAAGCAATGGCAGATAGTAGTTCGTTCGCTAAAAAAAAATTTAGCCATTCTTGATTGTAGAGACATGCGGGCTTTGCCTGCAAACTTCGCTGTATTTTGCAGATACAGTGTTGAGTAGATCTAGTTGAATCGCCCAGATGCAGTGTTGGATGGATTTAATCGAGTCGCTTATTTTTGCGTGTATTTTTTATGTCCGCTATCTCCGCTGGCCTTGTAGGAAAGCGGTGTGTTGGACCAGGGAGATGGCTAGCATCGCGCACTGCCGGATTCTGCGCCGTAGCTCCGGCCTCCGTGCCCTCGGTGTCTGCGCCGCCCGAAGTCTCCCGGCTCGAAGTCCCCATGCATACGCGAAGCGCTTTATCTATCCATGCGGGCACTATGATCTCTCCATCCATGCATACTTGCTCGCGGGTGTGCATCCGTGCAGGAACCTCTACGCCTCCGTGTCGAGGGTCAGGCATCTCACTGTTGGCTTCGCCACGACGGACTTCGCGCAGCTGAAGACAGGCTTCGGCCTCTGCTCGCCTTCGCGACACCCCGAAGACCAGCTCACGCGGAGAGGGAGCACCACCCTGACGTAACCGTGCCTAGACGCGGAGGCGAGTGCTCGGCATGCCGAGCGAAGGCCCGGACGGTGCGTGCGAAGTCTGGCGCGAAGCCTGAGCCACGTACACCAAGCCGAGGCCGCCCAGGCTGCAGATGCGCAGAAGAGAGGAAGATATGGGGTGGCCTCCTATGCGTACGTGCAGCTATGAAGTACGCGTGTAGTGTGCATGCGTGAATTATCCCTTCACGTACGTATATCTACCCATGCATGCATGGAGGCAAACTTCAATTGCATATGTGAGGCTTGCGCTGGCTACGCGTATGATCACATGTGTGGTCGTACGCGTATACCAATGGAGGCAAGCCCATTGCGAGGTCCGTGCGGAGGCGCAGGGCGCAAAAGCCGGCAGGCGTCAGGCGCTGTCGCACGGCCGGGTGGAATTGCGCGAAGACAGGCGTGGGGCCAGTGGGGCCCGAGGCCTACAAGCGACGACGGGGCCCACGCGTACGAGTCCGGATCTTGGCGGTGCCGGCTGCCACACGCTCATGTCCTCCCTCGTCGGCAACAATCTGCAGCCGGAGTCGAGCACCTCGGGCCTCGGCGGCGCAGCCAGCTGGCGGCGTCTCTGAACAACTCAACTAGCGATCAGTTGCACGCAGGAGTCCGCTCTTGCATGCATGAGCTGCAGCCGCTGTAGCTCGTCGACGGCGTCTTCGCCCAGGGGAAGGATGTCTCGGCCTCCGCGCGCCTTCACCTCAGCTCCGCGACGGCTTCTCCAGCCTTCGCCTCGGTTCCACGAGGACTTCGTCGGCCTTCGCCTCGGCTCCGGGAGGTCTTTGACGGCTCGCGGCAAGGCCTTCTCCGCACTGACAAACTTCACGTCGGGCATTAGCGAGGGAATCTCACAGCCTCCGCGTGACGTTGTGTCTGCACCTCGGCCGAGGAGTCCGTGCTCCCAGTCGTCAAGCGCCTAGCCTATGAAGCCTCCGCGTCGTCAAGCGCATCGTATCGGCCAAGGGCTCCACCTCGCCTGGCGCCCGCGGAAGCTGCACGAAGCCTTCGCCTCGATGCCGCGGGGACTTTGCCAGCCTCCGCCTCGCCTCCGCGACGACCTCGCCGGCCTTCGCTCGCCTCCGCAACGACCTCGCCGGCCTTCGCCTCGACGCGTCAGGGACTTCGCCGGCCTTCGCTCGCCTCCGCGACGACCTCACCGACCTTCGCCTCGATGCATCAGGGACTTCGCCGGCCTTCGCTCGCCTCCGCGACGACCTCGCCGGCCTTCGCTCGCCTCCGCAATGACCTCGCTGGCCTTTGCCTCGACGCGTCGGGAACTTCGCCAGCCTCCGCCTTGCCTCCGCGACGACCTCATCGGCCTTCGCCTCGACGCGTCAGGGACTTCGCCGGCCTTCGCTCGCCTCCGCGACGACCTCGCCGGCCTTCGCCTCGACGCGTCGGGGACTTCGCCAGCCTCCGCCTCGCCTCCGCGACGACCTCGCCGGCCTTCGTCTCGACGCGTCAGGGACTTCGCCGGCCTTCGCTCGCCTCCGCGATGACCTCGCCGGCCTTCGCCTCGATGCGTCAGCACCAGCAATGCTGAGCCTTGCATCCGCAGTCTCCGCGCTCTGAGGCGGCCTTCCTCGCTGAGTAGTCCGGAGCCTCCACTGCGGTGTCTGTAGCATCAGCCCCAACGTTCGAAATCCTTTGCTGCAATGGCCGCACTCCCCGCCGAGGACCCTACGAGCCACACAAGCAGCAAGGAGCATGCACGTAACCATGCATGCATGCATACATGGGTACAACGTGCGGCGGCGAGAGGCAGGCATGCTGCTATCCTTTGCAGTTACTCCGTTCTGGACACGCCGACTTCACCTCCGCTAGCATTGTGCAGCCAGGGTCTCCGCGCCTGCGAAGGATACGCCGCGTCGTCACCGTCCAACACGGTACGCACTGCGCGTGATTACGTGCGAGGCCTTAATAATCACTGCACTCTGGAGCATTTCGTTGTCGCAAGCCTTCGGCCATTTCTTCGATGCCTCTCTTTTGGTCCTCGTTTTTTATTTTAAATCGCACGACGGCCTTGCGCCTCGGCGTACTCTGCGGAGTATAAATAAGACTAGCGTTGAGCTTGCCTCCGCACGCACCAGTCCACGGACTTTAAATAAGACGCAACGGGGGGACGCCTTCGCGCGCACTCTACGGAGTATAAATAAGACGTAGCGTTGAGCTCAGCTTCCGCACGCGCGAGTCTACGGACTACAAATAAGACGTAGCGTTGAGCTTAGCTTCCACACGCGTGAGTCCACGGACTTTAAATAAGACGTAGCGTTGAGCTCAGCTTCCGCACGCGCGAGTCTACGGACTATAAATAAGACGTAGCGTTGAGCTCAGTTTCTGCACGCGCGAGTCTACGGACTATAAATAAGACGTAGCGTTGAGCTCAGCTTCCGCACGCGCGAGTCTACGGACTGTAAATAAGACGTAGCGTTGAGCTCAGCTTCCGCACGCACCAGTCTATGGACTTTAAATAAGACGTAGCGTTGAGCTCAGCTTCCGCACGCGCGAGTCCACGAACTTTAAATAAGACGTAGCGTTGAGCTTAGCTTCCGCACGCGCGAGTCTACGGACTACAAATAAGACGTAGCGTTGAGCTCAGCTTCCGCACGCGCGAGTCTACGGACTATAAATAAGACGTAGCGTTCAGCTCAGCTTCCGCACGCACCAGTCTACGGACTTTAAATAAGACATAGCGTTGAGCTCAGCTTCTGCACGCGCGAGTCTACGGACTATAAATAAGACGTAGCGTTGAGCTCAGCTTCCGCACGCGCCAGTCTATGGACTCTAAATAAGACGTAACGGGGGGACACCCCCGTGCGCACTCCACGGAGTGTAAACAGACGTGGATGTTATTCCCACGCACTCTACGGAGTATAAAAATTGCGACAGGGCCGAGGCACTAGGGAGTGCCTCGCTTTAGGCGGCACATCGCTTGGATATCGCGCCCTCGCGCGTGTTGCACCAGGGAGTTAGGGGAACGGCGCTTTCGCCTCCCTACCTCGGCGTGCGTAGTGCCCTCGGCCTACGCCGCAAGCGTCCGCTCTTCGCGGGCAGTCTTTTCGAAGGTAGGGGAACGGCGGTTTCGCCTCCCTACCTCGGCGCGCGTAGTGCCGTCGGCCTACGCCACAAGCGCCCGCTCTACGCGGGCACTCTTTTCGAAGGTAGGGGAACGGCGGCTTCGCCTCCCTACCTCGGCGTGCGTAGTGCCCTCGGCCTACGCCGCAAGCACCCACTCTACGCGGGCACTCTTTTCGAAGGTAGGGGAACGGCGGCTTCGCCTCCCTACCCACTACTAGATTTCGGGTCTTGGACAACGGCACGAAAACGTTGCAATAGGACCAAAATAGATGCAATATGTATGTATTTCAACTAATCACTTCCGTTGGCAAGCGTTGCTAATTGTTGCGTCCTTAAAAGAATGTGCAACAATTTTTGGTTTCGTTGCAGTACATATGGTTATTGCCATGCAATGAAGCATTGCAATTGTTTGTTGTTGCAAGGAGCGATGTCATGGCAATAGAGGCTATTGCATCGACCAACTACGTGGCAATAGCCTCTTTTACCATGAAGTTTGTTTGTGGCAATAGTTTGTCTTGCCACGGGGTTATTACGTGGCAATAGACTCTATTGCCATGGAGTTGTAGTATGGCAAGAGAATATATTGCAACACCATGTTTCGTGGTAAGAGGTACTATTGCCACGTTAGGTGTTTCGTTGCAACAGGCTTAGAAAACGTATTGCAACAAAATATTTTTGGTGGCAAATATATCGTATAGCATCGATCATTGTTCGTGGCGAATAGTTGGATCGCAACGTAGTAGCGGCGTTGCATTACGCTATCACAACAAAATGCTATCAGGTTTATCGCAACGGGAAGAATTGTGGCAACACATATAGCATTTGATATTTGATTATTAATTTGTTGTTGCAAATTAATAGCAAAATAGTTACAATGCTAGAACGTAGCAACATATATTAATTCAAAATATCATTAATTCTAACAATCATAATTTAAAAAGTGCCACTATTACTAAAGGAGTTACATATAAATCTCCAAAATTAAACTACAAAGTTCTTAACTAATAATAACAAAAATAGATTCGCTTCTGTTGCATTGTTCCTTGCTGGTTTGGCATGTAGAATGTCTTGACTTGACGACCCATGCCTTGACTCTGTGTGCTCTAATCAACTTGTTCATTCCTGCTCGATAAAAAGCATTAACTTTAGCATATGGTTCAGCAATTAGCAACATCTTAGTGAAATATGATTGATGAAATAATCAAATTAAAGCAACAGTCATGAAATAATATTTTATATGAATGAGCGATCAAAGGAACCAAAAACAAGGTCCTTAACGTGAGTAAGTTCTACCATTCAAGAAATTGATTAACAGTTCATGCCACTGGGCTGATTCACTTGAAGTCTCCAATTTACAAGTCTCTAAAGCACAAAATCTATTAAGGCAGCGCTACAATATTTCTCGCGGCTCCTTAGGGAAGTTGCTCATTATAACCAAAAGGTCAGCTTTCATTACTATTATCAACTAACAAAATAACAAGTAGTTACGTCTTGGACCAATCAAATCATGAATTGCCGCAAAACCAATTCATCAACCAAATTCAAGGAAGAATAAGCAACAAGTTGATTGTCCGATGCTTTCAAGTGGACATATTGTTGGAGCAATTAACATGACTTTATGTGTAGCTTGAGTTACAGAAATGTACAATTGCACATCATCAGCTTAATTTTTATGCTTTTGATAACCAGCAGAAGACATGTCTTGGATCTTTGAACAGTAGAGGTCCAGACCCATTGACACACATGTAGACCCATTCTGTAATTATCAAATTTGATTATTGTTCGTGAAACAACAATTTAATTTGGTACTGTTCATGCCACTACAGAGAATAAATCACTAGAGACACTATTGGTTAAGATTACAAGAGCAACATGTTAACTCAAAATAAATTACGTTTTCATGTCATACCTGCTCCTTCCTTGTCCTTGAACGAGTTTTAGCAGCATTGAACAATTGACTTGAAGAAATAAAATTTGTTGAGACGTTGGCAGTGCCCTTGTGGAAAAGGCTTCGGTTAAGAGTAGAGTTGTTAGTGTTGCGAGCAGGTGGCCTAGCATCCTTTTCTGCGGTGAGGACGCTTTGTGGCTGAGTCTGCAAATGAAATAATTAGTGTACAAAGATTGCCTGTAATTCAAATTACAATTCCCTGATGGCTGCAAACTTTTTGCAATTTTGTTACCTGCTGTAAAGTTTCGTGTACATGGTCAGGTGTCTTTTTGTTATTGTCAGTTGGAGTAGCTGCGTTTTCGGTGGTGTTCAATACACTTCGTTGGTTATCCTGTGTATGAACAAATAGGGAATATTTTAGTTATCATACGATGTACAAATCCAAGACACATTTACAGATTTATTACCTGTGATGTTGCTCCGCTCTGTTTTGCTAGCAATGAAAGGAACTCTTCCCTGAGCTGTTCTCTTGCGTTCCTTTCATTCTGCAATTCCTCTTCCATCCGTCGCCTAGTATCTTCCCTTTCAGCAACTTCGTTAGCAAGTTGTTCTTTTAACTTATGAATTTCATCTACGAACTCATTTTCTTTTTTGCGGGCTGCAGCAGAAGCACGGGCTTGTTCGTCGAGTCTGTCTTTCAACAGTTGGTTTCGTGTCGGATATTTCGCCATGTATCCATGACCATGAAGCTTGCATGATTTGGTTCGGGTGCTCTCCTTGTAACTTGACTGGAAAGCAATGTCTTCCTCTTCAACTGTAAGGAAGCCTTTATCTGCCTCTGTTGATAGGTTAGTAATTTTGAAGGCTGCATCATCCTAATTGAGATAAGAGGTTAAAAGTTAAATAAGTTAAGCTATCAGCACAAAATTCTGAGTAATATACTAAGTCATGAACAAATTTAATTACTACTCACATAGACATCCTTAGAAGCGTTGTTTGACCATTCCCCATTCTTCGTGTGGGTAATCATCCAAAGAGTCAAATCACTTGGCTCTTCCCCAGTCTCTGGGTCTCTCTAAGATGGCAAGAATGTACCTTATGAACAACTGATCACTTAAGAAAAGAATCTCATAAGTTTAATTTATAATTACCTGCTCATAGCTACATTGGGAGAACGGTTTGGATCCCATCACATGCTTGGTCTTCTGTTTTTTACGGTTTTCAGAGTTCTGGTTGCTTAACATCTGAAAAAAAAGTATGCAAGTGCAGTCAACAAGCATTCTTATCAACATGTGTATTCAAAAGAAAAAAGTCAGTAGCATGTAACCTGAAATTTTTCATTTCCAAAATACAGCACCATGTAGTGCCACTCGACAGGGTGTAAATCTTCAGGCTTCTGTCTCATGCACTCATCGTAAGTGTTGTATGCCTTGTAAGTAGCACTGAGTGTTGATCGCCATCCTTTGTATCGCTCTTTGGCAATGTCCAATATCTTTTCAATTGCATTGTCAACATTTTCGAAATCCCACCTGCTCTGCTCAAATTGTAACACATAGAGAATGTAAAGTGAGAATGTGAATTGTTACATAATTAGAGACGCAACATGCTAAGGCAACTACAACAGGCAACTTACCAACAAATCGTCTGCTATTGTATTTTTGACATTTTGCTGGACATCTTTCCACCTTTTCACACCAATAAGTGGAGCCCTTTTTTTGTAAACATTACCACTTCATCCACAAATGTTCGGGAGTTTTCACCAACAGGGCCTCCTCGCCTTGCTGAAAATTTTATTGTAAGTTTCTGGGACGCAGTCCTAACTCTCTTGGTAGCTGCTGCTAAACCTTTCAGGCATCCACGACCTTTCTTGCCTTGCTGGCCGCCACCTCCTTACAAACCAGTTAAATTTAATTTAACACTAGTAAAGTGCCCGTGCGTTGCAACGAAGTACCAAATAAAAGTGATATATATTATCAAACATGATCTCAAATTGAATAATAAACATCAATTTTATCTTACATCATCATGTATCAAGCAAAGTATACATGTTCATACTCGTAAATAAATCAAGCATCATATTAGTGAAGCATGATAGAACAAGCATATCAACCGGGAGAGTTGCATCAAGGGATATCATACAGTTCGCCCCAATGAAGGATATGCGTGGTATGCATATGCATGGAATATTTCTATGCTTAAAACCCAGATTGTCTTTTGTGGTATTAGAAAACAAAATATACTGTTTTCATATCTTGCCATTTATGTATTTTTGTGTTTGCTGTTTCCTTCTGCATATGATAGCTCATGGAATTTTGTTTCTTGACCTTTACTGGGAAAATTAAGCAATGTGATATTCAATCCGTTTTTAATTGCAGGCACCGGGATATCCACAGTTCAGTCACTTCTTGCTGAGATACCAGGGCAGTTCATGACTTACATGAGAACAAGAGAAATTCAAGCAATTAGTTAGTATATGATGCCATCAATCGGTAATTCGTTATAAGGTAGGCTTTCTAATGTTCTTTGTTACTATGATTTTGGCCATTTGGCTACGTCATCGTGCTAATTTTAAGCCATGTATGTGTAAAGAAGAAGCAAGATGGATAATCTGGATTTGTTAAAGGTAAAAGAGAGATTGATCTCTTGGGGACCATAGCCAAGATCAAATATCAGTGGCATACTCTCCATGCTGTTTTGTTGCCAGTCAAGGCTGCATTTGTTTTATATGTGATGACAAAGTGTTGATTCCACAAACATTGGCTAATAACATTTCCACAAGGTATATAGGAGCTGTTGCCGATGTTGACAATATTAAGGATTATAATTGGTCACAGTTTGTTGTTGACGACCTAAATAAATAAAATGTGCTGAACTAATGCCCAAGAGGTTCCCAAAATCCTCCCAAGTATCCATAAATTGTTGCATTTTATTCCTACATGTACGCTATATTCTCAAAGCTAATGTTTAAGAATAACCAGGGACGACTGCGGATTCTTTGACTTCAACTACATGTGGGAATTGTGATGGTCACCGCCTTGTTAATCCCATATGTGAGGTAACTAAGTTATGATATCCAACCCCTTTCGTCAGTAAGAAACATACTTACGTGAGGTAACTAATATGTAGGATTCGTACGGGCTAGGAAAGAAATTTATGTTGTACTTGTTGATATTCAAAGATAACGAAGCTGCTCTCCCAGACTTTCTGCACCAGCAGCTTAGACAACTCAGGAATTAGATTTATCACCATCTATGTCCCACATATATCAATTCTTTAAGAAAAAGCCTAGAATAATGCAACACATCGTACATCAAAAATGTTAATCCATACTCAATTTTTCTGTCAAGCCAAGAAAGATAAACAAGGCAATTTGGAACCAGACCAAATCATCCAAGTAATTCCATCATCAATTTATTGTAGACAGCTAGTGTGTAAATTTTTTACTAATGCATGTTCTTCAGGAAATAAATTGAGGAGAAAGCATTCTTTTGTAATAATAGGGTTTTGCAGAAGTCAATCAGATACAAGTCGTTCTTTATAAACATAGACAACTATGAGTCCAAGCAAACCAAAATGAATGGTTCAACTCAATTCCACATATTAAATCGACTTGCCAAACAGAACTCAAAATTTTAGAATAGTAAAGATTCAAATTCAGCAGGGGGCATTCGAGCCTAGTAAAAGTAAAATTACAGGAAGGAAAACGTACCATTTTGCTGTTGCTTGTTTTTCCTAGCATGAGATGGCCTGTCAGGTGGTGTTGGGCTGCTTTCATGGCTGTCCTCATTTTGAAGTCTCCCACCATAATTAGTATGATCCTCTTTCTCAAACGATACTGCATGTAACAAGCATCAGAGAAGTATACATGAGTTTGAAAAACTAATAATACGCTTGCATAGTTCAATGTAAAATTCGAAGATTACATATATCTGCAAGGTAGCCTTTCTACCTTAACCATTCCTTATATGTTTTGATTGTTTCTTGCCTGTAGTCATCCTCAAATTCTGCGAGTCGTGAACAAATGTTAGTGCAGTGACCAGTTCAATAGAATTGTTAAAACACTGGCGACGATTGGAGCAACATAACTTACCCGTGTGTTCTTCCTCGTCTCGCAATTTTGCTAGCCAAACCTTGTATGCATCAATTTGTTCATCTGTACATGGCTCATCTCTTTGACCCCTTTTTTGCTTCATGGGTGTTACGCTAACTTGTAAGTCAGTTTGTTGCTCCCTTGTCAACAGCAATCTGACTTCCCTCTCCCCTTCATTGTTTTGTATCATTGATTCTGCATCACGACTGAAATCGATCGGCTCAAGAGTTGCTACAGTCCTGCCACATCGCTTCTTATAGTACATGAAGTCCCTACTAGCATAACCGAGCTGTTCTTTGAAACTTAACAAGGTCACATATGTGAGATTAGCCCTATCAATTTCGGCATATACAAATTCACTTCCTGGAGGTGCCCCATTGCATTCAATAAGAAGTTTCCACACCTGACCCGTCAATGGGCTTCTGTATGTATAGATAGCGAAAGGTTAATTAGGTAAACTAAAACCCAACAAGCCCCTTAAGTACGAAGAAGCAGAGAGAGAAATAGAAACATTTGTTTAATAATAACATAAACAAAGTAGTAAATCGATGCTTGTAATTCCGAATAGTGCCATACTTGAACTAGTCACTAGATAAAGTTAATATTCAGATCAGATCAGATCACAGTAAGAAAAAGTTAATGGTTCCTACTTTGTCACAGTAATATTCAGATCACAGTATTATGTAATGTTTCTTTTGTCACACTGCTATAGTTACTGGGCCGCCACTTTTCTGCACATTCCAAAAGTTTATCTATTCCTAAGTTACAACACATATAACTGAAATTTCTTGCTCATGGTAAATTAACTTCCTACTTTGTCTTGACTATCTTCATAGGTCTATTATTACTTTGTGCTTGGCATTAGAATCTCTGTTGTATTTTCTAAGGCGGTGGCACTTCACACTTGTGCATTTATTAATATTAAGTATTCTTCGTAATCATTATGACTGCTTGATACTTTGATTGGTACATTGAGAAGAGCACTGGAACTTATAGAGGCCGTGGCAAGCTACAGAGCTATGCAAGATCGTTAATTGTCTATTTGGACAAATCTTGACTGGAGCTAAACTGTACCAGTTAAGTTTTTGAAGTGATCAACTGAATATATACATAATTATTGTTTTTTTTGTCATCTTTGTAAATCTCAAGTACATCTCAAACTTACTGACATGAGTAAGTTCAGAGAAGTTATCAAAGTGTATAGCTCTTGTTAAAATAATATATTGCACAACCTACCAATTTGTTCACTGCAAGATAGCAACAAATAATCGAGAAGTGGTCTATGGATAGTACATCAAACAACCAAAAACCTTTAAAGTACAAGGATTCAACTCTTGCATACACAACAAGGATAAGGTTTTGCAACAAACAGTGCATTTTTTCCCTCTGGGAAAACATATAAGATGACATAAGGATTTAGTCGGGTGAGGGAAGGATCACATAAAGATCACATAAAGATCATATAAGATCATATAAGAGGCACCATATACCTGGAGGTGAGGGAAGGATTAGCCGGGTCTTCATCTTCTTCAATGCAGGACGCATGAACTGTACGGTGGCTTCAGCCAGGCATGGTGCCGCGTGTCCTCATGATAGCGGTGGTGGCGGCGACAGCAGGAATCGCCGGGCTCGATGGAGTCGTCGGCATCGTGTAAACCGCCGACGCCTGGTCTCCCTCTGCAGATGAACTAGATCGCGGCCTTTGGGGTGGTGCCGTGGTGGGGACGTCGGGTTAAAGAAGATGGAGGCGCGATGGATTTGGACCTGGCGAAATTTTTGGGCAGGCTGTATTTTTGGTTTGTTGGAGGGAAGGAAACTGGCGAAAGTTAGAAAGGGAAATATTTTTGTTTTGTCGAAGGGAAGGAACCTGGCGAAAGTTAGAGATAGATCAAATGTGTTAACCAATAACCATCTGCCGGCCGCACCAGCTCAAGAGAAGCCGCCCGAGGCCGCCAAGCCGTCATCCGCGCTGCTGTCGCCTCGACCGCCGTCGCCAGATCCGGCTCTCCCCTGCCCGTCCGGTTGCCGCGCCGACAGCCGCCCCGCCCGGATCCGGGCTCACCGACGCCGTCTCCTTCGGCCGCCGCGCCCGCCCCGTGCTCGATTCGGCCGGACGTAGCCCCAGACCTGGCCGCGCCCCGCTCGGATCCGGCGGCGCCCTCAGGCCACCGCTGGCCTCGTCTCTCCCGATCCGGCCGTCTCCACATCAGATCCGGTCGGCCTCTTCTTGTGTCGCACCGCCCATCGTCGTATTGCTCGAGCCGCCGCCACCGTCCTCTCCTTGGACGGCCGCCGCCGCTCGGCCCTCTCGACGTCGGTCGGCCGACGCCGGTCTGATTTGGAGCCGAGGGAGGCGACAGAGATCCGGCCTCCGCGCATTCAACGCGCCGGCGAGGGAAGCCAACGCCGCTCGATTTCATCTGTCACCGCTCGCGTGCGGGAGAGCTGGCGTGCGGGAGAGCTGGAGTGACGATGTGGTGGGTGAGAGGGTGAGAGAGAACACGATGTGGTGGGTGACGGTCAGCTGTACCAAAGAAGTAACAAAGAATTTCAGGCCTCGTGCAGTAAAGGGAGAGCTGGATGTGACGATGTAACAAAGAAGTTTATTAAACAAAGCAGTACCCAACCCAAGCAAATAATTCTCCTAATTAAATATGCAGTCTTTTTCAGGCCTTGTTCTTTACAAGCACAAAGAATTTCATTAAACAAAGCATAACACAACCCAAGCACAAGTTTGAGGTTTTAAACAAAAAATTCATCATCATCTCCCTGTCCCAACGAATTCACAGGTGCAACATGCCCATCGTCAATGTAGGTGTCGTCATCTTCATCATGATCATCAAGTAAGTCCTCATCATTGGGTTCAGGTACCGATGCAGCAATCGCATTTTCAATGACAGAAGCATCAACACTTACCCCTTCCATATCATTCCTCTTCCAATTTGTCAAGTCTTCATATTGGCAGGATACATTCATTTCTTCCAGTCCGACGACCAGCGAATCAACATCATTGGTTTCTCCCCCCCCAATTCTGTACATCCTTCTTCAGGCATGGAAAACAAATTTCTAGGTTTCATTCTAACAACAGCTGACCACTTAGGTTTCTTCGCGCATTTCACATAAAAAACCTGCTCAGCTTGTGTCGCTAAAATGTAAGGATCATTGAAATATCGAAATCGAGTTGTATCAACATCGATAATCCCATATTGATCCCTACTGTACCCCCTTCCTTTGTTCTTAGTGGTAGCAGGTACATCGTACCAGTCACACTGAAAAAGTATGACTTCTTTTTGGTTGGGGAAATCTAATGAGATTATTTTATTAATCACGCCATACCAGTCCATGTTTCCAGTACTATCATCGCCCTTCACAACAACACCACTGTTTTGTGTACTTAGGTTCTTCTCTATAGCAGCCGTCCGAAATAGAAAACCATTTATGTAGCATCTGTTGAAAACTCGAGCACGATGGTCTAGTCCACGGGAAAGGGCATACATTAGCTCACTAGTTTTCCCATCATCATAGAGTCTGGAGATCTGCACTCATTTGAAATAAAATATATTAGTGAAATAAATGACAGCATTATGAACCAAACAATACAAAATAAAATAGAAACTCACTGTACGCTCAAACCAGCCTACAAATTGGTCTCTGTGACGGTTTTCAACACTCTGTGGGCTGATACTTCTAAGCTCATTCTTATGGTCACTAAATTAAAACAGAAAAAGAAGGGCTTCAGTAAGTTACACAAACATGAAAAATAATACTACAGATTTAGTACATCTAAAGTAGAACTTACTTTATCCATTGAATGGCTTCATCACAGTTTGTAATTACGTAGTGCCTCATCTGATGCAACTCCGTAGTAGAAATTGACTCGATGCAACATCCTTTCCTACCGTAGTCAATGCTCCCGAATATGCTTAGCCCAGATGGTGGTTCGTTCACTGCAGCCCTTTCATGATGCTCTGGACGATTAAGCTTGGTGTCGACGTCTTCCAAGAAGTGAGAGCAAAATGTCATGCACTCCTCAGATATATATCCCTCGGCAATTGAACCCTCAGGGTGCGCTTTGTTCCTCACGTAGCCTTTAAGCGTACGTAGGTACCTCTCAATAGGATACATCCATCTGTAACACACGGGCCCTCCAAGTCTAGCCTCTTCAGCTATATGAACTGGCAAGTGCATCATGATATCAAAAAACGCAGGCGGGAATACCATCTCAAGCCGACAAAGAGTCTCTGTAATCAAAGTGCTTAGGTTCTTAAGTTCTTTTTCCTCCAGCTCCTTTGAACATATTGCCTTGAAAAACCGACTGAGCTCAATCAATGGGATGACGACATCTTGTGGCAATATGTTGCGAACTACTAAGGGTAAAAGATTCTGAAATATAATATGATAGTCATGAGTTTTGAGAACAGACAGCTTACACCCAGTGACATTCACAGATTTCTTGATATTCGAGGCGTAACCATCAGGCATCTTCAATCCTTCTAGAAATTTGCATAATATTGTCTTTTCATCCTTGCCTAGGAAGTACAACGCTGGTGGCAAAGTATACTTACCATTCTCGACCATAGGATGTTGATCCTTCCTTATCCCTAGATGTTGCATGTCAAGCCGAGCCTTCTCACTATCCTTGCCTTTACCTTGTATGTCGAGCAAAGTCCCCAATATGGCCTCGCATATGTTTTTCTCGATGTGCATCACATCCAAATTATGCCTTACAAGCAATGAGCTCCAGTAAGGCAGTTCAAAAAAAAATACTCTTCTTCCTCCAGTTGTGCCATCTAGTTTCTTCTTCACGCTGCTTCCTCTTTTTTGTCGCCTTCCCGAATTTCACTTGCTCAAAACTCTCATACTGTTGCATCACTTGCTCGCCGGTAAGTGGCACCGGAGTCTCCCTGCGTTCCACCTTGTTATTGAAGCTGATCTTGTTCCTGCGCCACCTGTGGTCCGAAGGCAAAAAGCGGCGATGTCCCATGTAGCAATGCTTGGACCCGAATTTCAGCCACAAGTAGTAAGTATCCTTATGGCAGTATGGACATGCAAACTTGCCTTTCGTGCTCCAACCTGATAGCATCGCATATGCAGGAAAGTCATTAATTGTCCAAAGTAGAAGTGCACGTAGAGTAAAATTCTTCTTCTCCTTCGCATCCCATGTTTCAACACCCTTTTCCCAAAGATCCTTTAGCTCATCAATCAGGGGCTGCAAATAAACATCGATGTTCATGCCAGGGGATTTTGGGCCAGGTATCAACATCGACATCATCCAAAACGATTGTTTCAAACACATCCAAGAAGGCAAGTTATAAGGAATTATGATCACAGGCCATGTAGTGTATGTAACATTCAACATCCCAAATGGATTGAAGCCATCGGATGCAAGACCCAACCTAACATTGCGAGGATCCACTGCAAACTCCTTATATATGTCATCCACATGCTTCCATGCTAGTGAGTCTGCAGGGTGACGCATTTTCCCATCACGAACCAATCCTTCTTTATGCCATCGCATATATGATGATGTGGTCTCCGTCATGTACAATCTTTGAAGCTGCGGAATAAGTGGGAAATAACGTAGAATTTTACGAGGGGAACGCTTCTTTGCTCCAGTAGTGCCACTAGCCTCATCAATCCCATCTGAACCCGTGGTTTTCCACCTAGACTCACCACATATTGGACAAGTATCCATCTTAGCATAGTCCCCACGAAACAATACACAATCATTCTCACATGCGTGTATCTTTTGGTAATCAAGCCCAAGATCTCGAACAACCTCTTGCACTTTCTCCAAGGTGTTTGGGATACAATGGCCTTTAGGGAGGAGAAGCGAGAACAGATGAAGTATGGATTCCAAGGCACTGTTACTAAGACCATACATGCATTTAATCTGAAAGATCCTGACAATGAAAGAAACCTTAGTGGCCTCCTTGCAACCTGGATACAATTCCTTCTGTGCCTCTTTCAATAAATTATAGAAATTCTTTGCTTGTTCATTTGGCTCTTCGTTATTACTATCTATGATGTCGCCATGCAAAGCACCCCTGATTAGAGAAGAAACTAGATCAGTGACAGAAGCACCATCACCTGATGCGCCTTCATTGCAATCCTCTTCAATAGGGACGTCCTTGCCAGCTGACGCTTCATCGGTCTCTTGCTCTCGGATAAAAATTTCATCAAACCCTCTCATTAGTAAATGACGTTCAATCTCATATTGTAATCTATAGCACTGGCAACGACACCTTGAACACGGACAGGGTGCAGTTTCTCCTTTAGATGTGCCTCCAAATGTACTTTCAAAAAATTTCTTGAATCCAGTTTGCCACTCAGTTGTTGATTTATCCATACGCATCCAACTGCTGCCAGCTTGTGACATGATTCCAAAGTATATCAATCAACAAATAACACCCAATAATCTGTCCAACGTACCAGTACCTGCAATTAAGAAACCTTATCAAGCAGCACAGAAATCATTTACAAAAAAAGTAATACAAAATAGATTAGAAAACTAGGTTCTATATGACAATAGAATACGACTTGCCTTGGCCTTGCTCAGTTGACGGCTCTTGCTCTTCAAACCCTGCTTCTGCTCCTTCGAAGACGTGATCTAACGAGGGAGAAAACGGAACGAAACTCAAAATAAATTCAAATAAAATTCAAATGAACTTCAAAAACTTTCAAACAAGAACCACAATATAGAGCTCAATTTTAGATGAATTTAGGAAAAAGAATCAGGTCAATCGGAGCTAGGACGACGGAGAATGGGCTCTTGAAAAAAACCTAATTTGGGAAAAGGCTGAAAATCGAAAATTGCACAGTGCTGTGGACCCGGCTCATGAAATGATCAGTCTACGGTGAACCCGGCGCATTAAACAGTGCTGGGTACGTGGCCGGTTCACGGGTTTACAGCTGACATGCGGGCCCCGCATGTCAGTGGCTCGGTGCACAGGGAACCGGGCGCACATGAAGGCTGGCAGCAGGGCTGACGTCAGCGATGACGTTCGCGCGTGCGGGCCGCGAGGTGGCTGCGGGAACGGAGGCGGCGCATTTCAACCGAGGCGACGTCGGCGACTAACCGGCGGCGAGGCAGACGGCGGCAGCTCACCGGCGGCAACGGCGAACAGCGGCGGCGGACAGCGGCGGCGGCGCTCGTTGGCGGACGACGGCGGCGACTCTCGTTGGCGGACGACGGCGACCCTCGACGAGACGACGGCGACCGCCGGCGGCGAAGACGAAAGCGGAGGCCCGGGTGGCGGCAAACGGCGGCGAGCTCCGGCGGAGGCTAGCGGCGGCGAGCTCGGGACGGCGACGGACCCCGGGGCGGGCCCCTTTTATACGCCCGAGGATGACCAGCTCGTGCACGGCACGGAGTTCGCGACGGAAACGGCGAGCGGCGGCGTGCTGGACTCGGAGACAGAGACCAGGTCGGGGACGACAACTGACAGCGGGCCCCCACCTGTCGGTGGCACGAGGCGACGGACGGTAGAGATGACAAGCGGACACAAGGGCGACCTGGATGGATGACACGTGGCGACCATCGGGCGGGGCAGCGCGGGCGCGGATGGGCGACGCGTGGCCGGGGGCGAGGTGCGACTGGGCCGGCGGCCTGCTGAGCGGAGAAGAGGGCCGGAGGCTAATGGGCTTTCGGCCCATAGCTTTTAGGGTTTTTAATTCTTTTTCTTTTTCCAGAAATTTAAATAAAGCCTTTTGAGCTCCAGAAAAGAGAAAATAAATCCAGAAAAATTTCAATAAATACTTTGAGACTCTAGGAACCCAAATAAAATATTATGACAAATGTTCATGTTTAGTTTAGTCAATTTAAATCCTTTTAATTAAATAAAAATCCATTTAAGCTTTGATTAATTCCATAAAAATTCAAATGGTGAATTTTATTTTAAAAACTTCAAAAAGGCTCTAAAAAATCATGATGTTACAACTATCTTAAAATTTCTTTAAACATGCCTGTATGCAAAGTCATGGTTATGATATCAATATCAATCTCATCAAACAATTTTCTTCTCAATACAATAAAGTTGCCAAACCATGTATCAATAACCATGACTGATATTAACTGATATACTTGTTTCCTCTTTTTTTCTTCTCACTGCTAGATGCATATACTTTGTAAATCAAATGACGGCACTGAAAGTTAAAGAAACAATCAGTACCAGTGCAAATGTTGCCCAGATACGTATACGAGTATCGGATACGATACGCATTGGATACGCGGATACGCCATTCTCTAAAAAACAATATAATGACACGGCGATACGGTAGATAAACATATTTTAATATTATATTTAGTAACTAAATAACAAACCAAGTACAAGTTTAGCGGAGGACCAGTGCTGGCGGTCTGGTGTTGGGGCACCGTGAGGTGCTGGCCAGCGTGTGTTGCTCGAGCGAGGCAGGCACAGGTGTTAGGGGCGACGGCAGGTCCTGGGCGGCGTCAATTGCACGATCGAGGCAGGGGTAGGTGTTAGGGCAGTGGCGGCAGGTGCCGAGGCAGCGTGAACTCGTCAACCGAAGCAGGGTCAGGTGTTACGCCGACGGCGGTAGGTGCTGGGGCGGCGTGAACTGATCGACCGAAGCAGGGGCTCTACGTATGGACGTACGGTGTTGGGCGGCCACGTACAATATGCCTGGCCCACAATGATCTATTGCCACGGAAAATTTTCATATTTTGCAACAAATTTATTGTGTGGCATAAAAACTTGTTTCATGCACAGTATAGAGTATCCTTTTGCAACGCAATCCAAAACTATAACTACCCAACAAGACCGTGGCAAAATTGTCAGCCATTTGCAACGAAATTCTATATCGTGGCAATACCCCATAACTAATGCAATGCAAATCAATATTATTGCAACACAGGAATCTCATGGCGATAAAGTTATACTTCTTGCAACCGTTTTCTAAATAGTAGCAAAAGATCACCTTATTGCAACGAATTAAGGTGACTATCGCGACACCATATTTAAGTAGCAATATGTGCGCATATTGCCATGATTTTGGACATAGGTTGCAATAACAGGTACCTATAGCAACTAATTTTGTGTCGTTGCAACGCATTTCGTGGCCAAAGACCCAAAATCTAGTAGTGACCTCGGCGTGCGTAGTGCCCTCGGCCTACGCCGCAAGCGCCCGCTCTTCGCGGGCAGTCTTTTCGAAGGTAGGGGAACGGCGGCTTCGCCTCCCTACCTCGGCGTGCATAGTGCCCTAGGCCTACGCCGCAAGCGCCCGCTCTTCGCGGGAAGTCTTTTCGAAGGTAGGGGAACGGCGGCTTCGCCTCCCTACCTCGGCGTGCGTAGTGCCCTCGGCCTACGCCGCAAGCGCCGCTCTTCGCGGGCACTCTTTTCGAAGGTAGGGGAACGGCGGCTTCGCCTCCCTACCTCAGCGTGCGTAGTGCCCTCGGCCTACGCCGCAAGCGCCCGCTCTTCGCGGGCACTCTTTTCGAAGGTAGGGGAACGGCGGCTTCGCCTCCCTACCTCGGCGTGCGTAGTGCCCTCGGCCAACGCCGCAAGCGCCCGCTCTACGCGGGCACTCTTTTCGAACGTAGGGGAACGGCGGCTTCGCCTCCCTACCTCGGCGTGCGTAGTGCCCTCGGCCTACGCCGCAAGCGCCCGCTCTTCGCGGGCACTCTTTTCGAAGGTAGGGGAACGGCGGCTTCGCCTCCCTACCTCGGCGTGCGTACTGCCCTCGGCCTACGCCGCAAGCGCCCGCTCTACGCGGGCACTCTTTTCGAAGGTAGGGGAACGGCGGCTTCGCCTCCCTACCTCGACGTGCGTAGTACCCACGGCCTACGCCGCAAGCGCCCGCTCTTCGCGGGCACTCTTTTCGAAGGTAGAGGAACGGCGGCTTCGCCTCCCTACCTCGGCCTGCGTAGTGCCCTCGGCCTACGCCGCAAGCGCCCGCTCTACGCGGGCACTCTTTTCGAAGGTAGGGGAACGGCGGCTTCGCCTCCCTACCTCGGCGTACGTAGTGCCCTCGGCCTACGCCGCAAGCGCCCGCTCTTCGCGGGCACTCTTTTCGAAGGTAGGGGAACGGCGGCTTCACCTCCCTACCTCGGCGTGCGTAGTGCCCTCGGCCTACGCCGCAAGCGCCCGCTCTTCGCGGGCACTCTTTTCGAAGGTAGGGGAACGGCGGCTTCGCCTCCCTACCTCGCCGTGCGTAGTGCCCTCGGCCTACGCCGCAAGCGCCCGCTCTACGCGGGCACTTTTTTCGAAGGTAGGGGAACGGCGGCTTCGCCTCCCTACCTCGCCGTGCGTAGTGCCCTCGGCCTACGCCGCAAGCGCCCGCTCTACGCGGGCACTTTTTTCGAAGGTAGGGGAACGACGGCTTCGCCTCCCTACCTCGGCGTGCATAGTGCCCTAGGCCTACGCCGCAAGCGCCCGCTCTTCGCGGGAAGTCTTTTCGAAGGTAGGGGAACGGCGGCTTCGCCTCCCTACCTCGGCGTGCGTACTGCCCTCGGCCTACGCCGCAAGCGCCCGCTATTCGCGGGCACTCTTTTCGAAGGTAGGGGAACGGCGGCTTCGCCTCCCTACCTCGGCGTGCGTAGTGCCCTCGGCCTACGCCGCCAGCGCCCGCTCTTCGCGGGCCTCCTTTTCGAAGGTAGGGGAACGGCGGCTTCGCTTCCCTACCTCGGCGTGCGCGGTGCCCTCGGCCTACGCCGCAAGCGCTTGCTCTTCGCGGGCACTCTTTTTGAAGGTAGGGAAACGACAGCGACGGCACGTCTTCGGCGCTCGACGACACGTCTTCGGCACTCGACTCCGCCGTCCGCCTCGTAGGCATCGCCTCGGCGGGACGGCACATCTTTGGCGCTCGACGACACGTCTTCGGCACTCGACGACACGTCTTTGGCGCTCGACTCTGCCGTCCGCCTCGTAGGCATCGCCTCGGCGGGACGGCACGTCTTTGGCGCTCGACGACACGTCTTCGGCACTCGACGACACGTCTTCGGCGCTCGACTCCACCGTCCGCCTCGTAGGCATCGCCTTGGCGGGAAGGCACGTCTTCGGCGCTCGACGACACGTCTTCGGCACTCGACTCCGCCGTCCGCCTCGTAGGCATCGCCTCGGCGGGACGGCACATCTTCGGCGCTCGACTCCGCCGTCTGCCTCGTAGGCATCGGCTCGGCGGGACGGCACGTCTTCGACGCCCGACGACACGTCTTCGGCGCTCGACTCCGCCGTCCGCCTCGTAGGCATCGCCTCGGCGGGACGGCACGTCTTCGGCGCTCGACGACACGTCTTCGGCGCTCGACGACACGTCTTCGGCGCTCGACTCCGCCATCCGCCTCGTAGGCATCGCCTCGGCGGGACAGCACGTCTTCGGTGCCTGACGACACGTCTTCGGCACTCGACGACACGTCTTCGGCGCTCGACTCCGCCGTCCGCCTAGTAGGCATCGCCTCGGCGGGACGACACGTCTTCGGCGCTCGACGACACGTCTTCGGCACTCAACTCCGCCGTCCGACTTGGGGGTCTGCAAGCTACTAGTTGCAGCGTCTCACCTCTCGGCACCCTCGCGCTTGCTGTCGGGGAACGGGGGGCTAGGGTGGTTGATTGCATCAGCTCGCCCATCGGGACCTCAGCGCTTGCTGTCGAGGGAGTACTGTTGTAGGGGTGGCCCAACCCCCCGTGACTGGGCCGTGCGACTAGTCCAACATGTAATAGGCCCAATAGTGTAGAGGAATATACCAGTGTAAATATACCAATGTACCATCATCCTTTGTAAATACTAACGGGTAGAATGGGGATTTCCCATTCTACCCCACTCATATATATAAACCCCCAGGAGGGGCAAAGGGGGGGAGATCCCTCATTCTCACCAACACTCCCACAGACTTGGCTCTCCTCTTCCTCCTCTACTAGTCCCCCTCTTTCCTGTTTAGCCCGTAGCTACAACAGATGGCGCCGTCCGTGGGGACGACTAGAAGATACGTATGGAAGCGATTTCTCCAGAGCTCAACGGAAGCCCTAGGAGCATGCTGCTCCCTCCTTGGATGGCAAGCCTCCACAGATAAGTAGTTAGCTTGTCAAAAAACTATGGAAGCATATGAACTTTACCTGTGTACTTTGCTGTTAGATCTAGTTGTAGGAGCCCTGTCTGTATGTTTCGCTATGTTGCAGATCCAGTATTGAATAGATCTAATCGAATCCCCCTTTTTCTATATTGCCGCTATCTCCGCGTCGCCACCGTCTCGCCTGCGAGTGGTCGTGCAGGGGGATGGGAGCCCCATCTTACAAGCATCCACGCAGGCACAAGTACGGACGTCATCAAGCCAGTTCGCTCCGCGCAAGCACAGGCGGGCTGGAGGCGGCTCTACCGTGCTGGCGTCCTGGGCTTCGGCCGCTCGCCTTCGGCGCCGCTGAAGACGGGCTTCGGTCTCCGCTTGCCTCTGTGACACCCCGAAGACCGGCTCCGACTTCGCGACGAAGACCTCGCCGCTGACTTCGCCATGACGGACTCCGCGCAGCCGAAGACGGCCACCATCCCGACGGAGCCATGCATGCATGCGGCCGTGAGGTATCAAGCCAAGTATTTATTCATGTATGTGTACGTGAGACATCCATTCATATGTGCGTACGGAAGTTATCCATCCATGCAAAACCATCACGCATCCATGCACCCAGTCTTCACGTGCACACATACTCAAGAGGCATGCCATGTACATGCATGCGTGTACATGGCGTGTACACTACGGCGTTTCCTCCGCTGCGACTCTTCGCGCAATCTACGTGATGGCGAGGTCGCGACTCTCCGCCCGGCCCCGCAACGACTTCGCCGACCTCCGCTTGGTGACTCCGCGCAGACCCGCGCGGTCCCCGGCCTCCGCGTCACGCCATCGAGGACCTCCCCGACTGTACACTGCACAGATGACACGGGCTCCGTGCAGACGGAGTTGCGGCTCTCCGGCGTCGAGGTCTCCCGCAGTCTCCACCGACTCCTCCGTCGAGGTCTCTGCCGCGCCGGACCACGCGCACGACCTTGCCCTCTGCCCGGGCTTCGCACGCGCAATGCGGGACTCCAGGCGGCGAGGTCCCAGGCGAGGTCTTCTCTGAAGCAGTCCAGGACTCCGCGCCATGCTCCGTTTTGGCGATGTCTCCGAAGTAGGCCACGCTCCCCCGCAAGGACCCCACGAGGTCTACTCCGAAGTAGCCTCCATGCCACGGCCTCCGTTGCAGGCTTCGCTCCAGCAAGGACTCGGTCACAGAGTCACGGTGAAGAATCTCAGCGTCAGCGGCGACGACAGACTTCGCTCTAGACTCCGACGTTAGGCTTCGCGGCGTCGGCCTCCGCTGCTAACTCCGCCATGATGGGCTCCGCGACGACTTCGCCGACCTTTGCCCTCCGGCTTCGGCGACCTTCGCTCGGTTTATGCATCCAGGCATGCGCAAGCACAAGCTGCAGAGAGCCAGTTCATTCAGCGCGGGCGTACGCGAGCTCGAGGCAGCTCTACCGTGCTGGCGCGCCGGGTTTCGGCCGCTCGCCTTCGGCGCCGCCGAAGACGGGCTACGGTCTCCGCTTGCCTTCGCGACACCCCGAAGATCGGCTCCGACTTCGCCCGTCTCCGTGCTGCAGAAGGCGGGCTCTGGCCTCCGCTCGCTGCCGCGAAGATGCGCAGACGTACTTCGACTGTGGCGTCCATGAGCTTGAAGGGGAGATGCCTTGCTTTGAAGTTCTTGCATGCATAAGGACACTACAACATAAATAAGCCATCACGTGGTGCAACTCGCATGACCCATGCGCATACATGTGCATGCATCATGGCAGGCTTTCTTTCGCATCTCACCAAGGAATTTGCGAGACGCTACAGCAAGCAACGCGGAGCAGTTATCCCGCTCGACGGACTTCGCCCGCCCCCGCGTCGCCCCGAAGCCCAGCTTCAGCCTTCGCTCGCCTCCGCGCTGCCGAATACTAGCTCCATACTTCGCACCGCCTTCGCCCAACGTCGAGCCTTCGCTCCGCAGCCTCCGCGCCGAGCCTTCGCTTGACGTTAAGCCAGCGTCAAGCGTCTGCTCTGCAGTCTCTGCGCCGCTTGGGATCAGCCTCTGACCGTTGGGCGTTGCACGCGAAGCACTCCTGCGGCATGCACGCAATATACGCACGCGCATGGAGCATCCCCTTCCCAACGAAAGAGCGTGAGCAACCAGGCGACGCTGCGGAAGACCCTGGCATTGGAGCCCTCCACGGCCTTCCCATGTGGAGATGGGTACCCCGGCTCACTGACGAAGCTCGCGGCAACTCCATCGTCGAGGTAATGGCTACAGTTCCATTCTGAGAGCACTCGATTTGGCCGTACATGCTTCTTCGGTTCTGGCCTGTTTTGGGCTACCGTAGGCTTTTCCAGTACTGTATTCTGGAGCATTTTGTTGTCGCAAGTCTTCGGCCATTTCATTGATGCCTTTATTTTGGTCCTCGTTTTTTATTTAAATCGCACGACGGCCTCGCGCCTCGGCGTAGTCTAAGGACTTTAAATAAGACGTAGCGTTGAGCTTGCCTCCGCACGCACCAGTCTACGGACTTTAAATAAGACGCAACAGGGGGACGCCTCCGCGCGCACTCTACGGAGTATAAATAAGACGTAGCATCGAGGTACGCCTCCGCACGCACCAGTCTACGGACTTTAAATAAGACGTAGCGTCGAGGTCCGCCTCCGCACGCGCGAGTCTACGGACTATAAATTAAGACGTAGCGTTGTGGTACGCCTCCGCACGCACCAGTCTACGGACTTTAAATAATACGTAGCGTCGAGGTCCGCCTCCGCACGCGCGAGTCTACGGACTATAAATTAAGACGTAGCGTTGAGGTACGCCCCCGCACGCACCAGTCTACGGACTTTAAATAAGACGTAGCGTCAAGGTACGCCTCCGCACGTGCGAGTCTACGGACTATAAATAAGGCGTAGCGTCGAGGTCCACCTCCGCACGCGACAGTCTACGGACTATATATAAGACGTAGCGTCGAGGTCCGCCTCCGCACGCGCCAGTCTACGGACTCTAAACAAGACGTAGCGTCGGGGTCCGCCTCCGCACGCACTCTACGGAGTATAAATATACGTGGTTGAAGTTCCCACGCACTCTACGGAGTATAAACATTACTACATGGCCGAGACACCAGGGAGTGCCTCGCTTTCAGCGGCGCACCACTTGGGTATCGCGCCCTCGCGCGCGTTACACTAGGGAGTGCACCGCCCCCCTTTTTCAAGGTAGGGGAACGGCGGCGACGCCTTCCTACCTCAGCGTGCGTAGCGCCCTCGGCCTACGCCGCAAGCGCCCGCTCTCCGTGGGCACTGTTTTTCAAGGTAGGGGAACGGCGGCGACGTCTCCCTACCTCCGCGTGCGTAGCGCCATCGGCCTACACCGCCAGCGCCCGCTCTTCGCGGGCACTCTTTTTCGAGGTAGGGGAACGGCGGCGACGCCTCCCTACCTCAGCGTGCGTAGCGCCCTCAGCCTACGCCGCAAGCGTCCGCTCCGCGCGGGCACCCTTTTTCGAGGTAGGGGAACGGCGGCGACGCCTCCCTACCTCAGCGTGCATAGCGCCCTCGGCCTACGCCGCAAGCGCCGGCTCTGCGCGGGCACCCTTTTTCAAGGTAGGGGAACGGCGGCCACGCCTCCCTACCTCAGCGTGCGTAGCGCCCTCGGCCTACGCCGCAAGCGCCTGCTCTTCGCGGGCACCCTTTTTCGAGGTACGGGAACGGCGGCGACGCCTCCCTACCTCAGCGTGCGTAGCGCCCTCGGCCTACGCCGCAAGCGCCCGCTCTGCGCGGGCACCCTTTTTCAAGGTAGGGGAACGGCGGCCTTCGCCCCTCTACCTCGGCGTGCGTAGTGCCCTCGGCCTACGCCGCAAGCACCCGCTCTCCGCGGGTACTATTTTTGAAGGTAGTGGAACGACGCCTTCGCCTCTCTACCTCGACGTGCGTAGTGCCCTCGGCCTACGCCGCAAGCGCCCGCTCTCCGCGGGCACTGTTTTTGAAGGTAGGGGAACGGCGCCTTCACCTCTCTACCTCGGCGTGCCTAGTGCCCTCGGCCTACGCCGCAAGCGTCCGCTCTCTGCGGGCACTGTTTTTGAAGGTAGGGGAACCGCGCCTTCGCCTCTCTACCTCGGGTTGTGTAGTTCCCTCGGCCTACGCCGCAAGCGCCCGCCCCCCGCGGGTATCGTTTTTGAGAGTAGGGAAATGGTGGCCGTCCGCCTCGTAGGCATCGCCTCGGCGGGACGGCACGTCCTCGGCGCTCGACGACACGTCTTCGGCGTGCGGCTTCGTCGTCTGCCTCGTAGGCATCACCTCGGCGGGACGGCACGTCCTCGGCGCTGGACGACACGTCTTCGGCGCCCGGCTTCGCCGTCCGCCTCGTAAGCATCGCCTCGGCGGGACGGCATGTCCTCGACGCTGGACGACACTTCTTCGGCGCGCGGCTTCGTCGTCTGCTTCGTAGGCATCGCCTCGGCGGGACGGCACGTCTTCGGCGCTGGACGACACGTCTTTGGCGCCCGGCTTCGCCATCCGCCTCGTAGGCATCGCCTCGGCGGGACGGCACGTCCTCGGCGCTCGACGACACTTCTGCGGCGCTCGGCTTCGCCGTCCGCCTCGTAGGCATCGCCTCGGCGGGACGACACGTCCTCGGCGCTCGACGACACATCTTCGGCGCTCGGCTTCGCCGTCCGCCTCGTAGGCATCGCCTCGGCGGGACGGCACGTCCTCGGCGCCCGGCTTCGCCGTCCGCCTCGTAGGCATCGCCTCGACGGGACGGCACGTCCTCGGCGCTCGACCACACGTCTTCGGCGCCCGACTTCGCCGTCCGCCTCGTAGGCATCGCCTCGACGGGACGACACGTCCTCGGCGCTCGACCACACGTCGTCGGCGCCCGGCTTCGCCGTTTGCCTCGTTGGCATCGCCTCGGCGGGACGGCACGTCCTCGGTGCTCGACGACACGTCTTCGGCATTCGGCTTCGCCGTCCGCCTCGTAGGCATCGCCTCGGCGGGACGGCGCGGGATTTTAGCGCAGGAGCTCACTGATTTCTTCGTAGGCATCGCCTCGGGGGTCTGCAAGCTACTAGTTGCAGCGTCTCACCTCTCGGCACCCTCGCGCTTGCTGTCGGGGAACGGGGGGCTAGGGTGGTTGATTGCATCAGCTCGCCCATCGGGACCTCAGCGCTTGCTGTCGAGGGAGTACTGTTGTAGGGGTGGCCCAACCCCCCGTGACTGGGCCGTGCGACTAGTCCAACATGTAATAGGCCCAATAGTGTAGAGGAATATACCAGTGTAAATATACCAATGTACCCTCATCCTTTGTAAATACTAAGGGGTAGAATGGGGATTTCCCATTCTACCCCACTCATATATATAAACCCCCAGGAGGGGCAAAGGGGGGGGGGACATCCCTCATTCTCACCAACACTCCCACAGACTTGGCTCTCCTCTTCCTCCTCTACTAGTCCCCCTCTTTCCTGTTTAGCCCGTAGCTACAACAATGCACTTAGCCATATTGACCCTTTTTTGTAAATAGCTAAAGAAATATGTGCCGTTATTTATAGTATTCTCGGTGTGTGCACAATTTATGAAATATGTACGTAAGTGTGTTCCATGATTATTCTCAATTATGGTCAATTGTATTTACCATCGTTGGACACCAACACATTATTTTTGTACTATAGAATGGCTGATGGCGATGGTCACGAGTGGCATGTTGATGGACCCATGTTGGGATAGGCAGTATCGTTGTCGCGCATGGTCGAGTGGTGACAGACTACCCCCCCTTGTTCTCTAGGGAGCTCAGGAGGACTGGCCTCTCGACGATCGCTATGTTCCAATGGGCTGGGTTGCTACCCATAGTGAGGATGATGTACATTGGGCGGTCATTCGCGTTGGACTCATTGACCAGTGGAGGATGGAGACTGGAGACCCATACATTTTATTTTTGATGGGGGAAGATGACCATCACCTTGCAGGATGTTGCGTACCTCACTGGTCTACCACTATGGGGTCGTCCCGTGGTTCCACCCCCAAGATCACCCAACTAGAAGACACATCTATTGCACTGGTTTGGTCATCCTATTTTGGGTAAGATCAATAGAGTGCCACATTCGTGGCTGCGGGAGTATAGGCAATGCCCAGCAGAAGCACCTGCGCAGGTTGTGAGGTCCTACCTAGTTGCTTACTTGCTCTTAATGTTTAGGTGGGTTATGTTTCCTACGACTTAGGGAGACTGCATGTATTCCAACTCATCCACATCGTTGAGTCCCTGGTTGACATGACCTACAGCAGTTTGTGTGATGGATCGTAGCATGCCATTGGTGAGCCAAACCTTGCTGTCTGCTACATCTTGTTGTAGCTGTGGTTGTAGGAGCACTTTTCTATTGGTCGGTTGTACTTTCGAGTGCAGGTGCACCCATACCAGTTGGAGGTGTGGTTCTACGGTGATGTCGATGGCGATGACTTGGTGGATGGACCCACCATGAGTACTCATTGGATAACTAGTGAGCTAAGATGGTCTAGGGAGAGGCCACAGCGAGCGTACTTGATTTCCACAACACGTTCGAAACCTTGCAAGAGGTAGCATTGTGTGGATGGTGTGGACCATATAGTTCATCTCTAAGACAGTGCCTTTCAGATTATCAGAGCAATGTGAGCAGGACAGAGACTACTGTCTCATGATTTGCTACCTCATCTTCTCCCATACGGTGGAGCCCTATTGTAATATTCCAAAAAATCCCTCTTTAGGACCTGTGCGTAATTAGAGAAAAAAGGAATATGGCGAAATAGGATGAGTGGAAATTTTAGAGAAGGAGTTGTTTCTTGGAGTGAGTTACGGAGGAGTTGGCATCTGATTAGGATCTCAAGCCGAGATAAAAGGGATCGTGGGGAGATGTCCTTTTTCCCAGTTTCTCCACTCACCAGTTCCCTTGCCATGCGTGACCAGCATTGCGTTGATGCAACGCTTGTCTCTGGGTGCTGTTTGCCAACATGCGTGAGTCGCCAGTGTGGCCGCCAGCCATTCGCCGTGTGAGTGTGCCTTGGCTATCGCATGAATGTGTCGTTTAACCGTGTGACACTAGTTGCTCATGTCGACATCGCCTGCTCGAGTCACCACCTACGTGTGTCAATCCCCAGCTACGTGGCGCTAGATGCTAGTGTCCCATCGCTAGTGCTTGGTCAAGCAGCACACGCGCAAGAAAACACAGCCTCATTTTGGGCGCCGGTCGACTATCGGCGCACGGGACCAACACAATCTTGGCCACATTGTCGACACACATGAGCAGCACAATCTCAGCCACATTGCAAGCAGCAGTTGTGTGGTTGCCAAGTGCCAAGGGAAGCTAGAGGAAGAATAGCGGGGAAAAGAAGAGCATCGATAGGGAAACGTTCAGGAGGGATAGGGGAAGACAAGGGAAAAGCGAGGATTAGATCATGGATTTGTTGTTTGTCGCTTGGGTAACGATATGGTTATCTCCTCTTTGTTTTGTTTTTTAATTAGAGATTTGATTCTAGATTAGAGAGAGGTGGCAACTATTCATCAAGGGGATCGACTAGTAGGTCCTTTTAATCTGCGGTAGTTTTCTATTGCTGTTTTGGGTGCCGTATGGGCATAGCTTGGGAATGTCATCTACTAGACAATTATAGAAAATTTTGTTATCTTTCTGTAGAATATTTCATCATGTCGATCGGATGATTAAATTTTGAGTTATAAATTTTGTAAGTATGTTATCTAGATAGTTGTCATTAATTGGCAACACTATGGTACTTGATAGATTAAAAATATTATGTGAAATAATTAGGGTATTTGCCCTACATGAAAAGTGTAGGTAATTTGTTAAGAGTTCCAGAGAGTCTAAGAGCATGGTTTTGGATAAGTAGAACAGAAGTTATGAATTTTGGAAGACTGTTATACAGAATCGGTTGCTGCTGGACGCAGTCGTGAGGATTAATTACTTAGACTGTTTAGATGGTAGAATTGAATTTTGGTTAAGCTAGAAAGTGGTAGATAATTTTTGTAGTTTTTGAAAATATCATAGTTTGCTATAGTTGCATGAGTAGATTAATAGATATAAAAATATTAAGTCTACTGTCCAAGAGGTGACATATATGTCTTCTTGGTTAAAAACGGGCTGGGGGTTAGATGATTTAATCTGTTCAGGTGGCCAACTAAGAGAAGTAGAGAATTTTGTGTAGATTTCAGAACTAGTATAGTTTTCTACATTATCACTTGGGAGTCAAAAGTTATGTTTCTTTTGGTATTTGGACAGTAGGGGTGACTGTCCAGTAAAGGAGGAGATTTGTGGATTGGGAAGCATGTAGAAGTGTTGTCGTTTAATTGATGTCTTGTACTATTGTGGCTTGTATTGAGATTGGCTATCTACTATAGGAAGAGTAGCATCGGGGTTGGTATCGTCTTCTAATCAATCCGATCGTCGTATTTAAGAAAAAGGCAAGTGCATAGTAGAATAGTATTCAAGTGTTTGAGCTTATTACTTTGTTTAAATAATTACTTACCATGATGATTCATGTGATGATACTTGTTCTTATATTGCTCATATGTTTATGGTTAAATGATGATTATGTCAATTGAATAATGCTATTAATTAATTAATGAAAGATATAATCATTACATTGCATGTAAGCACTCATGTTGCAAAGAGGTAACCTGTATGGCTCTATAGAGCCTACTTTGTGTGGGCGACCCACAGGAGTAGATAGAGAAAGATATATTTTGATAGGCACCCCCATGGAAGGGAAAAGACCTACGTTGGTAAGCACTCCACTCGAGTTGAGTTGAGACCTTGTATGAAAATGACCGGGCAAGGGTGGTTCATCGATGGGTGAACACTTAGCTATACTGGTATAAGCAAAGAGAAGTTGAGACATGTGCATTGTGTCATGAAAAGAGAATTGGGAAAAAAGGTATATGTATGGAATTTGATGAGAATGAATATGTGATATTGAGATAATGGTGAATGAATATGAAATATTCAAATGATGTTTCCATTGTTTATTATTCTATTATGTACGTATTGAGTCGTTGACTCACTCTTACTTTATTGTTATTTTTAGGTGAATGTTGAAGGCGACATGCATGGGTGGAAGTAGAACATGGAATATTGTACTTTTATAGTGCTTCACTCCACCTAGAGATCCATCCACTTATTGTCATAAACAATTTAGTTTTATCCATGTAATAATTAGATGATTAATGGTTTCTCTTAGCTCATTATGTTCTTAATGTGGCTACTTGATGTGTTAATTGGCTTAGCTTTATAACTGTGTCATCTTAGTAATTATTTGGTTCATCTCAAGTTCACTTTGTTGATTACTGTGTCACTAAAATTTCCATTTATGATTTTGTTGTATGATTATTCTTGAAGCCTTACTGTTGGTGATGTGTAAATAATGATTTGATTTGGTAGCATTTGTAGTTGTGGATGACATTTTGGGCTTTTGTTAAACCGAGGTGTTACACTTATACCCCCAACGAGTCAAGAGACAATTCAGACTTCACCAACATGTGCCACCAGTAGCGTGTCGACCACTACCCGACCATGTTCACCTGTAAGTAAATTTATTTGTTACTTCCTTTCATGTAGTCCGTTGCATACCATTCATGACATTTTTATTTCCCCCACCGAAGTAACAGTTGCTTACCCCCACTTTTTTCCATAGGCAAACAAAAAAGGGATGGAAGAGAGACACTGGAGGGTGACATAGGCACTGTGGACCCAAGCCTGGGAGCAGTCAGCGAGGACGGAGGCCGAGCAGGAGTGACAGCCGTACGATCTAGACACATACCCCGTGTACTTGGAGTGATACATGGTGCTAACCCGTTGGTGACTGATGCGTCTCCCTGTACAGCCCCCACACAAGTTGTGCATGTTGATAGGCTAGCACTCAACGCAGGCGGACACCATGTGGCACGACATGATGAAGCAATAAAAGGTTTAAAGTTCATATTTACATCTTACTATTCACACATACACGACTAACATGTTACGTCAGTAGTTTTAGGTTGACCGACTGCACTACATCGTGTTAGAGGGTGGAGCTATGCTGCACTGCGAATGCTCAAGGACGATGGAATGACTACTAGGTTCTGTCCACAACATGTATGAGGACGTACTGGGAGCCATTAGTTGCGGCTGTGCTAGCGATGTGTTTATCCCAGGCGGTGACGAGCCGTAGCATCGTCCGTCGATAGCTTTGTCCGCCGCATGTCCTAGCTCGTCGCCACACCACCCTAGCCTCGGATGTTCCCAGTCCACATAGTGCACTGCTTATGTTTGAGAATTTCATATTTTCCTACAATTTGCACAATACCTTTTTTGGTGTTCCTCAAAACATGTCATCTTCATGCAGGACATTCATGCTGACACTGCTTTACTTCCATCTTCATCGAGGAGGTAGCCCAACCCCAGACCTCCCTTGCCTGGGGGAGGGGTACCACTCTACTTCTTTCCTCATCATGGAGACAGCCCAACACACATGACACTCCAGGCAGCGACATCGACTACCATGTCTGAGACTGCGAGGTGCAATATAGCACATACGCACCCGTGGACCACCTGCATCTCCGGTAGTGTGACGAGTGGTATGATTGGACATATGATAGCTATATGGTCCACCAGTATGGTGTGGTCTACGTGGCATCCTGCTTCGCTGTAGCAGTCTCCTGTGGACTAGAGTACCCAAGGGGTTCATCGTCCACACAACACATGACACCGGTGCTTACAATTACAAGTTTCATTGCAGTTCTACCTTTTGTCGGCCTAATGAAACATGTTTCCCTCCACAGGACGCCAGCAATTACATGGAGGACTAGGTGCAGCAGATGTTCAACGCTCAAGAGATTGGGCCCAGTCAATTGCTTGGTACACTAGTTCCCACTCAACCACCACTGCAATATGACTTGCGCGATGAATGACACTCCCCGGATAGGCTAACCTTCCCTCAGGACCAGCTTTGGTGAGGGAGAAAGTGGGTAGCAGGCAACCCCTAACTAGGCAATGCGTTCGGTGCTAGCTCTTCAATCTGAGCAAGTCAAAAATATGTTCCACAGACTGCATTTGTACCCCAAGTGTCAAACTTAAATATGTACTTGTTAATACTTTATCCTCATTGTAGTGGTCTGAAATATAATTTGTCGATGAGTGTAGTGCAATTCTGCAATGCCAAGGTTCTCTTAGTGATTTGACAATACACATTAGCATTTCCTTACTATTTGACAACACGTACCAACTTTTCTTATTGAGTCTACACCATGCACTAGCTTTCCATAATGATTTGACAATGATGTACCAACTTTTCGCAGTGACTTCACACCATGCACCAGCTTTTCCCTATGATTTGATAGCATGTAGCAGCTTTTATCAGCGAGTTCACAGCGCACACCTGCTTTCCCTAGAGATTTGACAGCATGTACCGGATTTTCTCAGTGAGTTCATAGCACGCACCAGTTTCCCCAGTAATTTGACAACATGTACCAGCTTTTCTCAGCGAGCTCATAGCAAGCACCAACTTTCTGAAGTAATTTGATAGCACGTATTAGTTTTTTGTAGCGAGTTGACAGTACATACTAGCTTTTTCGCAGTGACTTGATAGAACGCACAAGCTTTTTTGACTAGATAGACACCACGCAACACCTTTTCTCATTTATTAGACATCAAGCACCAGCTTTACGCAATGAAATACCAACACATACAAGTTGTACTCCTGAATAGTGCACACCAACCACCTATAAAATCTCAAAAATAAGGAAAGCAGAGAGGGAGAAGAGAGCACATGTACAAGACGTCACCCGCGCCACTATTAGGGATGTCGAACTATGGAGAAATTCTTCGCAAGCGGAAGTGGATGGCCAAGAGGAAGGGATCCTATCTTGATAATTCTTGCAAGCACACACCCATGCCTCCACACAACTGGCAACCACCGCTTGCGCGCACTACACGCGATGAAATTCTTGTAAGCACGTATTGACATTTCACATTTCAAGATTCATTTCGCACATATCTAACCTACTCCATCCATGCTGATAGACCATGGAGCATTGCTAATTCTTCCAATAGATCGTGGCCTGGAGTAGTACGGCAGGGCATTCATCGAGCAAAAATACATGCTCAACTACCCAGTGGTGCCGAATAGATTCACATGCTGGAAACCTTATGCCCATATGACAATGGAAAGACCAAGATAGTGAAGGACAAGTGTAAGGCGTCAGTGGTCCTCGATGCCCCAGCTAAATGCTAGGTTATTTCCGACTGGGACAAACTTATACAAGCTGTGGAAGCTGAGTACTGGGCACGGGTCACGAGAGCTAATGCCCGCAAAGGAGAGAAGGGAAAGGTATTGATGGACCCAAAAGTGTACGATGAATGACTACAACCACGACTTCCAAATGGTGCACATGTATGTTAGCTGTAGTTGGGGTTGACGGTTTGCGCATGTTGCCATTTGTATCATACAAGTAGTAAGGCAAATGTACGCACCTAACCAAGTCCTACACATCATGTAATTCGTACCTTCATTGCAAAGTGCTTTGTCCATTACAACAATTAATTGCAATAATGTATCTTTACTACTTAACATAGAGAGTTGGTCATGGTGGTTTATCTGCCTCTCTGATCCCCCTTGCACCTTCCTAAAACATTCCTACACACACACACACGAACAAAACAGTGTCTACATAATATGATTTCTTAATGTATAACAAAGTACACATTTTTAACTACTTTGCATGAATATTCACCTAATTATAAAAAACTAAATTGACCACGTGGCGTTGCTGAGCCGATGTTGCAACCGAGTGCCCCGACCCACAAGCCCCCTCCCCCCCCCCCCCCACCTGCTGAGACTGGGTTGCTCAGTAGTGCCTTACGATTCAGCAGACACCTGCCAAGTAGTGAGATCTCAGTAGCTCCCCTGCTATCGCTCTGCACCATGGCTTGTTGCGCCTACGCATGTTTCTATGCTAGCACATCCCTATAGAGCTCCCCAGACGTGGCAGGTGATAGTTGTCACCTGTCGTGCCTTCCAAGCTCAAGGATGGGGCTATTTTTGTAAAACGAGCGTCCAAGGGCCAAATTTAAAAAATAGTGGCTACAATGACAAATTCATAAATAGTTTGAAAATGAAGAGAACTGGCTATCCAATGCACACTTTGAAGATAAATATTCTATTAAGCAGTTGAGACGGTGGGGTAGAGTAGAAGAATAACATGATGCTGGAGTTGAATTTAAGGAGAGGGAGTTTGATGAACGGAATCGTTTGTAGCACCAGTAATAGCAACAAAAAAAGTGAATGGTGCAACATATTTTCCCTAAACATTCGCAAATTCTTCACTCCAATAGCTATAGAGCTATGAAGGTTAGAATTGTAAGCCTAGATCCACAACAACACCCCAAAATCCGAAGAATTGCAAGAAACAGGACCCTACTGGTCTTACAGCCACAAGAGGTGCGGTCTGATCGACGGTGGTCTGACTAGCCTCACCGGTGGTCTAATTGGTGATCTACCGATGACTAGTTTGATCAGGCCTAGGACCAATCTGACCACTCCCTTCTTCCTAGAATAGAAAAACAGCTTGAACCAAGACAAAAAAAAGATATGCAACTACCAAAAACCTCAACCAAAAGAGATAAAACTTTGCACACACCTTGCTGAATCATGTGGATCTTGGCCGAAGCTCCAAGCTTTCCTGAAAACAAGTAAGATTGTACCAAAACCGGGCATGTTCCAAAACTTAGAATGTGACTTGCTCGTGGGTAGAGGATGACTAAGATGACTCTAGATGATTTTTCACATATCACAACAACCCATTTTCCCCAAAGATTCAAAACAAAAACCCTAGAACCAAGAAACATCAAGAAAAGGTCAAATCTAAGCAAAATCGGGCAACTTCAAAGTCTTACAAGACTCATCGCCTAGAAGGATAGCATATTATCTCCATAAGTCATCTCAGATTGGGCCAGTCTAATTGCCAGGCTCATGTTGGTCTGACCGCTTAACTAGACAGAAAACACCCCTCAGGAATCGCGAACCTCTTCGAACGAGTCGTTTTTTGATTTCAGTGGTGAGCACTACCTGAACTCGTTATGTCAAATACTATGGAGGAACATTACCAAAATCGACTAAACAGATGGCATGGTTGTGGCAAAAGCATTTCGGCAATCCATGGTTAGGCTTCACAGCTTGTCATGGTCTACTATAGTACAAACTGTTCTTGTTTCTTGTCTTATATGAGTATGTCATGACCCACAATTATCAGCCGTATGTCATGACCCATAATTATCAGCCGTTCAGTGCTGTTTGCTTTTAGTCTGAGGTGTTGTGGGTCGTTTATATTGGTTTTTATTGATGATTTTTGGTTTTGATTTATAAATAGTAGTAATTTATAGAGAGACATTCACGTACGATTTTGACCGATATAAATAAAATAACTACAATGTCTGCTATAATTGACTAGTAGATTCTACTTTAAAAAGATACTTCGTTTGAAAGCTATGTACTGTAGAAAAACTATTTACTATAAAAAAAAGCAATATCCAAAAGCCAATATATAGGCCCGTACACATTTGTCTGAGATGGAAAACTACTTTGTCAACTACAACTTTGTAACACTTCAGTCTTGTAGGTTCTCTTGTATTGAAATGGAGGATCCTTTCCTATCGCTGTGTACATAGTACTTGTATATGAAAACTATTTTGTCAACCACAACTTCGTAACACTTCAGTCTTGTAGGTTCTCTTATATTGAAATGGAGGGTCCTTTCCTATCTCTATGTACATAGTACTTGTATATGTTAAAATAAGTCCATATGAATGGGGTCTATTTCTTATAATTTTAAAGTATTTATGATTTAGTATTATATTACTAATACAAGATAGAGAAAACCAATTTATAAACTGGAGTCCTCGCTACTCATTAAATATGGATAGGGATGACATAAGGAGGGCTTTGGCTAATCACACACGCGCACGCATGTATTTTCGCGTGAAAATCGCGTGACTTGTGACGCGCGACAATGTCATGACGTGGTGCACCACTTGATAGATCAAGTTCACCTTATTTTTTAAAAACCGTGCATCATTTCTCACATTAACTTGTTATAACACTGCTTCAATATCATAATGTGATTTGATGAGGCAGCTACCAGTGAATAATTATGTTTAATGCAGCAGTTACTAGTGAATAACTGTAGTGCCCTTAAAAGGGCCTGGAGACGTCCAGGAAAAAGCAAAGAAATTCAACCTCCATTCTTCCTCTACTTTCTCTCCTGTTGTTTCAACCTCCATTCTTCCTCTACTTTCTCTCCTGTTGTTCTGTGTTGGTGTGCTGTGCTATCAAACCACTCCAATCTTTCTTTTCGGCGTGCACCCAGAAGGAGGAAGTGTGGCTATCTTCAAGCCATTGCCGCAAAGAGTACATGCACGAGGTGACAATAAGGTTTCTAAGCAGCGTATTTGCGCGACCGCTCTTGCTCTGCTTCCAACAGTATAGCCATCCAATTTGCAACAGTTATAATTCATTCATGGAGTCTTGAATCTCAGTGTAATAGTGTACATAATATTGTACTATATATGTAAACGAAGTACATTGTATACAGTGAAGGAATACGCGTATGCTACGAGAGCAGAAAACAAAATTTTCTACTGCGCACACCAGGACATCATGCTAAGGAGGGATCATGGATCGTTACCACTAGATGCGCAGCGCAGCGGAAGAAGAGTTGGAGAAGCCGATCCAACCACGCGCGTCGAGGTAGTAGTGGAAGTAGCCGATCGTCCCGAACAGATCGTCTCCTCCACGCGATCAACCACACCACGAGCAGATCCAATCTGTAGGTTGTTGATGCCGATCAACGCCGCAACGAGCAGCGCCTCCACCGGTATCCACACGTCCGGGGCTGGAACGCCGATCGCGAGTGTACCAGCACTCGCGAGCGGCTAGGGTTTGGCTCGGGAGGTGGCGGCTAGGGTTTTGCTCGGAAGGAACAGAAGCATGCCCCCTCAGCCCCTCGCCCCCATATATATAGACCTCCTCACTTGGGCCTCGTGGACCGAGGCCCAATAGGAGTCTATCCGGATCTCTATCCGAATTGAGCCCACATCCGAATCACATTCGAATTAGTGTTCCAACCCGTTAAGTGTGCGACCCTGTAGGTTCACGTATACTTGGTCGCGACCCGAAAACGCCTTTTCGGTCACCCTGTTAATAGCGGCCTCTAGCAAGACATATTAACCCCAAAGTATACGTAAAGATCATATCGGCTGAACCTGTAATGTTCTCATGTACGAATCCCTTTGCCTCACGATATAGATTAAGCTCAAGGCGAGACCTGTGTCATCCTCTTAATAGCTCAATCACTCTCTCGATTCCGTGATGGATTATAAACTCGTGATTGACTCCTCAATCACCTTGGCATGGCCATGCACTTTCATAATCTATTACATCGAGGGGCCCAGAGATATCTCTCCCATAAGGAGGGGCAAATTTTATCTTGATCATTCACATCCCACTACATGTTTCATGGCAAACCCGAAGACTACTTTTATGACTACCCAGTTACGGAGTAGTGTTTAGTAATCCCAAAATAAGCTACTACGCATGTTGGGAACCATGATGATCTCAAGTCTAAGGATTGCACATAAACACTACTTGAGACCAACTGATGACACATGGAATCTCTGCAGTGTCTCATGGCGGGTCTATCCAACATATGTTCACTAACACATGTCCATATTATTGATTTGGTATCTCCATACCATGATCCATGAGACATGATCATCAATCAATACATATGCTGATCTTTGAATCATATTTGTTCCTCATATGATATATGATCAGGGATCATTTAGAAATAGCAACATTTTGGCATTAAGAGTCTCATGAATAAGTCACATACTCATTGATCAATAATGATAATGTCTATTTCAAGGAACAAAGCAATGTATCATAAACATAGTATGTGATATATTCAACATCTCCATGATGCCTCTAGGGCATATCACCAACATACAGAGTATACAAATATATTATTACGGAGGTGTAATCCGGTTGGCCGGCTGGCGATTTTTTTGACCTGGTATTAATCCCTCCGATTCACCCCTCTAACCCCGTATTCAAAACTTTTTATATGCCTAAATACTTGTAATCGTTTCTAGTTTCTACCCCCGAATCACAAATCTGCAAGATCAAAAAATTCAAAATTTTGAAAAAACAAGGAAAACCAGCTTCTTTTGTCTGGTTTTCGACGAGAAGCCAGAACCGACCCACTTTGGTATTTGGGCCAGATGCGGTTTCTAAAATCCTGGGTGTAATCTTCCAAATTCCGATTAATCAACTTAACAATTAAGTTCTTGGTACTCTTTTCGTACAACACTAACTTCATAATTCTGGTCTACTTGGATGTTTTAACTTACTGACATGAGCAGTCAATTTTGCTTAATAGCATCAAACAGATCCTTCAGAGGACGACTTTGAGCGTCAGCTCGGGACACAATCTCCACGACTTTGTAGGAAGCCTCCGGGCACAACAATGCTTCCACAGCTACTTCGGCTACCTGGTCTCTAGATATGGAGCCCTCAGAAAGGGTGTCCTGCAAATATTTCACATACAATCAATTTTCAGCGGATGATGAAGCGATCTTATAGATAACACAAGATAAAATGAGAAAAATATTATACTGGTCCTATCACTTGTGAATATAAATAATTTTACCTCTGGCTCCATGACTATGTTCCCGGTTGGTGGTTGATCTGTGAGCCCTCCAGGCCTGACAAGCGTGTAATTTATTCCTGATCCCCTGATGTGTTTCTCTGCCTGCAGCTTCGCAACGAGTACTAAGCCAAATAGGTTGAGCACAATGTAGGCTGGATTCAGAAGTTGACCCATTGCAGCCCCGTTGACTAAAATGGAGCTTATGAGTATGAATCTTGTAACTCCAGCCTTTCGGCATGCTTCCACAAGGTTCACTGTGCCAAAGTTGTCCACCTGCAATAGCATAATTTTCACCTAGCTATCAGTTGTAAAACTATAGTGTTGCACGCTTGCATTTGCAAGTAATGTGATCGGAGCTCTGAAATTTTTTGTTTGCCTGACGATGGCATGATAATTGATAGATATGGTGATAGGATGAGCGTAGTCTAAAGAACTCGAGAGAAACTTAACAGAGTCAAATACTATGAGCATTTGTTCTGAAAAAACCAGTGGCAACGAAGTGAAAATAATTTATTTGCTTTTCATCAGGTGCCAAACATTAACTCATTTTTTGTAGCATGCATTGCCTGTAGTGATCGGACAGCATTGTGCGTAATGCAGATTTACTCTTGTTTTGTTTTACTAGTAAATAAATAAAGCAAAAATTTGTATACGTGGTTTTTACAATCCGCTAGTGCAGTTTGAGTATCTGAGACTTTGTTAGCAGCCTCATTGAGTTATAACCCTTCCCATAATAAGAGGACATGGTTAAAATCTTAAAGAAATAGAAATTGGGGAAAGACAGAGACCTACTGTGAAAATTGATCTATTGTCCAAGTAACTAATATGTTGTTCTCAAATTTGGTCCAATTGGCCTTTGAAGTACCCATTTTGGTAATATATAGGGACTTAGACAAATTTACCACTCATTATGCTATTAACACATGGACTTAGACAAATTTACAGTGGTATATAAGGAATTAACCCTAATATATAATATATGTACTTAGATAGGATTTGGGCCTTGCATTTTCCCCTTTAGGACTCTACGGTCTGTCGAATTTTGGACACTATTGGACCCATGGACACCCAAAATTCCAGTTTTGGCCCCCAAATGAAAAAAATTCCAAATTTGGACCCCTCCTCACCGCGCGTTTAACGCCAGCGCGACACGTGTCCGGTCGTCTCCCTCACCGCACGACCGGCGCGGACGCGCGCTCGGGCGGGCGCGGGCGGGCGCGGACGGCGCGGACGGCGCGGACGCGCGCTCGGGCGGGCACGGACGGCGCGGACGCGCGCTCGGGTGGGAGCGGACACGCGCTCGGGCGGGCGCGGACGCGCGCTCGGGCGGGAGCGGACGGCGCGGTCGCGCGCTCGGCGCGGAGGGCAGCGGAGTCGCGCGCTCGGCGCGGAGGGCAGGGACACGTGTCGCGCTGGCGTTAAACGCGCGGTGAGGAGGGGTCCAAATTTGGAATTTTTTTCATTTGGGGGCCAAAACTGGAATTTCGGGTGTTCATGGGGTCCAATAGTGTCCAAAATTCTATCTATATATTAATTAGGCACTCTAAGAAAGCTCTCACGTTAACTAAAAAGATTTGGCCATATATCTGGTGAACCCAAGTTACATAATGGTTCAGATATAATTTAGAAATTTTGGTACATACAAATTAACTCTCAGCCATCAGATCGGAAGCCACCAATACTGCCTCCATGCCTGCCTGCCCCAAGCTTCTTCGGCCTCCCCCTTCCTGACGTCTCTCCTCCGGCAGCCACCAATCCTGTGTACTCCGCTGCCTCCCGCACGCTTTCAAGCCCTTTCCCCTAGATTGCGCATGGCAACTCCTCTCGCTGGCCGTCATCTCAAGTTCCACAACACCGTCACGGCAAGAAATTGGCCTCCAACCATCACGGCAAGAAATTGGCCTCCCAAGTTCTTGCTTGCTTCCTCTGTCGTCACCCACCTCTGTAGCCATGGCTAACCATCAGCCTCTATCCACCCATCCCATATGTTATGCAGTACGAAAGTATGCACTAGGGTTTTGTATTTGGGGATTTTTGACGATTTGCTTTATGTTTATCAGATTTGATCTGGATTTCAATTACATAGATGGAGAAGACTCATGGCAAGCTGTCTGCTTAACACAGGGTTGGGGATTCAATTCCACTAACAACATAAGGTTAACTGCAACACCACTTCTTACTTTTTTTATACCCTTTTCTCAATAATGGACACATATGCACTTTGAGTTTTTTCCATATTTTTTTCAATTTGTTAGAAGTGGATGAGTTCTCTCGGGAGCGATACAGTGGACATGAGTTGAGCTTATCTTTCTCCGTCCCTTAAATCACATACTATGATTTTTCTTCAGGGATCTATTCCTTCCAATTTTGCTTTGATCAAATAGGGCATGTATTTCTTAAAAGTAGAAATTATGTTGTGTTCTAATTGCTAAACCAAATTTGAAAACCAATGCATTTACATGGATGGAATTATTTACAATCTTACGTGTACATACATTCAATAGGCCAAGCAGGTGGCCCCTTCGCAATCTTTGAAGCAGTGAATGAGGTGGAAAATTGGGGGCTTAGTTAAATACTCGCCAATATTTTCTACCTGCAGACCTTTCCAGGCTTTTCCTTTTATTTTCCATTAATGTCCTGAATCATAGTGATGGTTTTTAGTTGGTTGGTGTACTATTTATGGATTTATAATGTATAGGGCTGGAGCTTGCTTGTGGCAGCGCCGCTACATATTTCTTATTTACAAAGGATCTTATATCATACTATTGTAAATTTGTAATTAATACCTGATTGGCTATTTTGCAACATTTATCTAAAGTGACTGATAACGTGAGAATAAACTATATGTTTGATATATGTATTTTACATGTGGAATCAAACTTTCTAGATACACATTGTGAGCATATATTTGAATTAGTTTTTATCTGTCTATTTCTCAGGGGTAGAAACTGTTTACAGGGATCCATTCCTTCCCATTTTTGTTAGGCCAAATGATTCAATAAGTCATGTATTTCTTAAAAGCAGAAATTATGTTCTGTAATAATTGCTAAATCAAATTTGAAAATCAATTTTTTTTCTCAGGGATGGAATTATTTTGCCCTGAATTATGTTCATGTTTCTTTCCCATATTTGAATTATGTTCATGTTTTTTTTTGCATTAATGCCCTGAATCATTGAGAAGGTAATTGAGTTAGGTCGCTGTGCGATTTATGGATTTGTGCTATGTTTTTGCCATTTACAATGACATATTTGTATTCTACCATAACATATCCGTACATTTTCTTGCAATTTACAGATGAAATTGAGTGTATCTAGATTAATCTCAATGTTTTTTTGGCATGTTGCACCATCAGATTTAACACCAATTATGTGCAATTCGTGAACAAACCCAGTTGCCCAATCATGAATCATGTGTCATTTTGGTGATCACTTAAGAAAAGAATGGTATGAAAAGGAAGTAAAAACCACATTTCAGATATACAGTTCTTCTAGCTAGATAATTATGTCCTCTGTCCTTTTTCGGTTTCGCTAAATGATCTCTCCTCATTTGTATTATAGGATACTTATCGTTCCCTTTTCAATTGCCCTGAATGATCTCTCTACATTCCACCAAAACTAGAAGTATGGTTGGCTGAAATTGGAGCAACAATCTGCTTCATGGTAGTCCTTTTTTCGTTTCTTTCTTTAGATCAAACCAATCAAGGGTGGGGGAGAATTGGCCATTTTTTACAGTAATGGTGCTGCTTGAATTATTTCTTTACAGTAAGGGTAGATCTGCACGCCGTATGTAACAGATTCCAAAGTTCATTGCTACATCACAATTTTTAGTCCTACTGCATCTTTTCACAATAATTTGAGTTGTCCAAGTTTCATCAATCCAATTAATATCTATGGTATCATATAATTTGGATCAGCACCTAAAGCTTACATACATAAATTTTGATTGAACACTTGATTCTTTTTCGGAAATGCTCATATGTGTGATTCTAGGCACTAAAATGTGAAGGGAATCCTTATCTAGAATTTATGAAATACATCCCCATCCTATATGTATTGGTCTGCTGATACATTGTCTGTTATATCTTGGTGCTGATGCAGCTCTTATTGTAAAACTCACAGAGCCTATTGTAGGACGTTATTTGTGGCGTGTCATACATTTCTGAAGCATCTAGAGACATGCGAAACATATTAACTTGGTGGATTTCCATAAATTAGAGGGGTGTCAAACTATAATACTTTATGCAATAATAATCTATGAACTATATATATATATATATATATATATATATATATATATATATATATATATATATATATATATATATATATATATATATATATATATATATATATATAGGCTTTTTCGTACTCCCAGGAGTAAATACTTCTACTTTCAATATACCACTTAAACGAATATTTTATTACTCTTTATCACTTTTGGTATACTTAAATATAATTCTAAGATATTCTAATACAACTTGGTTGAAAAATTTCTATTAGAACTCTTTATTTTTACTATATACATTTTTCTATATATAAAAAGAGTATAGACACATATTATACTATAAAAAAAGACTTTAATGAAATTTTTTATAGAACTCACTTTGAAGTATCTTATAATCATTATTAGAGTATGCTCGAAAAGATAAAGAGATATAACAATAGCATTAAAGGGGTATATTAGAAGTGAGAGTACGTACTCCCAGGCCAGGAGTATAGTACCATTTTCCTATACACACACACACACACAAGTATGTACAATACAGGATGTCTCTTTTCTACTCTCGGGTGTAATTACACCCTATGTCATATCTCACAACGTAAGGTGTATCTCGTGTAACGAAGGGTATGTACGTGTAGTATACAAGTATTTAGGACCATCTAGGTGGTATGAACAATTTTTTAAAGGTGGTATGTACATTTTTCGACATACTCATTTTTATACATGTATATGAAGGTATTTACAAAATACGCTAAAACCTATGGTCTCCTTTGCAATTTTTTCGTGTGGTTCACATTGGAGCATCTTACAATTAATATAGGAATATACCTAAAGTGATAAAGGAGTATTTCAAGTTTATTTAGGTAGTATATTAGAGGTAGGTGTAGTTACACCCGAGAGTATCTTGGCTACCTGTTTTTACAAGTAATCTTACCAGACTAAGATGAAAGATATGGGATATGCAATTCTTAAGGTCCACTTTTGCACAGCAATAAAATAGAGCTGATGTGAAATGTTCAATTTGGGTGTTCTGACTTCAATGTATTATAATGCACTGTTGTAGCTTAAGCTTTCATATTCTTAGTTAGGTCTATTAGCCGTGTTGTTCCCCCTGGACATAATGGCATGCTTATTAAATTTGTAAACTTTCTATTTTAATTTTATTGAAGGTGATGTTCTATTCATCTATTATAATCAATTGAGCCTCTATTCCTCTATTATAATCAGCTGGAGGAATGTGCAATTTTTTATTTGGCATAGAAAGCATATGTAATCACACCATTCTAAAGTCCATTTCTGTATATTGCTTCAAAGTATTCTCAGCGTATTTCTTAAATAATTTTATATGAAGACCCTTCTCACATTGGGTATAGTTAGCTTAACTTTTTTCCCCATCATTTCTTAGTTTGATGCCTTGCTATTTATTTACATTTGCAACTCATCAATGTTAAGAATTCTATCTGTAAGATTTAGTATGTGATGTTCAATCCTCCCTCTTGCAAAAAAAAGAAGAGTTATTTTTCATTTTGGTAAGATTTATGCACTATGTAACTAATACATTTCATGATGGTAAAACACATGCAGACTACAGTTTGTTTAATGTAAGATGTTGTATATGCCATTGTTATGTACACCTTATTTCTTTGTTTCAGATTTTCTCACTTTAGGTTTTGATTGATGCAAACAAATTTTGTGGACAATGAACACCAAGAATATTGGGAATTCCCCTTAGCTGTAAAATAGATCGGTATTTGTTATTATTACAGCTTGCTGGGCATATTGATTGAGAGTTTACAAACTCGGGATTTGAGATGTCCTATCGTTGAACATGAAAATTGTGATAAGAATTCAAAATTTAAGTGCACATACAAACTACAGATCTTAAGTTCACCTCAATCATTGAACATTAGCATTGTCATAAATGAGTTAAAGTTGATGGCCTGTGCGAATGCACGGGTAGGCAAGTAGTGATAATAATTTTGGTGTTTCAACCAAGACATAACATGGTATCAGAGCAAAGCCAAATCCTATTCAAATACATATATTATACATTTACAGTAAACATTTACGTAAACATGCCTAAGCACTTTGCTCGCAAACAAAAAACATGCTTAAGCACTTAAATAGTTGAACGAATGCATCACCTTGGCTCAATTACACATATCATGTTCGGTTTTCCACTTTCCTATTTCGTTCAAGCTACATTCACTATGATAAAAATGGAGCCTCGAATACTCAATGCCAACAATGCAGCCTTCCGATATAGGAAAAATAGCTGAATAGGTACGGTAGCAGGCTAGCAGCTCGCAACCTACCAACATTGAACATTTACACTAGCACAAGTGCACAACCATGTCAATCAGAGCCATTCAGGCAGCAAACTGAACTCCTATTAGCTAATGCCGCGATACCAAAGAGATGAAAGCATTGGGCAAGAAGGAACGAGCTGCACTTCGATTAATTCGCGCACAAACCTTCCAGGGAGCAAATGGGTCAAAAGACCGCCGGAACCCCGTCGCGCAGACGACGGCGTCAACGCCGCGGACCGCCTCGACCAGCTTGTCGGCGCCCTCCGTCACGTCAGCCCTCACCTTCAATTCAATTCAACCAACACGCATCTCACACCACCATCATTGACCAAACAAGAGAACCATAAGTGCAGCTTAACTCACGAGCTGAAGGTTGGGGTCCTGGGGAAGGCTGCCGCGGGCCCTACCCACGTCCGTCGTGCCGGCGACGACGCCGAATCCTCTCTCCAGCAGCTTCTCAACTACCCGCTTGCCGGTGCGGCCCGTCGAGCCGGCCACGAACACGGTGGTCGTCTTCTTGGTGTCCGGCGAGCTCGCCGACGGCGCGTCCATCGTGGAAGCGGCCGTGGAGGTGAGGTGGGGCTTCCTGGTGGTGGGGGAGAGGCAGGCGAGCGCTGGAGGCAAGCGGGGACGGGCGGTGATGGCGTGGAAAACGCTGGCCATGGGTTTTGTGTGGCGTCTGCTCTGTTTCCTTGAGATGTTTCTGGTATGGTCTGGTGGTTCCCTTGTGATTCGTGGATATTGATTCGTGAAGATCGTTTTGTCAGCGTATGCCCTATAGATAATCTTCAAATGAAGACGACATCAAATTCTATGTTTATGCTGTTTTAAATAATTTGTTATTATGTTTTTAATAAATTATCATTATAAAAGTTAGGATATGGTTATTATGGTAAAACTCTTTATTTATTGTATAATATCATTTTAAAAGTTCTTTGGTCGGATGTGTTGTGACACTAGTGACTATAGACCAGCACATGTATTTATTGATGATCATGTTTTATCAATCATGGTCATGGAGATATTAAATCAATACTATAGACACATATTAGAGAACATAGTGTTGAGCTGATCCACCTTGAGATACTGTTAAGATTGTTATGTTTTATGTGTCATCATGTGGTCTCGAGTAATGATGATGTATAATACTTGTACATGATATCAACATAGTTCCCTACATTTATAATAGTGTATTTAGGGATTACCAAACATTACTCCGTAACTAAATAGTTATAAAGATAGCTTTCAGAATGCTATGAAACATGTGAAGGAATATAGTCGGTTAGATATAGGATTTGCCTCTCCTACATAACAGGAGAGATATCTCTAGACCTCCTTGATATGGTCAGATAAAGAAAGTGGATAGCCATGCCATGAGTGGTCGAAGAGTTGACCACATGAAGTTATCCATAACTAAATCGAGAAAAGATGGAACAGTCTATATATGATACGTTTCTCACTTGGAGTTCATGGGTATCGTGATGCAAAAGGAGAATATGCAAATAGGTCATTTAGTCAGACCAGATACGAATTGGTAGTATGGTATACTGACTGGTCGTGAGCTGGTCGAACATATCACAAACTGGGTTATGAACCAATTATATTGGGATACAGACTGGTCGTAACCAAATACGAAATATTCGTATGGAGTTATGAACTGATCATGAGTGACTATGATATGGTTGTAGATGGTTCATCCAGTTTAATCTTTGGGTATATTTGGGATCAATATGTCTTGCTAGGGACCATTACTGATCAATGATAGGAAAGATGTTTTCGAGTTACAACCAAGTATATACGAACCTACATGGTCACACATTTAACCGATTGTAACAATAAGGCTCCAAATGATAAACTCCGAGTCAAATACGATCTATATTCATATTATATAAGGATCCGGTTGGAGGCACTCCATGTGGGATACGATCTCTACTCGTGTTTGATAATAGTCCGGTCGGAGGCTCTATATAAAGGTATGCATAGGGTTATGGAAGAGAGAGATAGACCACCCACCAAAATCCTAGACACCATCTTTCATAGGTCCTGCTGTGCATCTTGGTGCTAGCACACTGGCGCACGGCGCTCTATCCCTAAATATGTGGACTTCAGTAGAAGTACTGCTGCAACTGTGGTGCTAATTGAGAAGATCTAAGGAGAAGACAATCAGCACATGGAGATCTACTACTGCTAGAGGATGATCAGCTTTCGAGCATCACTTTCTAGAGACGTTGAATGATTGATTGCTTTTACTACATCAACGCACGCTATGTTGAACTGAGCTGCTTCAACTCTTTTCCTGCTACACTATGCATCTAGTGTAATGATCTATGATTTTTTACTCGCATAGATTTCTAATTTAAACGGTAGAAATTTTAATCTACGCTAATGTAGCCTACCTATATTCCAACACATTTTAGTTACATTATTTTATTTTATTTTATGCACACACATGATAGTGAAACTGACTAGCGAGGCTGCGTTAGTTACATTTTTTATTTTTTATTATAAGGTAAAGACATAAATACACATAAATACACGACTAGAATTACAGAGGCAAGGTATAAATTTGAAAGAGTAAATTGCACCACATAAGCATTAGTGTCATGTGGATGCCTTGTTATCTTTAGAAAACCTCTTTTGGATTTCCTTTGTATAGTTTAACAAGTTCATTGATCTAAATAGAGTAAAGTCCATTACCGGTCCTTAAACTTTTTGTGTTGTGTCATCCCGGTCCATAGACATTCAAAGTGTGTCATCCTGGTCCCTAAACACTCTTTGGGTCTCAAAATTAGCCCGTTACGGGTCTTGGCTGTGTCATCCCGGTCCTTAAACTTTTTATGCTGTGTCATCCCGGTCCATGGTTGTTACCACAGCAATGGCACACTTTGCGTACATATAGTGCAATTTACTCAATTTGAAACCTCCCATAGAATAGGCATGTATTGAAGAATGTAGATTGTTAAGTAAATTTTGGCTATGGCACAATTACCCATACAACAATGCATTTTATTTGATGTAACTAAAATGCCCCTGTTAATTACTTTTTTTTAATGCTTGCCACTTTTGATGGAATCGTGCATACCAAGCTAATCACAAATTAGGTAAAATGTGACAATGACCTTCAATAATATCTAAAACACGAGATGGTAGAGTTTTAGAACTATTCACACATATGATACTATTGCAATATTTTTTAATTTTAGCCCCCTAGCACACTTTCTTTTGCAAAAATGGCTCCCTCCCTGAGCTTAGTATGCGATAGTGTAAGATCGAGGAGGCCGACTAGAGGGGGGTGAATAGACAGTTTTAAAATTTCTTTGGCTAAAACCAAGTTTATAATGCGGAAGCGTAAATCAAAAAGTTTTTCTAAATTAAGGCCTAAATCAACTAATCTCACTAAGTGCACCAATAATCTAAGTCTATGTCAAAGGTTTGCAATCCAACGGTGACAAACAATCAATTTAATTCCCTAAATATAAATTGGTTGAATGTAGATTGAGCACAAGAGAACAAACCATAATGACACGGTTTCTTTTTACCGTGGTGTTCGAAGACTTGCAGATCTCTCCTAGTCCACGTTGAGGTAAGCCCAAGTGAATTGGATTGTCTCCACAAATTAAGCCAACACCTCAATTTTACTAGTAGTAGCTCTTTCCCACTCCGGGTAGGTGAGCTCTAATCTTCACAATACGCCGGAGCTTCTCACAAGCTTTTTTGAGAAAATCACCGGACACGATGCCTACAACACTGTCTAGGAATCGACAACCTTCAAGAGTAATAAGTCAAGCCCCTTTCTTGACTCTCACCACATGCAATGAATGCACAAGCTCAAGTGAATATGAAATCCACCTCTAGATGCAACACACGCAATTAGAAACCTTTCTCCTTATTCACAAGGTGCAACACATGCAATTAACTGGAGAGACTCACTAATGAGGACATCCTTTCCATGCATACAACCATACCGACTCCATATCAAACTGAAACTATGATACAAGGACCAATGATTAGAGCGCGAGCACGTCAATGCACAGGAAGACGTCTTCAACACATTGAAAGATAAGTTAACACATGCACCATTACTCCAACTTCCAGATTTTAGTAAGACTTTTGAGCTAGAATGTGATGCTAGTGGAATTGGATTGGGTGGTGTGCTGTTGCAAGAAGGTAAACCTGTGGCATACTTTAGTGAAAAATTGAGTGGGCCTAGTTTGAACTATTCTACTTATGATAAGGAATTATATGCTCTAGTTCGAACTTTAGAGACATGGCAACATTATTTATGGCCCAAAGAATTTGTCATTCATTCTGATCATGAGTCATTAAAGCATATTAGAAGTCAAGCAAAATTGAACCGTAGGCATGCAAAGTGGGTTGAATTCATAGAGTCTTTTCCTTATGTCATAAAACACAAAAAGGGAAAGGAGAATGTTATTGCTGATGCATTGTCTAGGAGATATACCATGCTCTCACAACTTGACTTCAAAATTTTTGGATTGGAAACAATTAAGGAGCATTATGTTCATGATGATGATTTTAAAGACGTGTTGCTGAATTGCAAAGAGGGAAAAACGTGGAATAAATTTGTTCTAAATGATGGATTTGTGTTTAGAGCTAACAAACTATGCATTCCAGCTAGCTCCGTTCGTTTGTTGTTGTTACAGGAAGCGCATGGAGGTGGGCTGATGGGGCATTTTGGAGCGAAGAAGACGGAAGACATACTTGCTAGTCATTTCTTTTGGCCAAAGATGAGATGTGATGTGGAACGTTTTGTTGCTCGCTGCACTACGTGTCAAAAGGCTAAGTCACGACTTAATCCTCACGGTTTGTATATGCCTCTACCTGTTCCTAGTGTGCCTTGGGAAAATATTTCTATGGACTTTGTTTTAGGACTGCCTAGGACAAAGAAGGGGAGGGATATCATATTTGTTGTTGTGGATAGATTTTCTAAGATGGCACACTTCATACCATGTCATAAAAGTGATGATGCTACCAATATTGTTGATTTGTTCTTTCGTGAAGTTGTTCGTTTGCATGGTGTGCCAAATACAATAGTTTCCGATCGTGACACTAAATTCCTTAGCCATTTTTGGAGAACTTTATGGGCTAAATTGGGGACTAAGCTATTATTTTCGACTACGTGTCATCCCCAAACTGATGGGCAAACTGAAGTTGTGAATAGAACTTTATCTACCATGCTTAGGGCTGTTTTGAAAAAGAAGATTAAAATGTGGGAAGAATGCTTGCCTCATATTGAATTTGCTTATAATCGTTCGCTGCATTCTACTACAAAGTTGTGCCCTTTTGAGATTGTCTATAGCTTTGTGCCTCGTGCTCCTATTGATTTGCTACCACTTCCATCTTCGGAGAAGTTAAATTTTGATGCTAAACAGCGTGCTGACTTGATGTTGAAATTGCATGAGACAACCAAAGAAAATATTGAACGCATGAATGCTAAATATAAACTTGCTGGTAGTAAAGGAAGGAGGCATTTAACTTTTCAACCGGGTGATTTAGTTTGGTTGCATTTGAGAAAAGAAAGATTTCCTGAATTGAGGAGGTCTAAGTTGATGCCTAGAGCTGATGGTCCTTTCAAAGTGTTGGAAAGATTAATGACAATGCATATAAACTTGAGTTGCCTGCAGATTTTGGGGTTAGTCCCACCTTTAACATTGCAGATTTGAAGCCATACTTGGGAGAAGAAGATGAGCTTGAGTCGCGGACGACTCAAATGCAAGAAGGGAAGGATGATGAGGACATCCTTTCCACGCATACAACCATGCCGACTCCATATCAAACTGAAACTATGATACAAGGACCAATGACTAGAGCACGAGCACGTCAACTTAACCATCAGGTGAATGCGTTCCTAAGTTTGCATACAAATGTTTCAAAGAATGGAATACTACTTAATTCTTGTGATGATTTAATTGTCCTTAGGAACCATGGGGAAGAACCACATGAGCTCAAGTATAGAAGTGGAACCGTCAAGCGCAAACCAAGTCCTGTTCACCAGTTTGACTCGCATTCGGCCTTGTTGACAGCGCCTACTTCAAACGGCCGTAACTTTTGATCCAGAAGGTTTCTCGGGGCCCATGAGTACTCGTTGGAAAGCTCTTGAAGTCTACTTTCAGATGGATCCAGTCTCACCTCCAAATTCCATACGAGTCGACCAGAAACTGCAAAACAATTCACGTCGCTTTTCCAGTCCGAGTCAAAGTGGGCCTTGGGCCTTGTAATTCGAGTCCTATTCGGCTTCCTTGTGTTTTGGCTGACCCTCCACCTTCCGTGACCCTTAAATAGGCAGCTGCACCCTCTTCTAGGGTTTGAATTTTGTTTATACTAAGTTAGCTTTTGCTGCTTTGCCTTGTACTCGCGCGTGTCGGCTAGACCGCCCGAATACTTGTCTTCGGAACCCCACCGTTTTCTGTTTTCGATTGAATCTTACATCGTTATTTGCAATTGAGTTTCTGTTCATCTTGTTCTTGCTTGTTCTTCGATTGCTTGCAGGAACAAGAACCCTCGTGGTTAGGCTGATCGTGCGCCGACAAGGTCACGAACAATATCTGGAGTTGGTGTATCGATCGCTAAGGCGCAGTGTCCTTGGATGGTTGTAGTCGGGTTGTCAACGTCATCTCCTTCCCCAATCGAATCTACCACTCTCATCGAAAGATCGGGACCCCTAGTGCTATCACTCACATAGCTCAAAAGAGTGAAATAGAGTGTCAAAGATTGTCTCCCGAGTAACCAAGGTGATATTTACAGCCCACACCACAAAAACTAGCCATTGAAAGCAAGAATCCTCAAAAATCAGCATTTGTGGTACTACTACCGTTATAGGAGAGGTACCACTGATTTTTCATCATAACAGCTAGAAAAATAACCTTTATTCAGCATTTGCAGTATTACACAGTTATAAGGACGATACTACTATTTTTCAGTCATACCGCATTTATAAGGGCAGTACTACTATTTTTCAGTCATACCGCATTTATAAAGGCACTACTACTACTTTCGGTTTTTCAGCACAAACGATATTCGGAAAAATGGTTATAACTTTTAACTCTGATGTCAGAATTGAGTGATCTTGGACTCTGTGGAAAGATTATTCAAAACGCTACACATCCCAGCTATTTTTATGATCTCAAACACATTAGATCAATGTAGTAATTATAAAAGATCCAAGGAGTCACTACCACGGTCTAAGTCCAAGGCAATAGCAACAAATTTTCTTAGACCATACCAAAGGATAATTGCATGAACTCCAATAATTTACAAACTTTGATCATACCACAAGGAGTAGATACATGGACTTCGACCATTTGCAAAACACGTTTGCAAAGTATAGTCATATGATACAAGGATTAGATGTATAAGCCTCAACTATTTGCAAAACACATTTGTAAATAATGGCATCATGCCACGGAGAGCTAGAGCAAGAGGGATTGAGCTATCAACATATGATGAGACTCAAGCTATTAGACAAGACCCCTCTTAATAGTACGGAAACCTATACTAACAATCTGGTCTTCCAACTAAACACCAAGACCACTAAAAGACTAGAAACATATCCTTAGCCCTAGCTAGTTATACCTTTGCCTTGAGCATCCTCCTGATGTTTGGTGATGCACATCTTCACTTCAAGTTTGGGTCATTGTCTTCTCTTGACTTGATGATCAACTCATGATCATCTCCTTTTTGAGATATTGACGTGCATCAACACATGATGCATCTCCTCTTTGACATGAATTGAATATAAAGTCATCAAACTCAAAGTGTGGTATAACTGCCATTATAAGTCTGGTAGTTCTGCCCTCTGGTAGTTCCGATTTCATGCGTGGCATACCACTCATAAATTCGAAACTTCTAGGGTCTGATAGTACCGCTCAAAAGTTGCGGTTAAATCGCGCTGTGGTAGTTCCGCCATTATAACTCTAGTACTACCATTTTCTAGAGGAGCAAATGAGTTTCAAAAGGAACTCTCCGGAAAAAACATACTGCCAATAAACCTCGGTACTTCCGTGTTGTGGTAGTACCGCACTACCTTCCTGGTCATACAGTACTATGATAGTACTGCCAATTACACACTGGTACTACCGATTTTCCTAACAATGCATAATTGGCTTTTGACATGTCGATCTTCTTGCCAACCTTAGCATGCATCTCCAAGTCGTTAAGCAAAATCTAGGACTAAATCTTTCAAACACTTGATAATCATGTTAGTACCATACACAAATAATTGAGTACAAAGCAATATGAGTCAATGTGAGTATATATGAACTACATAAGTATATACTAAAAGAATATATTTCTAAGTAGAGATTCCACATATGTAGAAAGACAAACATGGATCAATACTAATACAACCACAAAATATAGAGTGAACTACCCCTAAATTGTGTGCATACAAGAATGTGTAATAAAAATATATGCACCTATCTTTTGGATCCGAGGAATGTAATAAGATATAAGAATATGACGTCAAATGCATACCTCCGTGATTTTCATCTTTTCATCCAAATGAGACTAAACAATATCATACTTAACAAATGAGTTAGCCTCACATTAAATTTGTCATTATATGAATGTCTCACATTTAGATTTGTCAATAATCACCAAAACCAATCGAATTGGGGTTTGAACTTACAATCTTTCCCTTTTTAGTGTTTGATGACAAAACCATTATTAATGACAACATTTAGATATAAATCAACATATGATAGAAAGTTAAGCTATTGGACTATATCTATGCATGTCACTAAGTAATTTGAGAATTATGCATATGAAAATGATATGCTTGTGCACATGATGTATTTAAGAGGCTATGTGTACGAATAAGATGCTCCTCCTCAAGACATGCACTAAATACAGACATGTTTAATTTTGAGAGGCTCTCCCAGATGTCAACTATTTTGAAGATATGAAAATCAGAAAATTTCAAAAACTGAAAGTTTCAAGTTTTTAGATTTTTTTATTTTTCATTTGGGCATCGAGACAAAGGTTGAAAAGCTGATCATATGATCTTTAGAAAATCTAAGCATATTTGGCACAGAAGATCAACTATAGCAGATCAAATGTTATTATTGTGTCTTCCTCAAAATGTGAACCCATTGGAGATACAAAAATCACAATCAGCTTGAAACCATGAAAAACTCTGAATTTTCAGCATTTCAGTAAAGAGAAAAATGTCAAAACATTTTTTAAATCTAGTTAAAATGCTTTCGAATTTTGCAAAAACAAACTTTGGATTTCTAAGAAACTTTTTCAATAAGAATTTTCAAAAAAAGAGTCCATTCAAAAGTTATGCTAAAATGTGCTTTCTTTGTAATCTTTTTGCACAAAGGGAGGAGAAATGCAAAAACTACTCAAATAAGGTTCAATATTTTAAAATTTTCCAGATTTTAACTTTTGACTAATTAAAGCATTTACCAAAAATAATTCTTGAGAAAAGGATTTTGTTTCAAAAGATATAGTAAAAAGCGCTTTGTATGCATGTGGAAAGATTGATTTTGCATCGAATGTTCAAAATGCAAATCAATTTAAATTTTATGGAGTTTTTCACTTTTATGGCTTTGAATGAGCTAAAAATACTATTTTAAGCCAAGATACAAAAATAAATCCGACTCAAATAGGAAAACTCATAATATGCAAAAATAGGTTATTTTGGGTCAAAACTGATTTTTCGGTGAATTTCAAATGAATATAACTTTTCAACGGTTGGCCTTTTGTGAAAACTTTGAACTAGGGAAATATTTAAAATGACCAATCCTACGAGTTTGGTGTTGACAGCTTTTTCAAAAACTCAATAGATTTTGATTTATGGAAATATATCATTTAATTCAAAAAGAAGATCACATAAATTCCTTTTAAGGCCAAATTTGCTATTTTGTTTCTAAAATAGGAATTTTTACTCGAAAAGCATTGAAAAATATTTGAAATACATATTTAAGTACTTTCATTTAGTTTTTCATAAATTTGGCTATTTTAAATAAGATTTTTGACTTTTGACCAAAAAGACTATTTGAAAAGGCTAAACTTGCATATCATTAGAAGTTCCACTCTATGAAGGACAAATGAAGCAAATGAGAATGAAAACCATGCATTTACAAGATCCATAAATCATTTTGGACAATTTAGTAAAATAGTTTTCCCAATATTAGTACTTTACCCCTTTATATGTAGGCCGAAAATATTTAATAAGTTTTTTATAAAGAGAAACTCCCCTTACATACAGATTTCTCTTGGCATTTCTTTCTTCTCTTTCGAGACACAAAGGATTCTTTTTTCTCATCTTTGTTCTTCTATCTTTTTCATGAAAAGCATACACCACGTTGAAATTAATACCACTTATAATGACAACATAAACTATTTGTGAAAATAAATGATACCAAGTATAATTGATTCCAATTGTAGAAACTTGATACCACTTGTAGGGGATACCATTTGAAGGAAAAAGATGATATCACTTGTGATGGAACTTGTGAGGGATATCATTTATTTTTCACTTATAAGAGATATCACTTGAGAAGAAGATAGATACCATGTTGTAATATGCTCCAAAGTTTTTCACAAAGGAACATAAACTATTTTTGGAGCATTTCCAACTATATGCCAAAGTTAAAAAAAGTTTTATCTTATAAAAGAGTTTTAAAAAATTATGTTTTCTATTGTCAAAACAAATTCATTTATAAAAGAAACTTCAAGATTGCCTAAATGACCATGTGATGGTATTGTTAACATCCATTTGTATGTATGAGTTATGAATTTGTAATACCCTCATGAGCGAATATATGTCAATAATTTTGGCTCAAATGGCAAAACTCATTTAAATGCTAGATTGTGACCATTTAGGTTAACTCAAGATTTTGGATGAGTTTCAAAACCAAATAACTTTTGTTTGGTTGGCCTTTTGGAAAATCTTTGAATACTAATAATATTTGAAATAGCCAACTCTACATTTTTGGTATTGGGTACTTTTTCAAATTCCTTTTAGAATTGATTTTGGCCAATTTTGTGTTTTAAGCCGAAACAAAATGCTAGATTACTAGTTTTGGGTTAGAAACTTAATTTTTACTTAAAATAAGTTATTCTAAAACCAAAACCTTAGAAAAACCTTTGAAATGCATTTGTATGAATTTTTCAACTAGTTTTTCAAAGATATACTTGTAATTTTAAAATTTTGACTTTTGGCAAAATGACTCAATTTTGAAAATTAATACTAGTATTTAATCAATTGGGCACACTAAGGGATGTGATATACATGATTATGATGTAGCATTCCCCCTTAATATGCCATTTACCCATTTTGCTCAAGATTGCAATAATGAAGTTTGAACAAGAGCAAGAATACATCTTTTAAATGATTTTTATGAATTCAATGCAACCTACACAAGGTAAGGGCTGAATATTTCACTATAAGTACTTGTTACCGAGATGGCATTGGTTCGTGATGTAGTAAGATCATCCTCAAACTTGGCTCCTATTTTGCATATGGTGGAATTCACCTCTTTATGATTGAGCCACGCCTCCAATACCTCTCCAAGTACCTATTAAGTATTTATGTGCATTTTGGTACCCAAACTTGATTAGGTCTATGAATATTAATCATAATAGATTTAGGTACCAAAATGGCCCTAACAATAAATTTTTGTGAACTAACATTCCTAACAAACACATTGCCATTTTTATCCTTCCTAAGCAAATAATGTTCATCATAAAGTGATGGATTAGGAGAATAATACCTTTAGGGTAATCCTTACTAAAATGTCCCTTTTCCCGGTAATTGTAGCAAGTTTGGTATTTGCTACTCCTTCTTGTCTTCTTGTCTTGCTAAATGCCGGCTTGCCTCTTCTTTGATGACTTTGTCTTATCATCTACCTTGTTGGGGCACTTTGAGGCACAGTGACCCTTCTCATTGCAACCATGTCACATAACATGTTTTTTGTTATTCTCCTTTTTGTTGGAGATGAAGCCAATACCCCTCTCATCATTTAAGCTTTGCTGCTTGCTCAACATATCATCAAGAGAGGCTTTCTCTTTGTATCACTTCTCCAAATCATTGCTCAACTTGGTGACTTGGACCTTGAGCTCTTTGTTTTTTCTCTACATGGTTAGTCTCAATAAGCATAGGGGAAGTAGAAGCATCTAATTGAGAGCAATAAGGCATGTCAAGCAAATCATCACAAAAAGTGGATATGCTAATCTTAGATGAAATGTAAGAACTAGGAGTTATACATGGTATATCATCTAGTAAATCACATGTAATGCCTATATCCACTTTCGACTTGTTGAGATCCTTGAGAAGAAGAGCCTTATGAGCTTCCCTTAGCTTATCAAAAGAATCTTTGAGAGAAAGAAATTCTTTCTTCAAAACTTTAAGTTTTGACTTCTTCTTGCCAAGGTACTAATTCAGTTCCTCTAGCATATCCATCAACTCATCATAAATAGGTTTATTATTGTTATTATCATTATTTACCTTTTTATTACTTTTAGCCATAAAGTAATGAGTTGATGTGGAGAGGCTTGTGGATTTTTCATTGTCGGAGCTAGAGATGGAGCATTATTCTCCAAACATATGCTCTTCCATGCAAACATTCTTGGTTGACGTGGACCTTTCATAATTATCTTGAAGTTGTGTCCACATATTATGAGCACTCTTGAGATTGCAATAGCATTGAACATTTATACACTTAATGCACTAAATAAAACGTTAATTGCTTGAGCATCATGATGTAAGCATTTATCTTCCTTATTTGTTGGAGTAGGACAATTCAATGGAGGTGAAAAGCCTATATATACAATCTGCCATATTTTGGGCTCATGGCCTTAAAATAGCATGACATACGGATTTTCCAATAAGTATAATTTGTACTATCGAATAGAGGTGTCTCACCAAGATGCATTATATCACTAATCGCCATTCTTTACTCTCTAGATGGTGAAGCATAATAAATAAGAGACTAAAGTCTGATACTACTTGTAGGATCGAGGAGGCCAACTAGAGGGCGGTGAAAGGCAGTATTAAAATTTCTTTGGCTAAAACCAAGTTTATAATGCGAAAGCATAAATCAAAATGGTTTTTCTTAATAAAGGCATAAATCAACTAATTCACCAAATGCACTAACAAGTTAAGTCTATGTAAAATGTTTGCAATCCTACGATGACAAACAATAAATTTAATTCTACAAATATAAATTGCTTGAATGTAGATTGAGCACAAGAGAACAAACTACAATGACTCGATTTCTTTTTTACCGTAGTGTTCGGAGACTTGCCGGTCTTCCCTAGTCTACGTTAAGGTAAACCCAAACAAATTGGACCAGCTCCTTGAATTAAGCCAACACCTCAATTCCACAAGTAGTAGCTCTTTCCTACTCTGGGTAGGTGAGCTTCAATCTTCACAACACGTCGGGTCTTCTCACAAGTTTCTTTGAGAAGATCGCCAGACACGATGCCTCCAACGTTTTTTAGGAGTCGGCAACCTTCAAGAGTAATAAGTTAAGCCTCTTGCTAGACACTCACCATGTGCAATGAATACATAAGCTCAACTAGATATGAAATCCACCTCTAGATGCAACACATGCAACTAGAGACCTCTTTCCTTGCTCACAAGGTGCAACACATGCACAATTGACTGTAGAGGCTCACACTAGCTCAAAAGAGTAAAATAGAGTACCAAAGATTATCTCCCAACTAGCTAAGGTGGTATATAGCCCGCACCACAAAAACTAGCCATTGGAAGCTGTTGTAGCTACGGGCTAAACAGAGAAAGAGGGGACTAGTAGGAGAGGAAGAGGAGAGCCAGATCTGTGGAGAGGTGGTCAGAATGAGAGGATCCCCCCTTTGCCCCTCCTGGGGTTATATATATATGAGTGGGGTAGAATGGGAAATCCCCATTCTACCCCTTAGTACTTACAAGGGATGAGGGTACATTGGTATATTTACACTGTTATATTCCTCTACACTATTGGGCCTATTACATGTTGGATTAGTTGCACGGCCCAGTCACGGGGGGTTGGGCCACCCCTACAATAGTACTCCCTCGACAGCAAGCGCTGAGGTCCCGATGGGCGAGCTGTCGTGATCAACCACCCAAGCCCCCTGTTCCCCGACAGCAAGCGCGAGGGTGCCAAGTGGTGAGCCGTTGCAACCGGTAACTTGCAGACCCCAGAGGCAATGCCTACGACGACATCAGTGAGCTCCTGCGCTGAGTCCCGCGCCGTCCCGCCGAGGCAACGCCTACAAGGCGGGCGGAGGAGTCGAGCGCCGGAGCCGTGCCGTCCCGCCAAGGCGATGCCTACGAGGTGGACGGCGCAGTCGAGTGCCGAAGACGTGTCGTCGAGCGCCGAGGACACGCCGTCCCGCCGAGGCAATGCCTACAAGGCGGACGACGAAGTCGAGCGCCAAAGATGCGCCGTCCCGCCGAGGCAATGCCTACGAGGCGGACGGCGAAGTCGAGCGCCGAAGATGTGTCGTCGAGCGCCGAGGTCGTGCCGTCCCGCCGAGGCGATGCCTACGAGGCGGACGGCGAAGTCGAGCGCCGAAGACGCGTCGTCCCGCCGAGGTAGTGCCTACGAGGCGGATGGCGAAGTCGAGCGCCGAAGATATGTCGTCGAGCGCCGAAGACGTGTCGTCGAGTGCCGAGGTCGTGCCGTCCCGCCGAGGCGATGCCTACGAGGCGGACGGCGATGTCGGCGTGCCGTCCCGCCGAGGCGATGCCTACAAGGTGGACGGCGCAGTCGAGTGCCGAAGACGTGTTGTTGAGCGCCGAGGACGCGCCGTCCCGCCGAGGCAATGCCTACGAGGCGGACGGCGAAGTCGAGCGCCGAAGATGTGTCGTCGAGCGCCGAAGACGTGTCGTCGAGCGCCGAGGTCGTGCCGTCCCGCCGAGGCGATGCCTACGAGGCGGACGGCGAGGTCGAGCGCCGAAGATGTGTCGTCGAGCGCCGAAGACGTGTCGTCGAGCGCCGAGGTCGTGCCGTCCCGCCGAAGCGATGCCTACGAGGCGGACGGCGAAGTCAAGCGTCGAAGACGCGCCGTCCCGCCGAGGCAATGCCTACGAGGCGGACGGCGAAGTCGAGCGTCGAAGATGTGTCATCGAGCGCCGAAGACGTGTCGTCGAGCGCCGAGGTCGTGCCGTCCCGCCGAGGCGATGCCTACGAGGCGGACGGCGAAGTCGGCGGCGGAAATCCCCATTCTACCCCTTAGTACTTACAAGGGATGATGGTACATTGGTATATTTACACTGTTATATTCCTCTACACTATTGGGCCTATTACATGTTGGATTAGTTGCACGGCCCAGTCACGGGGGGTTGGGCCACCCCTACAACAGGAAGCAAGAATCCTAAAAAGTCAGCATTTGCGGTACTACTGCCGTTATGGGAGCGATACTACCGTTTTCCACCATAACGGCTAGAAAAAGAGCCATTATTCAGCATTTGCCGTACTACCATAGTTATAAAGGTGGTACTACTGTTTTTCGGTCATAATGTAGTTATAAGGGCGGTACTACAATTTTCAGTTTTTCAACACAGATGACACTCAGAAAAATGGTCATAACTTTTGATTTCGTTGTCAGAATTATATGATCTTAGACTCTATGGAAAGCTTGTTTAAAGGGCTACACAACTCACCTATTTGCATGATCTCAAACATCTTAGATCAATGAAAAAATTATAAGAGATCAAAAGATTTACTACCACGGTCTAAGTCTAAGGAAATAGCAATAAATAATCTAGCACATGCCAAGGGATAATGCATGACCTCCAACAATTTGCAAACTTAGATAATACCACAAGGAGTAGGTACATGGATTTTAACCATTTGCAAAACACGTTTGCAAAGTATATTCACATGATACAAGGATTAGATGCATAAGCCTCAACTATTTGCAAAACACATTCGTAAATAATAGCATCATGCCACGGAGAGCTAGAGCAACCAGGATTGTGCTATCAACATATGATGAGACTCAACCTACTAGACAAGACCCCTCTTAATAGTACGACAAACCTATACTAGTAATCTGGTCTTCCAACCAAACACCAAGACCGGTAAAAGACTAGGAACATATCCTTAGCCCTAGCTAGTTATACACTGGTACTACCGATTTTCCTGACAATGCATAGTTGGCTTTAGAATTTAAATTCAAATGCATACATGACTTTTATCTAAAACCATGTCGATCTTCTTGTCAATCTTAGCATACATCTCCAAGTTGTTAAGCAAATCTGGGACTAAATCTTTCAAACACTTGATAATCGTGTTTGTCCCATGCACAACTAATTGAGTATAAAGTAACATAAGTCAATGTGAGTATATATGAACTACACAAGTTTTTATATATGCAAAGAATATGTTTCTAAGTAGAGATCTCAATGTATGTAGAAAAACAAATATGGATCAATACTAATGAAACCACAAAACATAGAGTGAACTCCCCTAAATGTGTGCATACAAGAATGTGTAATAAAAACATATGCACATATTGAAGTTAGATTTTTTTGTGCACTTCAACCTATCTTTTGGTTCTGAGAAATGCAATAAGGTATAAGAATATGATGTCAAATATATACCTCCATAATTTTCACCTTTTCATCCAAATAAGACTAAACAATATTATATTTAACAAACGAGTTAGTCCCACATTTAGATTTGTCATTAAATGAATTAGTCTCACATTTAGATTTGTCAATAATCACCAAAACTAATCGAATTGGAGCTTGAACTTACAGATAGGTGACACGTGTTACCTGTCACACCGTCATAGCCCGGCAGGAGAGGAGCGGTACGACTGGCTGAGCTGGCAGAGTAGGCATCGACACATCGTGGTAGGCTAGGCACTGCCTACTTAGTAGTGCCTACCGAGCTGCACCGGCTCAGCATGTAGCTTGGCTAGGGGTGGCAAAAAATGGCAAGGGTGGAAAAAAACTCACTAACTCAGTTCAAATTGATTCAATCATACTCGTTAATTTGGATTATGCTCTAGCTTAAATCGTTAGCTTATTTCTAAAAATACTACCCCATGCAAACAACTTGAAAATGTGTGCTTTGATACACATTAAAAAAAATCCTATTATGTTTTGATCGCGTGTACGTAAAAATTTTTTAGGAATGTACAAGGGGGTTCAGAAGGGCAGATGAACTACCACCACAAATTTCCTATGTTAAGTAGTAAAGATACATTGTTACAAATAGTTTTCGTAATGGACCATGTATAGACCGACAAAGCAATTTGCAATGAATGTGTAAATTACATGTGATGTGAGGTTTGGTTAGATGTGTATGTTTACCTCAGTACTCATATGATACAAGTGGTAACATGTGCGAATCATCAACCCCAACTACAACTAAGATACATGTGTACCTTTTGAAAGCCATGATTCCAGTCAGTCATCATACACATTGGATCCATCAGTGCCATTCCCTTCTCTCCCACATGGGCTTTAGCCCTTGTGACCCGGGCCCAGTACTCGGCTTCTACAACTTGTGCAGGTTTGTCCCACTCGGAGATAACCTGGTGTTCCACAGGGTCTTCGGGGACCACTGGTGCCTTAATCTTGTCCTTTCTGTTTATCATCTGGGATGTAAGGTTTCTAGTGTGTGAATCTCTTAGGTGCCACCGAGTAGTTGAGCATGTATTTCTGCTCAATGAATGCCTTGTCGTACATATCTGCACCGTCTATCTATTAGAAGAAGTAGCAGTGCTTTGTCCTCTGCCGGTATGAACAGAGTGAGTTAGAGATGTGCAAAATAAAACATGCAATGTAAAATAGCAAATACGTGCTTACAAGAAATTCGGCGCACGTGTAGTGCGCTCAGCCAGCGGTTACCGGGTATGTGGACTAAATGGTTGTGTTGGATTGCTGCAGTTGCACTGCGACTGCAGAAACTCTAGTGGTATGGGTACATTCTTGCAAAAATTATCGAGGTTTGATCCCTATTTTTTGGCCACCTACTTCCACATGTGAAGCATCTCTCCATAGTTCGACATCCTCACTAGTGGCACAGTGATGTCCTGTATCTCTCCTCTCTTCTCCCTCTCCTCTTCCCCTAATTTTGAGATTAGCTTGATCAGAGTCTTAGGTTTGGTCATGGGGCTGGCAAGATTTTATAGACAATTGGTAGGCACTGTTCGGGAGTAAAGCTTGAATGCATTGTCATTTCACTGGGAAAAGCTGGTATGTGTTGTCAAATCATTGGAAAAATCAATGCATGCTATCTATTGGTTGCGAAAAGCTGGTATGTATTCTCAAATTACTAGGAAAGTCGGTATGTGTTGTCTATTGGGTGTGGAAAGCTAGTGCGTGTTGTTAAATCACTAGAAAAATCAATACATATTGTTCACTCACTGCGAAAAGCTGGTGCATGTTGTCAAATCACTAAGAAAGCTGGTGTGTGCTATCCACTCATTGCAAAAAGCTAGTACATATTGTCAATTTACTAGGAAAGCCGGTGCATGGTGTCCAATCACTAGAAAAGCTGGTACCTGTTGTCAAATCACTAGAAAAACTGATGTGTGTTGTTCACTCCCTATGGAAAGCTGGTACGTGTTGTCAAATCTCTAGGAAAGCCGATGTGTGCTATCTACTTGCTGTAGAGAGCTAATGTGTGTTGTTAAATCACTGGGAAAGCCGGTGCATGATATCCACTCACTATGAAAAGTTGATGTGTGTTGCCGAATCACTAGGAAAGCCAGTGTGTGCCATCCACTCACTGCGAAAAGCTGGTACGTGTTATTAAATCACTATAAAGCCATTATGTGCTATCCCCAAGCTGCGAAAAGGTGGTATGTTATGTGAAATCACTGGAAAAGCTGGTGCATGCTGTCCACTCGCTACGAAAAGCTGATACGTGTTGTCAAATCACTAGAAAAGCCAGTGTACACTGTCCACTTGCTACAGAAAGCTGATATATGTTGTCAAATCACTAGGAAGCCAGTGCATGCTGTGCACTCATTGATATCTCAAGAAAGGATTCCAAGAACTAGGCGAATCAGGAAAACAAAAAAAATACAAGACCTAAGATGGCTATATAACATATATAATATTTTTGTCAAGTTGCACATGGCATTTAGGCCGTTCACTGCTATGTGGATAGAGTACATTACACATTACATGTCTACTTTTTAGCACACGGGTGAACTAGAGTGAGAACGTGATGAGGGCATCCCAAACACGTATACATCTTCTCCTATTGGTGGTCTTGCACATACTGATGAGGACATCCCCATTACATATACATCTTCCATTCCAAGCATGCATGAGAATAACCAAGAACCAGAGGGCCCAATGACGAGGGCAAGAGCCAAGCGTTTAAATAAACAGGTGCTTTTGTTTCTTAAGGAGTTTCCTTTAATTGATGATGAACTTGGAATACTACCTCATGCTAGTGTTTTATGTATTCTTAGGTATGACTCATGTGAAGACTTGGGAGAGCAAAAGGGAGGAGACCAAGGACTTAAACTACAAGTTTTGGATAAGAATTTCAAGCCAAATTCCGACTTTCCACGTGCTCGACCCAATTCAAACTCGGATTCAACTCAGAATTCAATTCGGATTTGGTTCGGGACAGCCTGACAGGCAGTTACTAAAAAGGTCATAACTTTCACAAACGGAGTCCGATTCAGGTGTTCTTGTACTCGTTAGAAACATAATTTCAAGGGCTACGCAATGGATCTGGTCCCACCTTCAAATTCGTCACGGATAAAAAATTTATGATCGAAACAAGATGATGGGTGAAAAATATAGTTTTCTTTTTGTGAGAGTTCGTATCCAAAACCATATAGGGTTGAGTTGTAATTGGTTTGGGGACCATATGGATGTCGCAAGGGGCTATATAAGCCTTGTATTGGCTGCCTTTAGAGGGAGACCAATTTTATGCATAAGATTGAAACATAGCTATTGCTTGTTCTTTCAACACCAGAGTTCATGCGAGGACTTTAAGAGAGAACTAGGCGATCCATTGTTCATTCTGCAATTCAAGGTCAAGCTGTCGTTCCATTGGGAATTGGGGACTTGGCGTTCGTCTTTTGTGGTCTCGCGACGAATAATTATCCGGTGTGTTTTGGACGTATTCCGAAGAGTTGAGGGTCCGTGCATTGGCGCGAGTGTTCAACTAGCGACATCGTCTACTTCGCATCAACTATCTACGGTTCCTCACTGAGAAGATCGGGACCCCTCCCCGTATCATGTGGTATCAGATTCTAGGTTTACTCGGTGAGAACTTCTTTACCCGTAGTTAGTAGATTGGTTTTTCTTTCCTATAGTCCAGAAAAAAAATTGCCCCACAAAAAGAGTTAATTTCCGCTGTCCAAACCCAGTTGTGCCTTTCAATCTGTTAGTTTTGGTTTGCTAAATTGAATTTGTGTCCGTCTTAGCATTGTCTAGTTGCTGGTCATATCTTTGTTCCATTAAAAATCCAAACAAAAAAAATTCCCCACCCCAAACCCTAATTCCAATTCGGCTGATTTTTCCTTTCTCCGCAGCCGCCACCAAAAAAGCCATAACTTTTGATTCCGACATTATTTTTGAGTGAGACCACCGCCATTAGATTCAAAACTTCATTCTCCATCTATCTGTAAAAGTTTACGTCATTCCAGCAAGGCAGTTAAGAGATATATGTGGTGAAATTTGACCCAAATTTCTGAATTGAATCTGCAACAGTCGGCACTTGTGAATTTTGTGCAAATTTTGCGGTCAGTCTCCAGAACTTGGTCCCAAAACATAAGTTGTAGAAACATCCGTCAGAAAATTGAGAAAAAAATAATCATTGAAAAAAAGGCAACTGACAAAAAGTTACGGCCGAAATACCGACGTGCTGTCTAGTGGACAGAAATCCTCAGTTTTCAAGTGTTGGGTCAACCCTTGTGTTCTTCAATTCTAGATTACATTCGATTGAATTATCTTGTATTTACCACTCCCATACATTGCCATACACTTATTTTAGCCTTCTTCCATCCTTGGTTGATCAGCAACATAGGCTAAGTGCTAGATACGTACTATAATTCAATTATGTGCAATTTCTGAAATTAATTGATTATTTTTCCTTGCTACAAAATACATTACTGTCCAAGCTCCACCTACACCCGTTTGTGTACTCCCTTGCTTTTGGTTACGCTCATACATTACTGGGTTGAGGTCGTTCGCTGTCACAATTATCGATTTGCCATCCTTGATTCACTTTTGAACGGTAAGCTTGTCTTGTTTTCAGGACAGTGAGTTGCAAGCATAGAGAGAGTTTGTTTTACTAACCCGGATATAACCTCATTTTTGCTTGTGAGTCGTTTCCATGATAGGTCACGAGGAGGATCCACCTAATCCGGAGGCGCCGGTTACGTGGACCGAGTACACTCGGTTGCGCGAGATGCTCCAAAAACAACTTCATGATGGTGACAATGGCGTGCGCGATGAACTCGGGGAAGTTCAGACTGGACTGAACACCCTCGGGGAGGAGGTCACACAATTGCGTACGACCATCAACAATAACTTTCTGGAGCTACGTGCCATGTTCGCACACCACAATCTACGTGGGGGTGCACCAGTTGATGATACAAGTGTGCACGGCCCTCCGGTCGTTCTGCACAATGAGACCGAGGAGGAGCGTGCTATTCGTCTGGATGAGGAGCGACGTCATCGACAGGCGTGTCGCATGGCAGTGCCACCAAATGTCGAGATGGCAGCCGCGGCACGCCCTTCGGCACATGGGCCTGGCCGAGGCAACGGCGGCCAGGGTGGAGGTGCGCCACAAGGTGGCCACGGAGGAGGTGTGCATCGTGCACCTCGTAGCTGGGCTGATGCGGATGAGCACTGGGATGACGATTTCCCCATTGACAACTATGATGATCGACAGCGCCACCACCGCAACAACGTGCAGCGTCCTCGCAACGACGACGCCGAGGATTGTGTTGCTAAGCCCAAATTTAATCTTCCTATATTTTCAGGTGGTACAGATGTGGAACAATACCTCACTTGGGAGTTGAAAGTTGATAAGTTGTTTCGGATGAACAACTATTCCAATGAGAAGAAGCTATTGCTTGCGTCCAATGGTTTGGATGATTATGCCACACATTGGTGGGAGCAGTTCATCCGTAAGCGCATGGAGCGCCATGAGTTGCCGATTAACACCTGGGAGCAGATGAAGCAGCATTTGCGGGCACGCTTTGTACCTCGCTACTACAAGCGCTCACTATTTGAGAAGTTGACAGGGCTGCGACAATGTATGAAATCAATTGATGAATATCATAAAGAAATGGAGACTATCATGATACATGCAGATGTCCGCGAGAATGACGAACAGACCATGGTGAGATTTCTAGCTTGCATGAATCATGCTGTCAAGCGCATTGTCAATCACCATCCCTATAATGATATGATTGAGTTGCTGCACCAAGCACGTGAAGCTGAGAGACAAGTGATTGAAGATGCACTGTTCGCTGCCCGGTCACGTTCTTCAGCCAGTCCGGGACAGCCATATAACAACAGCCAACCAAACAGGAGCACTTCGGCTGCAAGCAATTCGGCGACGCGCAGTTCAGCAAATAAGAAGCCGGAGAGCACACCACCACCAGTGCGTCGACCTGTGGCACCCGCTCCTAGTGCGACCTCGTCTATGGGGTCCACAAGCCGTTCACGTGACATTATTTGCCACGAGTGCAAGGGTGTTGGCCATTTTCAGAGGGACTGTCCAAATGTCAGAACTATGCTTATCACAGAGGATGGCGGTTATGTTTCAGCTAGTGATGATGAGTCACCTAATGCACAGGCAGTCTTGCACACTGACGACATAGAATAATGTGAGTGCGATCCTGAGTTTCCTAACACTGAGCAATACTCCATTGTTTGCACGCCCAAGGTGCTTAGTGTGATGCCATCGCCGTCACTCGAACAGCGGTGCAACTTGTTTCAGACTTGGGCAAAGCTTGATCTACCCTACTCTATAATACACCAAAATTATCTTTACTAAATCCACCCCCTCAACCACCCTCACAGTCATGTCAAATCTAAGTCCACCCAGGTTTGTGTACCAAAGTAATCCAACTTTATAAAAATGAACGGTCTAGATCTCTCCTTAAGTCTTCTTCTCTTACTCATTGAAGATCGTAAGGCTAAAATTGTTTGGATCATGCATCATTGAGATGCCCTCTCCGAATCGGTGCGCCCCCGCCCGCCCCCCACCGCCCCCGCCCCCGCCCCCGGGTGAAGCCGTGCGCTGCCTCCCCCACCTCATTCTTCCGCCTCCCTCGCACGTCGCACGGAGCCATCGCTCCTCCCCTTCCTCCTCCGCCGCCGCGCCACCCTCGCCTCCTCCCCTTTCTCCTCCGGCGCTCCGCCCTCGCCTCCTCCCCTCCCTCCTCCGCGCCACCACCACCGCCGCCTCCTCCTCCCCACCCCGCACCGACGCCTCCTCGGCCTCCTCCCCACCCCGCGCCGACGCCTCCTCCCCTCCCTCCCACCCCGCGCCGACGCCGCCTCCTCCTCCGCGCCACCGCCGCCTCCTCCTCCCCACCCCGCACCGACGCCTCCTCGGCCTCCTCCCCACCCCGCGCCGACGCCTCCTCGGCCTCCCCCCACCCCGCGCCGACGCCTCCTCCCCTCCCTCCCACCCCGCGCCGACGCCGCCGCCGCCTCCTCCCCCGCTCCTCCGCGCCACCGCCGCCTCCTCCTCCCCACCCCGCACCGACGCCTCCTCCCCTCCCTCCCTAAGGGCGCCATGTCCATTCCTGTACCAAGCCTACGCGCCGTTTTGTGGATCCGCCTACGGATCTCGTGTCCGGCTCTTAGATCGCGCGTTCATGTGTAGGACTCCACGGTTGTTTGATTTGGAGACGGATCTTGTGCGATGCGTGTAGATCTGGCGACCTGAGCTAGCGGAAGAGAAGAGCAGAAACTGAGATCGCATTTGCGCGTGGGGTTTGTGTTTGTGTTGCAGACGAGGCGAGGCGGAAGAGGAGATGGGGCTCACGCTCACCAAGCTGTTCAGCCGGCTCTTCGCCAAGAAGGAGATGCGGATCCTGATGGTGGGGCTCGACGCCGCCGGAAAGACCACCATCCTCTACAAGCTCAAGCTCGGCGAGATCGTCACCACCATCCCCACCATCGGTGAGCACCGACCTGCACGCGCATCATATCATATATCTTTCATATAAGGTCTGCTTATGTTGGGAAAACTTGGCGGTATGAGCATAACATCCGATGGTTTGAATGACGAACTTGACAAAATAACCAGAAGAATATCGATAACATTTTTGTTCATAAGATCTAGACATGTCATACATAGAGTAGTACACTTCTGCTCATAGACACATGAATTCAACTGGTGAGTTTCCGTGAGAAAGTGTGATTTAATATCACAATAGAGCCTCTGGCGTTTGTTCCTTTTTCTCGAAGGACCAGCTTTCTGTGACAAAATTCTGCATTGCTCTTTTAGAATGCTAGAGCAGAGCTTTTAGTGACGAAGTTTAATAGTGGTGTGCTGTTAAGTTTGATACCATGTTGATTCACTAATTGCTGTATTCACCTACAAACAATGCAGTACCTACTCCATTCTTTTAACGTTCAATTGTTACAATACAATCAAACTGATTTGTTTATCTCAATGAAATAGTGAGATTGGTTAGGAAGCATATTCTTGAGGAGCTGTAAGAACATTATGTTTCTCCAGTTGATGGTATCTGTGTCAATTGTTAAGCATCCTATAATTGTCACAAGCACACAATTACGTGATTTGGATATTTATTTGATTGCTCCTGAATCAGGTGGGCGAGGATGTTGTCTCTGAGTTGAGCAAGGCCATGGAGAGGCAGGGGCTGGATATGAAAGTTACAACATTGGTAAGTTAATATCTGTTAATTTATTCAATTTATACACCATCTATGCTTTGCTTTCGTATCTAAAGCTATGCTAATTTCTTTGTATCCTGATGCTGCTTTTGGTTTTTTTGACCCTTTTATCAGTTGATGGGATCCAAACATGGTTAACATCATGCAAAACGTTTCTTTCCGAGGCATTCTTTGCTATGTAGATTGAGTATTGATGTTTTGTAGGTTAATGACACAGTTGGCACACTGGCTGGTGGGAGATATATGGACAACGATGTAGTTGCTGCCATAATATTGGGCACTGGTACAAATGCAGCATATGTTGAGCATGCTAATGCTATTCCTAAATGGAATGGTCCACTGCCTAGGGGGAGGTAATCACTTTACTTGTATTTTTTTCAATGAGCCTATTGTTGTGTTGATTTGGCATACCGAAAAGTGAGTGTTATGCATCCTTAAATTTGATGGTGATGAATAGTGGAAGGTTTAAACTCCTATGAAGCATGCTCAACATGCTCTTTGTGAGTAGCTTGGATATAGATGCCACTTGATGCTGAAGAACACAGTGCCGCTGTAGATATTCTGCCATAAATATATGCTGTCAATTTGCCCTGTCTGAAATTTGCATCCTCATAGTGCTAGGACAATGTGACTTTTCCTATTTCCTATGGCTTGGGACTCATGCTATCTTTGCTGCAAGGCTAACATATGGCAATTAGTTCCATATTCCACATTTCGCTCTATCTTTTATTGAAGTTTAATAAAAGTTCGAAGGGTTGTACATTCAATTTTTGATCATATGGTATGTCATGTGTATGTTCAGGTACCAGATGCAATGGATTATCTTCTAGCTGAGTTCCACAAAGTTTGCATATACACAGTTCCAAAGCATCTACATGCTTTGAATGTAAGTCTGCATGTCGCTGAACTTCACTATGTACTTTTTTATTTTTTTGCTTATATATCAGCAGTGGTGAAAAAACAGATAATGGCTTCTGTTTTTGGTGCTGCCAAAGTTTTTTAAAGGATGTGCCGAAAAGTAATAAAATATATTTTCTATCCTCAGAATTATTTGTATGCTTTTTAACTATTGAATGCAGAGGATTTTATGGTTCAAAATGTGTGTTATGTACTATTATGATATTATAGCTCATACATTTGGATTATCTTATGATATATGTACTTGTTCAGGCACAAGCACGAAACAAAGATTATTATCGACTGATTGGCTACCAGGAAGAAAATGGACAATTCGAGAGCACTGAAAGTTATTTGACATATGTCGTCACATATGTCAAACTGTATGCTGCAATGATTCAGGTGTGTACAGTCCTTGTCTAAGCATTACGTGTGGTAAAAGCAGCCATTAAGGCTGATTAATCGTTGGTGGTGGGTATGCATTTAACGGTTTTGAGTGATATAGGTTGTGTTCCCATTAATTGCAATCCATTAGTTTTAGGGTGTGTTTGGTTGAGCTGTAGCTTCTGAAAAAGCTGCTGTGAGCTGTGGGCTGTGGAAAAGCTGCTGTAGGTTGTGGGCTGTGGAAAAGCTGTAAGTTGTTTGGTTCAAACAAGTATAAAACTTACCTCCTATCTCTATTTTCCTTGAAACAACTGTGAAACAGCTCTCTATTTTCACCATTTCAAAAAGCAGAAAGCCAAAAGCCAAAAGCAGGGTCCAAGGTGCTTTCAAAACTGTACTACCCAAAAGTAGCTGCTTCTGAAAAAGCAGATTCTGGTTTCCACCCCTTTGGTTGGCTTTTGGCTTTTTAGAAGCAAAAGCAGCTCCCAAAAGCTTAACCAAAGGCACCCTTAATGTCAGCACAGTAATGTACACAATTTGTAGCATATAGAGAACTTTAGAGAATACAATTTATGACTTACCATGTTTTATGGACATAATATATGATAGCATTGACAAATTACGACTTAACATGTTTATGCTGTCACGGCAATTAAATAGAAGGCTTCTGTCGACAAACTGCTGTTTTGCAGTAGAACATAAATATGACTGCATAGCTTTGTTTACAGACAGAAATCAAGGGTGTGAGGCATCCGCATGGCTTAGCTGATGGATGGAAATGGCTTGCTATGTTCCTCAATGCTCTCCCAGCCACCACAGCCACTGCCTGTGCCCTTCATGCTTTCCTTAAGGTAGAGACCCGCTTCAAGACTTTCCTCCTGTGTGTGTGTGGCTAACCAGGATTCTGCTCTTTTCAGATGGCTGGCTTTGCGCTTCACAAGAAATATGGATCACAGTTCATGAAAATTCTGGATGTAATATCACGGTGCTTTTTACCAGCTTTGAAAGAACAAGGCTCTAAAGTTCAGGCAGAGGCTGTCAATAATTTACAGAATTATCTGAACGACAAAATTTATCTCGAGGAGCCAGAAGGGCAGTACCTCGCCCAGCAGCTGCTATCGAAAGAGTTGTTCATGTGAAGATCAACATGGAGCTGTGGCGAATGGACGCTAGACAAGTTCGTCACCCGTGATCATCAGCATTAGCTGCCAGCTGGCGGCAGGGGGATCCATTTGTTTCATCGAGGGAGTAAACTGCACGGTTAATAATTTATAGAGAAGCCCAAATTTGTCGTGAAGATTATTTATAGATAGTCCTCCAGGTGCCCCACCCACCCACCGGATTTCTGATATTTTTATGTGGCATATTTGTGGGCTTGAACACAATTAGGATAGGTGGAGATCATGCGATCTGTTGTGTGTCTGTAGTCTGCTTGTGAGGACAAGTCTACAATCTGTTTCAAATAAAGGTTGTTCTGGAGGTATGTAAGGCATCTATGTGATTATTGGACTTATGTTGTCTGGTAGGGTTTGCTGGCAGCTGATTGCTCCAAAACGATTGTGATTATTTTAAACTCGGAGAGGCGGCAACCGCAGCAGAAGGGCAGGCAGCTCAGGCAGAGGCATAGCCATAGCAATAGGAGGAGCTACTTTTACCTGCTGGCCGCGGATTCATCGCCCAAGTACCAGCTGGGGCAGTCGTGCCGGAAGATCAAGAGGAAGGAGCTCATGAGGTCCAGGCATAGAACATTGCTGAAATTCTGTGATAATTGTTGATCTGTAGATGTGCATTGGCCATCTGACATGATGTACTGTTTTGACAGATTGCAGACTGAAGACGAGGAGGGCGAGCACAATGTCGCGGGGAGTCCGGAGGAGGGGCAGGAGAGATCACATTGTACTGTTTGTACCTACGAGCAGCATGATTTGGATGGTGAGGTGAGCCAGGATGGACAGGGTTCTTGCAGTGATGGAAGAGTTGAGGATGGCAGTAGGTATGCCATGGAGTATGAGAAGGATGGGGAGATGGAGAGGGTGCTCGAGAAGCAGGCTGAGCTGATTGGGCAGTATGAGGCAGAAGAAAATGCTCAGAGGGAGTGGGAGAAGAAATTCAGCGAGTGCCGCGATTCAACTGCGGTATGTGCTGTCCTTCCAATCCGAGCCACAAATCTCTTGCATCTGCCAGCTTGATGTCAAGCTCAGTCAATACATAACATTACTCAAAATGAGTGATGATGAAGTGATTGAGTGGGTTCTTACAACGGTTGGCTGAACTTTCTCCGAAGAAATTGTAGTAGCGCATTCTAGATGCTGGAAATTGAATCAGGACAACTACTGGATACGGGAGACTACATCTCTTAATCCTACACAGAGAATGGGACCGATTGTTAGTGCTATATAAAGAGTATAGATGGATATGAATATGAGACTTTTGAGTTTAATTCTGGCTTACATTGTAACTACAGTTTAGTTTGGACCACCGGACTTTTTTTTTCTGAACTATTACTACCTAAAGAAGTACTATATCCTCTTGCCTATTAGCCATGTTGTTTCATTGAGCGCTGACTTTATATAAGGTACTGCAATGTTTTTAGTAGATCTAGAATTGAAGTACAGACCTACGTATTAGTTTTGTTAGAACAAATGTCATGAAAATTTCAACAAAAAAAATGTCATGTTGCAGGGTAAATGGTTAGAATGCTGTGCAACAGAGCTGAAATAGAGTTATACCTCAGCAGCTTGGGCAGCAGTCGCTTTGCGAGGGTTAGTAGGAACTGCAACCTGAACTTATGGGCACTTGGGTGCCAGCCTGGCTGGGCTTGCTCGACGCTGGATGTGGATGACAAACCATTTGAAGAATCTGTTGTTCCATCCAGAGCAGAGAGCTGCAGACCATGTTGTCCCGGTTTCTTCTGCCCGCGTGGCCTGACCTGCATGATGCGTAAGTGTTTCTTTCCAAACAAACCACCCCAACAGACTAAATTAGTTTTGCTTGAAACCAATAGCATTATATTCCGTGAGGCCCTATGGATTCAATCATTGTTAAGATATTGCTAAGAAAATTTTAATGCTAAATGTTCGAAGAATCTGTTGAATTCTTTTTGTGCATTAAGTTAATATGTTTGCCATTACCTATTAGGAAAACCTTTTGGGTTATGAGTATAGACAGAAAGGTTTTCTTACCACGGTGAACAGTGATCGCCAGTATCACTGAGTGATCGTAGGAGTTTGCGATCACGGTATTTCGAGCGCAGCGACAAAGCAAAGTAGTCGAACGGCTACCTGATTGGTCGTACGGCAACAGATGTGGTCGGAACCAGTCGTAATTGATTGGAACCGGTCGTAAAAAAGTCCTGGGAGGTCGTAAGGCCTTTACAACACGCTCGTCGTCGTCAAATATTATATATTGCAGATCAACAAATTTTATCTTGTTTTATATTTTACCGTAGCGTTAGCACGGGCACACTACTAGTAAGGGTAAGGTGTGCAAAGTGATCATTGATGGCGGGAGTTGTCACAATCTGGCTAGCAAGGATATGTGCCATAAGATGGGTTTGAAGTATTTGCCGCATCCGCGTCCTTATCATGTGCAATGGTTAAGCGACAAAGAGGAAGTGAAGGTGAACTATATGGTGCGTGTGACGTTTTCTATTGGGAAGTACACCGATACTATGGACTGCGATGTTGTGCCTATGACGGTGTGTTACTTGCTCTTGGGACGGCCATGGCAATATGACCGTTCCGCTGTTCACGATGGGCGTACAAATCGCTACACATTTCGATGGAACAATTTGGATGTCATCTTGAAGCCACTTACACCACAACAGATTGTCAGTTCCTCCATGCAGAAAATTGAGACGCACGTTGAGAGTGCACAAGAGCGAGAGAACCATCGGAGTAGTAACAAGAAACAAGAGGGAGAGAAGAATTTAGTAATGTTAGCCACCAAATCAGAGATGAGAGAATTTAGCGAGGATCCTAATTTGGTGCACGTTGTGTTGCTGTACAAAGACGCATTGCTTTCAACTAATGATATAACTTCTCTTCCTAGTGGTGTTGTTTCTATTTTGCAGGATTTCAGCGACGTCTTTCCAGAGGAGGTACCAGCTGGGCTACCACCAATACGCGGGATAGAACATAAGATCGACTTGATTCCAGGAGCGTGGCTGCCGAATCGACCACCGTACCGTACCAATCCCGAGGAGACAAAGGAAATTCAGAAACAAGTACAAGAGCTTCTCTCCAAAGGGTATGTCCGTGAAAGCTTAAGCCCTTGTGCTGTTCCTATTATTTTAGTTCCTAAGAAAGATGGTTCATGGCGTATGTGCGTAGATTGTCGAGCGATCAATAATATCACAATTCGATATCGTCATCCTATACCCCGCTTAGAAGATATGCTAGACGAATTGAGTGGTGCTGTTATTTTCTCTAAGATAGATTTGCACAGTGGTTGCCATCAAATTAGAATGCATGAAGGGGATGAGTGGAAAACAACCTTTAAAATGAAATTTGGGTTGTACGAGTGGTTAGTCATGCTTTTTGGTTTAACTAATGCACCTAGTACATTCATGCGCTTAATGAATCATGTTTTAAGGCATTTTATTGGTAAATTTGTGGTTGTGTACTTTGATGATATTCTGATTTATAGTCGCACTGAATCTGAACACATAGACCATCTTAGACAAGTTCTACACATTTTGCGTGAGAATAGGTTATTTGGTAATTTAGAGAAGTGCACTTTTTGCAAAGATCATGTCATCTTTTTGGGCTATGTTGTTTCTGCACAGGGAGTCTAAAATTGAAGCGATTAACCAGAGTTCATGCGAGGACTTTAAGAGAGAACTAGGCGATCCATTGTTCGTTCTGCAATTCAAGGTCAAGCTGTCGTTCCATTGGGAATTGGGGACTTGGCGTTCGTCTTTTGTGGTCCCGCGATGAACAATTATCCGGTGTGTTTTGGGCGTATTCCGAAGAGTTGAGGGTTCGTGCATTGGCGCGAGTGTTCAACTAGCGATATCGTCTACTTCGCATCAACTATCCAAGGTTCCTCACTGAGAAGATCGGGACCCCTCCCCGTATCAGAACGGGAGCGACTATAGTTGGCTAAGCTAGAGCATGAGCGGAAGCGACTATGGCCTTGGCTGGTTTCTCCAATGTTGAGGACGATCAGCAGGCTAAAGCATCACATGTTGTTATGTGTGTTGCTCCTTAGGCGTAGTCCGCTGGTGAGTAACTGAGTCAGAACAGAGTTCGTGAGGATGATGGGGGTTCGTGACGGGCTGTAGCATGGACCGTTGCTACTATTATAGTCTGCTCGAGCTCGACAACTGCAACATTCCTCTCACGCTCAACTGCGGACAGGGCCTTCTCACACTTGGCGAGCTGAGTGCAGAGAGTCTTGGCCTAGCTATAGCTGGCGGTGAGGAGCTAGTGGACATCCGAGATCTCCTCTAGAGCATCGGGTGAGTTGGTCTAGAGTAGGTCATCCTCGGAGCCGGGGATGAACATCTCGTCGTAGCATGCTTCTTCCTGGAGGGATGGATAGTAGTGAAATGGGAGGTCAACATGGCGGACTCGTGGATCTCGCACAGGCGAGCATAAGCCAAGTGGGTGGCATCCTGAAGGGCATTGGTGGAAGTGCTCCTTAGGTGCTTCGTGCGAAAGGTGCGGGGATGTAATCACCTTCCCTTGCGTATAGGAAGAGTTCTATCATCCAAGTCTCCCTGTCTCCTTCCTGGCTCTTTTGTCCCCTTAAGATGGGACAGTGTCAGCAATGCAGCTATTATATTAGTTCACGCAATATGTGGGCAAACTCTCCTTCGTCCTCTCCATGGGTGAAGTTGGCCCAATGTCATTTGATTCGATCATCTACAGTTAAACATGAGGGTATTAGTAATAGTTTAAAGATATAACGAAGCTTCTGCGTTTTAGTCTTAGGAAAATAAGACCAGGTCGTTGGATAACGGTCATTTAGTAATCACGTGGAAGCGATATATATATATATATATATATATATATATATATATATATATATATATATATATATATATATATATATATATATATATATATATATATATATATATATATATATATATATATATATATATATATATATATATATATATATATATATATATATATATATATATATATATATATATATATATATATATATATATATATATATATATATATATATATATATATATATATATATATATATATATATATATATATATATATATATATATATATATATATGCAGACATACAAAAAATATTTTAGTTATTTTTCTAGCCTGCATTTCTACAGCTATTTATAATAAATAAACATAGCTACTTAAAGAAACACATTTGTCAACTAAACTTGGCTATCTAGCGCATTCCATATTACAAAACCATAGTTATGCTAACGAAACACTTATGATATATTAAGCGTGTTGCTCACATGCGAATGAAGCATACCTTTTTCTGAATGTAATTACCAGCTCTACAATGCTTCCAACTGCAAAGGATGGTAAATCATGGCTATGTTGCCTCCTTGCGCTCTCGCTCGGCAGAAAATCTCTCTTTTCTTTCCTTCCCCTCCCTGCTTGTGCTCTCTCCCCCTCTCTCACGCACTCGGCAGCAATGTGACTGTGGATTGCATTTTATGTGCACTCCTGTGAATGTATTGTAATTAACATGCAAATAAAATGAGTATCTAATATCGTGTCGTGTCGTGTAATTAGCACGATTCCCTCGCGCGTTGCCGCTACCTTCGTGAGGAATCAAATTCCCTCCACCTACGCGCACCTGCACTTTTCCCTATATGCTAGTGCGCCTGCCTACCGAGCTAAGCTAGCTCGGCAGTAGCTTGCCGCATAGGGGTGGCTCTGCAGGCTGCTGTCGAGCTGCACTGGCTCGACAGTGCCTACCAGTCGCACTGCGCCGTTCACCTGCTACGCCAGCACGTTGTGCCATGCACCTAGCCTCCTGTCGACCTACGGTGGTGAGGTAGGTGATACGTCTTCCGATCTTAGGGAGAGGGTCATTTTTATAAAAAAATTATGCTAGGGACCAAAATTAAAAAAATATTGCAATCATGTCATATGTGTGAACAGTTCAGAGTTTTAATATAGATAGTACGAGGAAACATGCCTTAGGTATCACAAATTGCCTCATCGAAGAAAATCATGGTGAAAAGCGTTAAATTGTTGGAATGAAAGGAGTAATCCTTATCTCTCATTATTTGTGTTCATTCCCGCTTTAGTTTCTAACTTCTGGCCAGAAGCTAAAATGAATATAGCTTCTTAATTTTGTTTTTTTTTAATTTCTTGGTTTTTTCTATTTTTCTTTTACAATATCTATGAAGATAGAACGATGTTATTTATTTATTTATATTTAATTGAATGACTCAAAAAACTAAAAACCGCTAGGTGCAATTTTAGCTAAAAAGACAACAACTGCAAGTCAGAAGCGGCTAAAAAAAGCCGGATTAAACGGGCTTAAGAAGTCCAGTTTAGATCGTCAACCCTTAACGGAGTTTTAATATTCACCCTAAATTTCAATACTATTTACTTTACGTCTTCAGACATAACATATGTGCAACTCACGTCCCTCTGCAGTAACCATAAACCACCACGATTTTGCTCCGTATATGGCGCTGATTGGGACTCCGTTGGCATGAGCTTGTCCAACGGGCCCAGGTGTCAGTGATTGAAAATATCCACAGATTGTGAGGAAAACAAGGTTCTCACATGTGCGTGAAGTTGTTGATGTGGCCGACAAAGGGCAAAATTGATAATGTGCCAGTCTTGTCCACTCAAAACCATTCATAAGTCTATCCTTGGAATATGATATGCGCCGTTTTGACATTTGAAAAACGTAAAATAAATATGTTTAAAGTTTAAGATGAAATTAGATCTTGCTCCGTTCTTTTTTGGCTTTTGGTTTTTAAGGCAGAGTCTATTTAAAACACGTTTGATTCTAATTTTAGTTTTTTGGTTTTTCTTTTAGCCTTTTTTGCTTTCCCTTTTTTCTTTGTATTGTTCGTAGAGATATAACGGTATTTTATTCTTTTATTTTCTTTAATTGAATGATTAAAAAACTAACAGGTGCTATAGTGCAATTTTAGTCAGAAACCGTAGCCAAAATCCATAGCCGAAAGCCAGTTGGAACGGTCCCTTAAACTCCCTAAGAGTTGAGGGCATACCGACAGAGGTGGTAGGAGAGTGTACATCGCAAAACACAACACGGATTGTGATATTAAAAAAGGAGGTGTCTAGGGGGATTCGAATGTTTTTTTGTGGTTCGGAGCATTCAGATTTTTTCTATATATATAACATTTTTCGTCTATGTTTGTAACATTTTTCGTCCATATATGCAATATTTTTTCATGTATGCAATATTTTTCCTATGTATGTAATATTTTATAGCCGAGAAATGTTGCATATATAGGTGAAAAATATTGTAAATATGGACCAAAAAAGTTACATAATAAAAATCTGAGTACTCCGAGTGAAAAAACACCAGAGTGTTATTTAGTAATTCCCATAAAAATAGTAAGTTTTTGCCAATACAAAGAGTAAGAATCATTATTTAGCCAGGATTAAAACCTCTGATGTGTGTTGAGCAGACGGGCTTCGCACATGAGCAGAGGCACAAGATGTCACTATACGATCGATCCGCGCTCGTGCAGTCGAACTCGTGTGGATATAGCGTAGTGAGTATTAGGAAACCTGGGTCTGAACTTGAAGTCTTGGTTCATAGTGGACACCTCATCACTAGGTTATAAATAAGGAGTACCATTGGCTATTTTGTATATACAAGAGAAAGATAAAGCAATAAAAAAGACTAGGAGTTCTCCTTATCTATGTGTTTCAATCTACTATTTGCATCTTCTGTGATTGATCTGGCTTTTGCATAGCAGAGGAATCGATCGGACTGGTCGCCAGCGACGGTTCCTCAACACGTTATCAGCACAAATCGCTCCGATGAATCGGAAGGTAATCATCGAAGCATTAGTAGATTGAATTGTCTACATCTAGTTCGCTTTAAATTCCACAGATTTCGCTTTCTAGATTATTTTCTACGGTGTAAATCCACTCTAATCTACCGCGAGCAGACTTAAAATCACCGGCACAATGTCGATCGGTAGATTACATGAAAGAGTAGATGTTGATTGCATTGTAGATTAAAAAATGGAAGAAAAATCTTACACAGCCAGCCCCGTACGGCCACCGCGCACGCCGCCACGCTGGCCCGAAGCCGCCACCAACCGTCGGCCTCCCCACGCGCCGCCCGAAACCGCCGCACGAGCCAGGCCACCTATTGCCCGAAGCCACCCACCTGTAACACCCCAGCCAAACCATGACCTGGAATGCTACCAAACTAGTAATGTAACTAGGATAAACTAAATACGTCTCACAAAACTTCGGCAGAACCTCCCTTGTATGGTTGTCTATGTCAGTGGTTTCAACAAGCAGATTCAATAAAAATAGACAACCAACATGTATTATGATCATTACTAATCAAAATTGACTATATGTTCTAGGACATCCATAGGTCTAGCATCTAGATAAAGAACAGGAGTATCATAAAAAAAATCTAGATATTTATTACAGTTTAATTCCAGCAAGCAATGATCATAAAGGTACTTAAAGTAATTCATTCATCTACTGACCTCACAATAACATACTCTAGCCAACTCCTCTACCAACAAGGTTACTTTGATAAATAATTTCCAATGCACATCATCATTATTTTCACCCACAACACTTCACCACAATCCTTTAAGGATAATCAACTTGAAATTCTCAGCACACACACTCAGTTCTCACACCCAAAGGACACTATCAAGGAGCATCATATTATTTAGAATCCACTTGTTCCAATATTCCCACACAACATCATTAGCCTCCAAGGTTTTAGCATAAAACACCAAACCAAAATTTTCCATCTCCAGGGCTCCTATATATGCACTTCAATATAATTGATACGAAGACTCTCGAATTTGGTGACTAAAATTCCCACAATCAAACATGCTCAATCATTAACAACCACATGTAGACATATTCTCAACCTAATTATTTTTAGGAAGATTCTAACTCTTGGAGGGTTACTCACTGAAGCCAAGCCATACATGGCAATAATTCAACAATCCCTACTATCCCAATAATTCCCATAACGGTTATACTTCTTCACAATTATAATCTCATTAACTACACCACCAAAGGCAGTCCTAGCGATACACCACCCTCCAAATCCTCACAACTAACAGATGCGATTAAATATATCTCGGGTTATCATTCTCTTTGGTACCAACCCACATAACCTGCACAACAAACGAAACTCTTGTTCTAACTCCCCAATTGATCTCTTTACCTTAACAATGAGCATCTCCTTTAACCCCGGACGCACAACAGAGCTCGTTGTAAACAACCTCTTTTACAACCAGAATCCAACTGAAAATAAAGGATTCTCATCGCAACGACACATCACCAACTCCCGACCAAAAGAGTTAAATAAAAAAATGAGGATTCAACACGAGAACCTCTCCACATTCCAAGTAGGTAGTTTGCAAATAAACAACACATAAGTCAAAGGAGAATCACTCCAATGCCAAACCCTTCCTTTGTTTTTTTATCCTGAAACGGAAAAAACCACACATGCCAACATAAAGTCAACCCAAACTACAAAAGACTTTTGCTATCATCACATAGCTCAAACAAGAATCAAGAGAGCATTTTACTACCCGAGAAAATATTGTTTTTTTCTTTTAGTAATAAACTTTCTCTTGAATCACAAGATTCCAAATCATCACACACCACACTAACTCATTTCTCTTAAATTTGCAACATCAACACTATGCTCAAACCGAGTGCATCAACCACCCCTTTGTGGAGAGACTCTACTGATGTCAGACCTAGATTTTACAATTCGGAATCTTATGTGATTCCACCGCACTATTCCCTGGATCAGTAGATAGTGCTCACAGATTACAGTTCTGAATATCAAAGTACATATCATGCAGAAGCGTAAATATAATAGTAAACTTACTCATGGGCCGATTAGGCCGAATTCAAAAAGTTGCAGCAGCGGAAGAATGAGGCACACAGGTGGGACCTTCAGGACATGCCCACAGGCAGCCGACTGGAGGTTCGCGACCTAGCCCTTGACATCTTTATCTTCTCTGCCAACTTGTCCAACCTTGTTGCTGAGGCGAGGTGATTTGATTCCTGATTCTGAATTCTGTCGCAAAAGCGAGTGTGAGCACTCCAACCCCGTGCTCCGCGAGCCAATACACAGAATGCAAATAAATAGTATGCATGGCTTATCAAAGGAGAGGCTCGGGTTATTTTATTTGCCAAAAATCGCTTTTGGTAACATTCTTATTATTTAATCATAGTGTTATCGTTACCACCTAAAACTCCACACGACGATTGCCATAATTGACTTAATCCACCAAAGACACACTTGCTTTACTGATTGCTGTCTAAGACTCCAAACAGCTAGTATCATTAATCATTTTGAATCCACCAATATCTTCTGTGTTCTAAATTCCTAATAATCCAATCTTGAAATTTCTATTCATCAACTCTTCATCTCTAAATTCCAATGATTAACTAACACCATTGATTTTAAATCCACCGAAATCATTCATATTCGATCCCATTTTCATTCTTCTAATAATCAATCCCATTTTCCATTATCTATCACTAACTAATTCACTAGTATACCTCCACCAAATACATCAATGATCAAATCTACGACTCAAGATTATAATCCACTACCTGTTATGATTCCTCCAATATTCTCAAAAATTCAATTCATCCATTTAGTGTATAATCCAATCCTATTAATTTCATTATCGCCGATATCTCCCAAGAATTTTAAATTATCAGTGTCATAATCCAGCAAAGACCTTTGCACTCCCTAATTCTCCTAAAACCATTTAATTCATCTATCTAGCCTATATATTCATTTACGCTCCACCAATTTATTTCTCCTCGACTCCATACTATCATGATCCCTCTTATGATCAATCATGAATCCACCAACTTCTTTATGCGATTACCATAAACAGCCATCTTCCTTTCTTACGACTCTATTTATTCTTCCTGACATTTTATTTGTGAGAAATGTTACCATTATTTAAAAATATAATACATAGAAATTTCCTGAGACCTAGCAGTTTTGAACAAAAGCATAATGTTCAAGAAAATGCAATAATAATAGCGATCCAGATTCCATCCACCGTTATATGGCATCTGCACCATATGGCATCTTTCAGCGTTATAGCCGCTTAACTTACCACTGGGACGACACCCAGGACAATTCAAATCAGGGCTTTCCACTGCCCTCCACTTTTTCCATTACCACCCACAAAGTTTTTGAAATAGAACTATATCTAGTTAAGTTCCCATGTCCGCCCTTGACCGTGGGCACGGCTATTTGAATAGTTTTGACTCTGCAGAGTTTGTACACTTTCACCACAAGAGACAGTCAACTTGTTGCCCCACATGATGCCTTAGACATGTGGTTGAGCAGACCATCACAGTGACTTTTCAAAGTACCTCGCCCCTTCCATCATTTCACCCTATGGGTCGCTCCCACTTACGGTGGGTCCCATACGTTGTGCGGGATGTTCTCCTTCTGAACGTCTAGCAGCTGGCTACGTCCCCTGCTAGCCCGCCACAGCAGAACTTCACCCTCTGCGAGTGTCCCATTCAAGCCATCACACAGACTGCCGCTTGCACTATCCCACACCTCCTCTTGGAAGGATGACTTTCAGGGTTCGGTAAATCTACTAAGCCAAGTTGTATTTTACAGACTTGTGGTTGTACTGTTTTACACGGGTTAACATGACAAGATTCAGTCCTTAGTGGTATCTGGGCGGTTCTACCACAAACCACACTCTCGTGCACCACGGCACCATACCCCCGAACCATCCGCCCAGACAAATAAGCAATTCGAGGTTTTTGGGAATATAAAATAACCATATCCAACATACACCAGTCATTACCACCATGACTGCCCAACCAAATTTTCTCAGAATTAAAAGTGATGCTTGGGCGCTCTCGCGCCCATGAGTATCTAAACAATACTAAGCATGGCATATATTTAGAGACTTATTTTCGAAAGGTTACTATTATAATTTTTCTAGGGCGACAAGGTTCACACATTCAAATATTCCAAAGGAGGTGTAATATTATTCAAGGTAAACAATAGGCATGTAACTAGAATCTTAAATTAACATGTATTTGCATATAACATAACAACATGCAATTTGATAATTTAAACCAAAATAATTTGCAGAGAATGTAGGTTCAACATGATCAAAGTATTGACTCGCCTGGCGCGGTTTACCACGGTCATGAGCCCACACAGTGCTTTCTCTTGGGCTTCTGGTCTTTATCTTCGATTCGTTCTTGATCACGCCTGATCCTTTGATTCTTCAAGACTCCAATATCTAATTACGTGCTAAATGACTGAATACAAATAAAGGCAAATAACTCAAAAGATCCAAATAAATCCGATTAATTTAAATGGCCGACTTAATTTAATTTATGCATTTTATTATGATTTGAGAATAGAAGGATGTTTTTGGTTAGCGTGTTGTAAGCACAGCAGTAGCTGGACTTGAGCAGGAAGATAAGTTGTCTGAATGCTTTACCGTGAGGGAAAATTTTAGAAATACGAGGGATCAAAAGTGAAGATGTACCTACAGGAATTATCTGCTTTTGGGAAAAGAAGGTGGCCAGACATGGCCGATCGGGGAAAAGCGAGGCTTGACCTTTTGCTTGATGACTTTCTTTTGATTTACATTTATCAAGGAAGTTCCATGAGTTAGGATGGACCTATGAGTAGGTATTATTTTGTCGAGCATTACTTTTCAGGGCATTTTGGCTTACCGAATTAATTTTAGAGTCTAAGTGTATAGCATTTTATGGTGGAATATTTTATGTGCCCTTAGTTGTCACTAGACATGTCTTATTTCGAATTAGGATCCGTTTATATGGGCACCAAGTTGTTACATGCAATCATGCTCAACATATTTACTAAACCTAGTGTCAGGGCTTAATTAATGGCACCACTATTCTCTTGTCTATAGCTTAATTATTATTAGGCCTAGTTTTGGTTTCAGTTTGAGTTTTATTCCTATAGGTAAAGCTTGTCATATAGGGGTATATTATTAATAGTTGTTGTTTAGCAAAATCTTTCACTAGAATTTGTTATATGACAGCGTGTTAACTATTGGACATATATTTTACTTATAAGTAAGGGTACCTTTACTAAATGTGGATACTTAACCAAAACTACCTGTTCTTATTAATGCCCTCAATGAGTATTTAGATGTCTACATAACTGTTTAAGCTACTTTAATTATTTACATACGATAACTAATCCATTATTAAATAATCAACATCTATATATATATATATATATATATATATATATATATATATATATATATATATATATATATTGTGCCTTTAATTGATAGTTAGACCTTCTTTAAACATTAGGCTATATTAGTTGCTTACATATTAAATAATCAATGTTAACTCCTAAATAACCCTATGTTACACCTTGATTAAATTTATTAGTTTATATGGATCATATTCTAGCGTTCCCTGACTTTTATTCATTAATTTGGATTGACAAAACAGAAACAAAAACAACACCGAAATGTGTGGGCAGAGGACTCGAACTCAGCATCTAGCCGAAGACCCACGCACTGTCATACGCTCTACTAACCAACCGGGCAGCCGGTTCTTATCGACTCTACTGGAGGGTGTAATACAGAAGAGTAGTTAGGTGGAGGGGAACCCAAAACAGAGCATGCCGGCGGCGCGGGGTGCGTGTCAGACCCGGATTTTTCAATCCGAATCTTACTGTGTTTCACTGCACTATTCCCTGGATCAGTAGCTAGTGCACACAGATACATTGCTGAATCATTTCATACATCGCATAATCATTCATTAATTTACATAAATTGAAATACACCACATCGGGTGAGAGTTTTACAATAAGGGCTGCTTTGGCCAAATGTCGACATTACACAAATACAGCGGAAATAGTGGCAAAAGTAAACCCAAAATCCACAGGCAAGCGACTGGAAGGGAAATGTGTGCATTATATGTCACCAGATGACTAGTAACATACGTGCACACAAAGCCTGGAGTCCACTTGTCTATGCTAAACATCGTAGCCTACGTCTTAGATCCTTTCGTCGTCCTTCTCCTCCGTAGCAGGAGCATCTTCGTAGGCATAATGGTCCTGTGTTCCTGTTCCTGAATTTTTGTTGCAAAGCGAGCGTGAGCACTCCGACCCCGTGCTCCGCGAGCCAACACACCATATGCAATATATAACATGTATGGCTAATCAAAGGATGGCTCGGGTTCTTTTATTTGCAGGAGTGCTTTTGAATACAATTATATAAAAATTTCCTAGGACTTAGCATTTTTAGAAATGACTGAGTTTTTAAAGAAATACTCATGTATACCAGTGTTACAGAATCCATCCACCATTACATGGCTTCTGCACCATATCTCTTCTTTTAGCGTTATAGCCGCTTAACTTACCACTGGGACGACACCCAGGACAATTCAAACTAGGGTCTTTCTCTGCCCTCCACATTACCATTTCCACCCATAGAGATTTTTGAAACAGAACTATATCTAGTCAAGTTCCCATGTCCTCCCTTGACCGTGGGCACGGCTATTCGAATAGTTTTAGACTCTGCAGAGTTTGTACACTTTACCCACAAGAGATAGATCCACTCGTTGCCCCACATGATTCCTTAGCCATGCAGTTGAGTAGACTATCACAGGACCTTTACAATACATTTTTCTTAGCAGAGTTACGTCCGCTAAGGTTTCCACTTCCTTCAGGGTACGACCACCCTTCCAGAAGCCCCCTCTTGCGCCGTCACGTCGGAGGATGTGGCCATCCTCTACCCGCCCGTGGTCACACCGGCGTAACTCTTACTAAGTCGATGCAAATTAGTTAGCCCTGCCTACACTTTGCCAGCTTGTGGTTGTACTTGTTGTACACTGGGAGGTCATCACAAGATTCGGTCCTTAGGCTATCTGGGCGGTCTATCACTAACCCACTTTGTGCTTCCATTGCACCACACATACACACCCTCGAACCAATCCGCCCAGATATTTTAAGCATGTTGGGGTTTTTGGGAACATAAAGTAATCATACCAACATATACCAGTCATTCCCGTCATGACTGCCCAAATCAATTTCTCATGAATAAAAGTGATGCTTGGGACAATTTCTTGCCCCGGGTTCCTAATCAATGCTAAGCATAGCATACAGTTAAGGACTTATTTTTGAAATGATATTATTATATTTTTGCTAGGGCGACAAGGTTCACATATCCAAACATTTCAACGGATCATTATTAACAAGTATTGTACTAGGTATATAACTACCACTTCTGGAAATGAACATATTTTTCCACATCAAATATCAGCATGCATGTTGATAATTTAAAAGAAATTAACTTTGAAATGCTGGGTTCAATATGATCAAAAAGTGTTGACTCGCCTTGGTCACAGTGGTCGGGATCTGGATTCTCTGATGCTTCTAGTGTCGCTGCCTCGAACTCTTCCTCTTGAGCCTCGTAAGCTATTTTAGCGTACGCCCAAACTTTGTACAACAGAAAAGCAGCGAATCAAACCAAATAACACCAAAAATCCAAATGAACTCTAAAAATTATGATTTCAGTTCCATTGGATAGATTTTGATTTTAGATGAATTTAGAAATTTGTCTCACTTAATTTGGAGTTAAAATGAAAAAGTTATGATTATTTGAAGTTCTCAGTTCTGTTAAATGCCAGAAAATGTAAAATTCTGACACGTGGGTCCAAGTACTGTTCATGGGGTCCATCTGTCAGCAGGGGCTCAGTGCAGTCGTGCCACTGACTGGTGGAGCCCCTGGGTCAGCGGGCTGCTCCGGCTGCACTGGCCGACAGGCGGGGCCCACCCGTCAGTAAGGAAAATAAAAGAAATCGCTCAACCGCGCGCGCGGAGTCGGACTCGAACGCGCGACGCGGGAGCAGAGAGGGAGAAGAGACTGACGCTGGTAACCAAGTGGGCGGGGAGGCTTTGCCTACCCCATAAGGGTAACTCACCCTTTTGAGGTGGCTCTCGGAGGCGGCCGGCAGAGGAAGAGGAAGGCGACGGCGCCGGCGGCGAGTGGTGGCCGGATGGGTCCGGGTCGTGCGTGGAATATAATCCCCGAGCGACGGGGAGTCTTCTGGTGCCGACGGCCGTGGTCGGCGGTGGCCGGAGAAGGTTGGCAGCGTGCGACGGCGGAGGCTCGGGCGGTGCTCCGGCGACAGCGGGCTACGGGCTCCGGGAGGTGCGGGGGAGACCGGCGTCAGCTTCACCGCGCTCCCGCGAAGCTCCAGGAGCTTGGGCTGGCTTCGGGGCGGCCGGAATCGGCGGCGGCTCGGTCGCCGGTCGTGAGGAAGAAGGCGTCGCCGGTGGGGATTGAGAGTGCTACAATTCAATTACTTGCGGGGGAGGGGAGAGGGGAGTGCTGCGACGCGATTTCGGCTCCCAAGCAGGGCTTTTATAGCCGGGAGAGGGAGACGCGCGGCAAGACCTCGCCGGCTTCCGCTCTGTTCAAGCTGGCAGGGGGGGTGGATGCAAATCTCGCCGAGATTTTGTAGGAGAGAGGCGGCGGGAGAGATGAGTCCCCCCTCCTGTAGCTGGTTTTTAAATTGCCCGCGGGGAGAGAGAGAGTGGAGGAAGATCAGCTGCGGCAAGCTCGAGCGCGAGAGAGAGGAGCGGCGCTGGCGCGTGGAGGAAGAAGAGGGAGGAGGAAGAAGCGAGCGCGGGCGGGGCCACTGGCCAGAGAGAGAGTGGCGCGGGTCGCGGGCCCGCGAAGCAGAGGGGGAAGGCGCGGTTGGAGGCAAGCCCACCGGCCAGCGGGAGCGGCGCGATCGGGGGCGCGGGCCCACATGGCAGAGGCGGGGCAGTGCGAGCAGGCGCGGGCGCTGGCGCGCTGGGCCGCGTGTGCGCTGGCCCACGCGGGCGCGCTGGCCGCGTGCGGGGAGAGAGGCTGGGCCGGGGTGATGGCCGGCCCGGTTTTCCTTTTTCCTTTTTCTTTTCTCATTCCTTTCATTTCTATTTTTATTTTAAAAATTGCATGTATATACATTTTCATTTCTCTCTGGTTTTTGGTGTATATACACATATATTTATTTATTTACTCTTTCACATATTATACATGTGTGTATATATATATATATGTCTTTATATACATTGTTATTCACATGTTTTTGCTTATATGTATAAATGCTAACCTCTTATTTGTTTGCCAAAAATTTTTAGAGATGACATTTCATGCTTATTTACATTTCTCCTTTGCTATTTTATGGATCATCTTTTCAAATTCTTTATTTGATGTGTATGTTTCATCATTTTATGTGTTGATTTCTTCCCTCTTTTTATTTTTGAAATTCCTTTATATCTAAAAAGCCAATAAACTCCAAATTCAAATGCAAAGTAAATAAAATAATCCAAAAGTCTATCAAATTACTATTTATATTTTTCAGGATGTTACAAATCTACCCCCCTTAAAAAGAATCTCGACCCCGAGATTCAGCCTAGCTAGTGCATAGGTCGGGGTAATCTTGACGCAGTTTATCTTCTCTTTCCCATGTAGCTTCCTTCGTGGAACGATGACTCTATTGTACTCGACACAAGTGGATAGCATTCTTTTCTACCGTTTATAAATCTGGCTAGGCCATTTATTGTAGGTATCAGGTCACTCTCGAATTTGGCTGCTTTTTATGGGTTTGATCCTTCTGATATTTGTGGACATGCTTTGAGTTAGGATACGTGGAATACATTGTGCCCATTTGCTAAACTTGCGAGCAGTTCTAGCTGGTAAGCTACTTCCCCTAGTGACGCAGTCCACTGTTCCTTAGTACCTTACTAGCCGGCCTATTACAATTATGATGCCTAAGGTCGGGGCTTATTACTACTAGGTCTACTAGATAATCATATTTCTCCATAGTAGCTTTTACCCTAGGACATACTAGGGTGGCAATGATTATACCAGCTAGTGGGTTAAGTACCAATGTTTTCTTTAGAGGATAGTTAGATAATCCTAGTTTATCATCCTATCCCTTGAACGCAAAACCCCTGAATCAAATAGTATTTGTACTGGTATGGATTTGACAGAAAGCGTACCCATAAGAATTCCCACGGCCTCCTGAGCTTCCTCGGCCGTGATGTGGTTGACTCGGCCGCGGTTTGGTGCTGATGTATTCTTACTGGCTTGTGAGGACTGCTGTCCCTTGTTGTGTACTGACGCCTGGCGGCGGACAGAGGTGGCCCCTATGTTGGATTTTACTGGAGTTGTTTGTCGATGTGGGCAGCAATAGGCAAAATGGCCCTGTTCTCCACAGCTGTAGCAATTGAGGGAGGCAGCAGGATTGGTTCCATAAGATTGTCCTATAGAACGGGAGGTCGAAAATGAACTACCACTTGGACAGGATGCCGGGTTGGGGCTCTTAGATGAGGAGAGGTGGTTGTTGATGAGTTTCTGTATGAATCTTCCCTGGGGTTGCTGAGCCACTTGCTTGCGCTTGCGGCTTGCTTCTAGATTCTTCTTCTCGTTTTCCAAGCTTAGAGCTTTGTTCACCAGCTGATGGAAGCTGGTGAAGTCTTGGATTATCAGTTGTACCCTTAATTCCTCGTTCATCCCTTCGAAGAATCTATCAACTTTTTCCTCTTCGTCTGCTACATCCTTTGGGGCATAGCGGGCCAGTTGGGTAAATTTGGTAAGGTATTCATTTATTGACATACTCCCTTGCTTGAGGGTGCAAAATTCATTCTTCTTCATTCTCATTACTCCTGTTGGAACAAAGTTAGCTTTGAAAGTTGTCTTGAATTCTGACCAAGGAATGGCTTCCGCATCATTTTCTGTGGTGGCATCTTCTTGGCATCTAGCGGCCAAATAGTTCTCCCACCATGCTGCTGCAGCTCCATGAAGTAGGTGGGTGGCAAATATGACTTTATCCTCCTCTACGCATTTGATTAAGCGCAGCTTTCTTTCAGTATCCCGAAGCCAATCTTCGGCTTCGAGTGGTTCTTCTGCTGATGTGAATGTAATTGGTCTTGTCCTTTGAAAATCTCCTAGGTCAGCTCTGTGCCCACCAGAGTTTCCTTGTTGTCCAGCATAAATGGCTTGTAAAATCTGAGTTTGTTGTGCCATTGCTTGTGCCATGGTGGGGAGTTCCGGCGGTTGTGGAAGAGGGTCATTGCCTTGATCCTGGTTCATGCCTTGCTCTTCAGGCAAAGCCCCGTGGTTTGAGTTGACTTCAGCTTGATTAGCATGGGCCTGAGCCCTGGTGGTCCTTCGACTAGCCATCCCAGAGCGGGCGGCACCTGAGAGGAGGAAGGGGAAATTGCTTGTGCGCATGAGTTGCAGGAGGTCAAGGGGATACTTACGGAGGGCTTGGCCGTGCCGGTGCAGGGCCGAGGTAAGTCGGCGGTGTTGGCCGGTGGTGGCGGAAGGGGGTCCACGTCGCCGGTGAAGTACACGCAAGGAGGGGCCCGACTGAGAATGGGAACGAGCTTGCCTTACTCCAAGGATGCTTCCGGGGAGAAGAATCGGACCGGCGTGGCTCCGAGCAACCGTTCCCCTTCGCCGGCCGAAGTTGGGGGAGAAGCCGCCGGCGGCATTAGGGGCACAGGGAACCAATTCCTTTGGGGAGGGGGTCAGTGGAGCAAGGCGGTTCAACTGGAGCCATCGGATGGGGTTATTAGCCGGAGAGATGGGTGGCATCAGAGGGGTGGGCGGCCGGGTTTCGCGCGAGGTGGGGGCGCGGTGAGGGCGACGGGACGGCGGGGCAGGCGCGGCGGCACAGAGGGATAGCGACGGGTCAGGTGTGGCGCATGGCTGCCACGGGGAGGCGAGAGAGCGCAGAGCAGCAGAGCGGAGCGGTGACGGGACGGCACGGGAGCAGGAGCTGCAGGCATGCGCTCTGGAGAAAGAAAGAAAAGGAGGAAGGGAGGAGGAAGGCGCCGCGCATGGGGGCCCGCTGGCAGGGAGAGGAAGTGGGGGAAAAAAAGAGGAGAGAGGAAAAATGAGTGGGGCCCACATGTAATAGAGAGAAAGAAGAAATAGAGGGAAGGCTTAGAATTTGGAGTTTTTAATTTTGTATTTTGAATTTCCATTTTCTCTTTAAGATTATGGATTCTAATTCCTAAAATTCTATCTCAAGCCTTTGCCCAATTATCTAGTATACAAAATATAATAGTCATTTTTATTTTATTTGATGTTCTTATTTCCATATCTTAATTTTCTTTATTGCTTCACTCATCATATTATATGCTTAGTGGGTTGCATATTTTGTTTTACTTATGTATATATATAATATTCTGTTATTTTGCTGGCTTACTAAATTTTGCATATATACTTTTATTATTACTTCCTATATTGCTAAACTCCCCCTTGCACAATTTGCATATGCATATTTATGTTCGTGTTTTATTCATTTACTCTTGTTGCTATTTATGCTATTATCTCTAAAAAGATATTTTATACCCTAATTCAAGTTTCTCCCTTTTTATACTGGATCATCTTTTCAGATTCGTATTTAAAATTTTAAGTTCCTATCATTTACATATATCCTTTATGGTCTTACTAGGAATAGTTTTATTTTCATGACTCTCTTCAATTCTTGAAACCTCAAAAATTTAAGAAACACCAAAGAAGACTCAAATTTCAAGAGAACATACTGTAAAATAATTTTAAGAACTTTATATTTTCAAATTCGAATTTTTCAGGATGTTACAACTGACCTCACAATAAATACTCTAGCCAACTCCTCTACCACAGGGTTACTTTGATAAATAATTTCCAAATCACCTCATCATTGTTTTCACCCACAATCACTTCACCACAATCCTCTAAGGATAATCAACTTGAAATTCTCAGCACACACACTCAATTCCCACACCCAAAGGACACTATCAAGGAGCATCACACTATTTAGAATCCACTTATTCCAATATTCCCACACAACATCATTAGCCTCCAAGGTTCTAGCATAGAACATCAAACCGAAATTTTCCATCTCCAGGGCTCCTATATATGCACTTCGATATAATTGATACGAAGACTCTCGAATTCGGTGACTAACATTCCCACAATCAAACATACTCAATCAGTAACAACCACATGAAAAACATATTCTCAACCTAATTATATTTAGGAAGATTCTAATTCCTGGAGGGTTACTCACTGAAGCCAAGTCATGCATGGCAATAATTCAACAATCCCTACTATCCCAATGATTCCCATAACGGTTAGACTTCTTCACAATTATAATCTCATTAACTACCCACCATAATCCTCCTACTAAACCTTGCAAAGTGCCCAATCACGATATTTTAATAAGATTGATCAAGATTCTCATACTTTTGATAATTCTAATGTTCCATCAAAATGATCGAAACATTATTGAACCACAATCTACTATAGGTTCTACTAATTGCAACCATGAAATCAGTTAGCTCCAAAAACAAACATTCTATTTAAATCAAATCCTCACCGAGAATTATTCCAAGAAATCAATTTATCACTCAATGAATCTCAAACAACTTGACACCTACAATCTCACCAAAATCATCTACTTGACCACCACTATCAAGTTGCCATTATACAAACTAAAAGGCTTTGCAACACGGATTGGTCAATCCTCCCTCAGAAGAAAAAATAGATAGAAACAATTTTCAGCACATAGAAAAACGTTTACCACTCACCGTAGACACGAGACCAAGGAAAAAAAGTCAAATAGCCAAGATCTTGGAAAAATAGAAGACGAGACCATAGTTGAGTGCACTAGTCCCACAAGAAGAGAGTATCAAACTTCAGCCGAAAATAAATAAATAAATAAATAAATAAATAAAGCACTGCTTTTGGAAACTTGAGGAATTCCTTTGTGGCAAACCAACAAGGTTAAGCACGCTTCAATAAGCTGCAAGGTACAAAACTTGAATCCAACCGCGAATACCTCTACTACACCCTTCAATTTAACCAAGGATATAATTTTCTTTAATGGAAACATCACTTTACCAACTTCAAGCAAACGATCCTTTAAGCTCAAATTACATGAATCACTTAAGAACCGATAGAACCTTCCAATACGTCACTCTGCGCAAACTAATTTCAGATACCACAATAATTCATGAACTCCCATAGGATCATCAATGCAAAACTCCAAACATTTCATTTAACTGACATCACGGAAGACGAACAAATTCCTTTACTTCTAAAAGAATCAACACTACCCTCATCATCTCATACTCAGTTTTACTAACCTTATCATTATATATTCTTAGCATGAATCATCATAGCCTATCAGCGCACCATAAACCTTTCCAAAAGAACACAATAACTTATTTCAAAATGTTTTTTCCAATAAGATTGCAACAATCTTGCTAACATCAAGAATAATACACTCTTAACAAGAATCGTTATCGTCTACCCTTCCAATATAAAGCCCTCCAAAATCTCATCAAACAGTTCCATGCTACTTTATCATCCCATCCTCAAATTTAAAGTATTTCAAAACCTTACAACCTCACTACGACAACCGCTTTAAATTAGAGAAAATCTACTACACAATTTTAATGATTCAACCAAAACTCTTCCATCAAAGACATAATATCATCTGACAATCCCACCATCATGTAAATATATACACATTTTAAACCCCATCCATTGCTCTCTTATTGATGCGCAACACCAAACTTCATTACACAACAGTTGCACTTAGCAATTACATATTGTTGTAGGGGTGGCCCAGCCCCCCGTGACTGGGCCGTGCAACTAGTCCAACATGTAATAGGCCCAATAGTGTAGAGGAATATAACAGTGTAAATATACCAGTGTACCCCCATCCTTTGTAAATACTAAGGGGTAGAATGGGGATTTCCCATTCTACCCCACTCGCATATATATAAGCCCCCAGGAGGGGCAAAGGGGGAGACATCCTCTCATTCTCACCAACCATCCACAGATCTGGCTCCTTCTTCCTCTTCTACTCGTCTACTCGTCCCCTCCTTCTCTGTTTGTCTGCGGACTATAAATAAGACGTAGCGTTGAGCCTAGCTCCGCACGCACCAGTCTACGGACTTTAAATAAGACGCAACGGGGGGACGCATCCGCGCGCACTCTACGGAGTATAAATAAGACGTAGCGTTGAGCCTAGCTCCGCACGCACCAGTCTACGGACTTTAAATAAGACGTAGCGTTGAGCCTAGCTCCGCACGCGAGAGTCCGCGGACTATAAATAAGACGTAGCGTTGAGCCTAGCTCCGCACGCACCAGTCTACGGACTTTAAATAAGACGTAGCGTTGAGCCTACCTCCGCACGCGAGAGTCCGCGGACTATAAATAAGACGTAGCGTTGAGCCTAGCTCCGCACGCACCAGTCTACGGACTTTAAATAAGACGTAGCGTTGAGCCTAGCTCCGCACGCGAGAGTCCGCAGACTATAAATAAGACGTAGCGTTGAGCCTAGCTCTGCACGCACCAGTCTACGGACTTTAAATAAGACGTAGCGTTGAGCCTAGCTCCGCACGCGAGAGTCCGCGGACTATAAATAAGACGTAGCATTGAGCCTAGCTCCGCACGCACCAGTCTACGGACTTTAAATAAGACGTAGCGTTAAGCCTAGCTCCGCACGCGAGAGTCCGCGGACTATAAATAAGATGTAGCGTTGAGCCTACCTCCGCACGCACCAGTCTACGGACTTTAAATAAGACGTAGCGTTGAGCCTAGCTCCGCACGCGAGAGTCCGCGGACTATAAATAAGACGTAGCGTTGAGCCTAGCTCTGCACGCACCAGTCTACGGACTTTAAATAAGACGCAACAGGGGGACGCCTCCGCGCGCACTCTACGGAGTATAAATAAGACGTAGCGTTGAGCCTACCTCCGCACGCACCAGTCTACGGACTTTAAATAAAACGTAGCGTTGAGCCTAGCTCCGCACGCGAGAGTCCGCGGACTATAAATAAGACGTAGCGTTGAGCCTAGCTCCGCACGCACCAGTCTACGGACTTTAAATAAGACGTAGCGTTGAGCCTAGCTCCGCAGCAAGAGTCCGCGGACTATAAATAAGACGTAGCGTTGAGCCTAGCTCCACACGCGAGAGTCCGCGGACTATAAATTAAGTCGTGCGCCGAGGTCTGCCTCCGCACGCGAGAGTCCAAGGACTATAAATTAAGTCGTGCGCCGAGGTCTGCCTCCGCACACGAGAGTCCAGGGACTATAAATCAAGTCGTGCGCCGAGGTCTGCCTCCGCACGCGAGAGTCCGCGGACTATAAATCAAGTCGTGCGCCGAGGTCCGCCTCCGCACGCGCCAGTCTACGGACTCTAAACAAGTCGTGCGCCGAGGTCCGTCTCCGCACGCACCAGCTATCCTCACGCACTCTACGGAATATAAAAATTGCGCAATGGCCGAGACACTAGGGAGTGCCTCGCCTTAGTGATGCGGCACCTGGATGTCGCACCTTCGAGCGCGTTACACCAGGGAGTGTATCTCTCCTTTTTGAAGGTAGGGGAACGGCGGTCTCGCCTCCCTACCTCGGCGGGCGTAGTGCCTTCGGCCTACGCTCCAAGCGCCCGCTCTGCGCGGGCACTCCTTTTTGAAGGTAGGGGAACGGCGGTCTCGCCTCCCTACCTCGGCGGGCGTAGTGCCTTCGGCCTACGCTCCAAGCGCCCGCTCTCCGCGGGCACTCCTTTTTGAAGGTAGGGGAACGGCGGTCTCGCCTCCCTACCTCGGCGGGCGTAGTGCCTTCGGCCTACGCTCCAAGCGCCCGCTCTCCGCGGGCACTCCTTTTTGAAGGTAGGGGAACGGCGGTCTCGCCTCCCTACCTCGGCGGGCGTAGTGCCTTCGGCCTACGCTCCAAGCGCCCGCTCTCCGCGGGCACTCCTTTTTGAAGGTAGGGGAACGGCGGTCTCGCCTCCCTACCTCGGCGGGCGTAGTGCCTTCGGCCTACGCTCCAAGCGCCCGCTCTCCGCGGGCACTCCTTTTTGAAGGTAGCGGAACGGCGGTCTCGCCTCCCTACCTCGGCGGGCGTAGTGCCTTCGGCCTACGCTCCAAGCGCCCGCTCTCCGCGGGCACTCCTTTTTGAAGGTAGGGGAACGGCGGTCCCGCCTCTCTACCTCGGCGGGCGTAGTGCCTTCGGCCTACGCTCCAAGCGCCCGCTCTCCGCGGGCACTCCGTTTTGAAGGTAGGGGAACGGCGGTCTCGCCTCCCTACCTCGGCGGGCGTAGTGCCTTCGGCCTACGCTCCAAGCGCCCGCTCTCCGCGGGCACTCCTTTTTGAAGGTAGGGGAACGGCGGTCTCGCCTCCCTACCTCGGCGGGCGTAGTTCCTTCGGCCTACGCTCCAAGCGCCCGCTCTGCGCGGGCACTCCTTTTTGAAGGTAGGGGAACGGCGGTCTCGCCTCCCTACCTCGGCGGGCGTAGTGCCTTCGGCCTACGCTCCATGCGCCCGCTCTCCTCGGGCACTCCTTTTTGAAGGTAGGGGAACTGCGGTCTCGCCTCCCTACCTCGGCGGGCCTAGTGCCTTCGGCCTACGCTCCAAGCGCCCGCTCTCCGCGGGCACTCCTTTTTGAAGGTAGGGGAACGGCGGTCTCGCCTCCCTACCTCGGCGGGCGTAGTGCCTTCGGCCTACGCTCCAAGCGCCCGCTCTGCGCGGGCACTCCTTTTTGAAGGTAGGGGAACGGCGGTCTCGCCTCCCTACCTCGGCGGGCGTGGTGCCTTCGGCCTACGCTCCAAGCGCCCGCTCTCCGCGGGCACTCCTCTTTGAATGTAGGGCAACGGCGGTCTCGCCTCCCTACCTCGGCGTGCGTAGTGCCTTCGGCCTACGCTCCAAGCGCCCGCTCTCCGCGGGCACTCCTCTTTGAAGGTAGGGGAACGGCGGTCTCGCCTCGCAACCTCGGCGTGCCTAGTGCCTTCGGCCTACGCTCCAAGCGCCCGCTCTCCGCAGGCACTCCTGTTTGACGGAAGGGGAACGGCGGTCTCGCCTCCCTACCTCAGCGTGCGTAGTGCCTTCGGCCTACGCTCCAGGCGCCCGCTCTCCGCGGGCACTCCTCTTTGAAGGTAGGGGAACGGCGGTCTCGCCTCCCTACCTCAGCGTGCGTAGTGCCTTCGGCCTACGCTCCAAGCGCCCGCTCTCCGCGGACACTCCTGTTTGACGGAAGGGGAACGGCGGTCTCGCCTCCCTACCTCGGCGGGCGTAGTGCCTTCGGCCTACGCTCCAAGCGCCCGCTCTCCGCGGGCACTCCTTTTTGAAGGTAGGGGAACGGCGGTCTCGCCTCCCTACCTCGACGGGCGTAGTGCCTTCGGCCTACGCTCCAAGCGCCCGCTCTCCGCGGGCACTCCGTTTTGAAGGTAGGGGAACGGCGGTCTCGCCTCCCTACCTCGGCGGGCGTAGTGCCTTCGGCCTACGCTCCAAGCGCCCGCTCTCCGCGGGCACTCCTTTTTGAAGGTAGGGGAACGGCGGTCTCGCCTCCCTACCTCGGCGGGCGTAGTGCCTTCGGCCTACGCTCCAAGCGCCCGCTCTGCGCGGGCACTCCTTTTTGAAGGTAGGGGAACGGCGGTCTCGCCTCCCTACCTCGGCGGGCGTAGTGCCTTCGGCCTACGCTCCAAGCGCCCGCTCTCCTCGGGCACTCCTTTTTGAAGGTAGGGGAACTGCGGTCTCGCCTCCCTACCTCGGCGGGCCTAGTGCCTTCGGCCTACGCTCCAAGCGCCCGCTCTCCGCGGGCACTCCTTTTTGAAGGTAGTGGAACGGCGGTCTCGCCTCCCTACCTCGGCGAGCGTAGTGCCTTCGGCCTACGCTCCAAGCGCCCGCTCTGCGCGGGCACTCCTTTTTGAAGGTAGGGGAACGGCGGTCTCACCTCCCTACCTCGGCGGGCGTAGTGCCTTCGGCCTACGCTCCAAGCGCCCGCTCTCCGCGGGCACTCCTCTTTGAATGTAGGGCAACGGCGGTCTCGCCTCCCTACCTCGGCGTGCGTAGTGCCTTCGGCCTACGCTCCAAGCGCCCGCTCTCCGCGGGCACTCCTCTTTGAAGGTAGGGGAACGGCGGTCTCGCCTCGCAACCTCGGCGTGCCTAGTGCCTTCGGCCTACGCTCCAAGCGCCCGCTCTCCGCGGGCACTCCTGTTTGACGGAAGGGGAACGGCGGTGTCGCCTCCCTACCTCAGCGTGCGTAGTGCCTTCGGCCTACGCTCCAGGCGCCCGCTCTCCGCGGGCACTCCTCTTTGAAGGTAGGGGAACGGCGGTCTCGCCTCCCTACCTCAGCGTGCGTAGTGCCTTCGGCCTACGCTCCAAGCGCCCGCTCTCCGCGGACACTCCTGTTTGACGGAAGGGGAACGGCGGTCTCGCCTCCCTACCTCGGCGGGCGTAGTGCCTTCGGCCTACGCTCCAATCGCCCGCTCTCCACGGGCACTCCTTTTTGAAGGTAGGGGAACGGCGGTCTCGCCTCCCTACCTCGACGGGCGTAGTGCCTTCGGCCTACGCTCCAAGCGCCCGCTCTCCGCGGGCACTCCTTTTTGAAGGTAGGGGAACGGCGGTCTCGCCTCCCTACCTCGGCGTGCGTAGTGCCTTCGGCCTACCCTCCAAGCGCCCGCTCCCCGCGGGCACCCCTTTTTGAAGGTAGGGGAACGGCGGTCTCGCCTCCCCACCTCGGCGTGCGTAGTGCCTTCGGCCTACGCTCCAAGCGCCCGCTCTCCGCGGGCATTCCTTTTTGAAGGTAGGGGAACGGCGGTCTCGCCTCCCTACCTCGGCGGGCGTAGTGCCTTCGTCCTACGCTCCAAGCGCCCGCTCTCCGCGGGCACTCTTTTTGAAGGTAGGAGAACAACAGTGCCGGCACGTCTTGGGCGCTCGACGGCACGTCTTCGGCGCTCGACTCCGCCGTCCGCCTCGTAGGCATCGCCTTGGCGGGATGGCACGTCTTCGGCGCTCGACTCCGCCGTCCGCCTCGTAGGCATCGACTCGGCGGGACGGCACGTCTTCGGCTCTCGACGACACGTCTTCAGCGCTCGACTCCGCCGTCCGCCTCGTAGGCATGGCCTCGGCGGGACGGCACGTCTTGGGCGCTCGACGGCACGTCTTCGGCGCTCGACTCCGCCGTCCGCCTCGTAGGCATCGCCTCGGCAGGATGGCACGTCTTCGGCGCTCGACTCCGCCGTCCGCCTCGTAGGCATCGCCTCGGCGTGACGGCACATCTTCGGCGCTCGACGACACGCCTTCGGCCTCGACTCCGCCGTCCGCCTTGTAGGCATAGCCTCGGCGGGATGGCACGTCTTCGGCGCTCGCCTCCGCCGTCCGCCTCGTAGGCATCGCCTCGGCGGGACGGCACGTCTTCGGCCCTCGACGACACGTCTTCGGCGCTCGACTCCGCCATCCGCCTCGTAGGCATCGCCTCGGCGGGACGGCACGTCTTGGGCGCTCGACGGCACGTCTTCGGCGCTCGACTCCGCCGTCCGCCTTGTAGGCATCGCCTCGGCGGGACGGCACGCCTTCGGCGCTCGACGACATCTCCGGCGCTTCACCGGTTCCGTCATAAGCATGGCCTCCAGGGTCTGCGAGCTATCAGTTGCATCGGCACCCTCGTGCTTGCTGTCAGGGAACGGGGGGCTGGGTGGTTGATCGCGTCAGCTCGCCCATCGGGACCTCAGCGCTTGCTGTCGAGGGAGTACTGTTGTAGGGGTGGCCCAGCCCCCCGTGACTGGGCCGTGCAACTAGTCCAACATGTAATAGGCCCAATAGTGTAGAGGAATATAACAGTGTAAATATTCCAGTGTACCCCCATCCTTTGTAAATACTAAGGGGTAGAATGGGGATTTCCCATTCTACCCCACTCGCATATATATAAGCCCCCAAGAGGGGCAAAGGAGGAGACATCCTCTCATTCTCACCAACCATCCACAGATCTGGCTCCCTCTTCCTCTTCTACTCGTCTACTCGTCCCCTCCTTCTCTGTTTGGCCTGTAGCCACAACACATATAAACACTAAGTATCCACAAAGATAACTCCAAGATTAATATCCACTGATACAGTAATCCAACACCTTCTGAATTTAACTATCCTAAACGGTTAGATTAATCCATTGAGACATGTTGATCCAATTTATCCCAAAAGTTTACTAATTTTGTCTCTCTTATTGATCAACCAGTTTATCAAAGTTCCACGCCTCTTAGTAACTCTATTGATTCCATTAGGAATAGCCCTATTCATAAACACAGTTCATGAACAACTACAAGAAGACAACGTCAACTTATTCGGTTTCACTTCCAAGGATACTCATACTATATCAATTTATTTGATTACAATCTCTAACTTAACCACAACCCAAGATATCACAAAAGGATTTGAACACCCCCTTCAGAAAAGAGAGGTATTAAACTTCAACACTTAGAATAATCCAAATGAATTACATAAAGCCAAAGATTTCACATGCTAAAGAATTTGCAACATAAAACTTTCATTAACAAGAATACCAAGCGAACAAATGAGACATGTTTCACAATAAGACAAAACTCCCGCGAAGGGACCAACCATGCAAATCCACAATGCTCACAGGTAGCAAAAGTGTCTTAATAATCCGAAAAAACAATAATTGCTTCAAAGAACAGGTAGAGACCAATAGAAAACCCTCAACTGCAATGAACCACAAACCCAAGATAAATTCATCCACCACCACAGGATAAGAATTGACCAAACCCAACTCAAGGATGAGAGAAACTTTTCTAAATAACTCATTCCTAACCTCTGAAACTAAGTTGTCTAAGGAAAAATCCTTCACCATTTCAATACCACGAATAGTGATATAACCTGGCCGTGCCCATGGCCGCACCACGATCTCTATCTCTCGACATCAACTATCACCCCACCTAACAATCATATAATCGAATCATAAGCACAAAAGATCATCTCATAACAAGTACAAAGTCAAACATTAAGCACACATTCAACTATGATAATCGACGGAAACGTAGATGCAATGCAAACCCCATTCCCACCTACAGTGCTTAGTGTGTCAAAATTAATATTTCGTTAACTATGGACCTACAGCCCGCTCTGATACCAACTGTAACACCCCAGTCAAACCCTGACCCGGAATGCTACCAATCTAGAAATAAAACAAGGATAAACTAACTACACCATACAAAATTCGGCAGAACCTCTCCTGTATTGTAGTTCAAGACAGAGATTGCAACAAGCATAAATAGATGAAATGAATAACATCAAGAATATATTAAAATCTAAGCAAAATGGTTTAAGTTTACTAAAGCATTCATAGATATAATAATTTAATAAAGAACGGAAGCATCATAAAAGAAATCTAATCCTTTATTACAATTTAAGTCCGACAATCAATAATCATCTACTACTTAAGTAATTCAAGCAAATAGCATTTTATTTTCTCCCCTGTTCCATTGTGGATAGATCATGCAAAGTGCAATAATACTAATCTGTCCTTTTCCCCGTGCATGCCGATCACATAATGGTACCTAAAACAAACACAACAACAGCAAGAGTGAGTCCAACGACTCAGCAAATATAATAGATAGTAACAAGTACATTTATGAACATCACTTCACAAATCCATCCATCAATCATATAAACAAGCCATGCTATGCAAAATGATCAAAAATCTCTTTATCTCTTTCTCTTTTGCATTTTACCGGTAATGCAAAGTGTGCATCCGTCGATGCACACCCATGCCTATACCACCTGGTACAGGGACCAATTGCCCATACTCCACAAGTATGGAGACCTTTAGTCCGTCATGTCATCAACATGACGAGGACCTCGGCGCTTAGTCATCTCGTGACCAAGACTTCAATAGATCAACATGATGCATATGCGTGAATGTCTCAATAAAATAAATCTTGCATTCACATTATCCATGCACCAGAAATACTCATGAACACGGTAAATTGCAATCACCCATAAACAGCACCAATACATCCTTACCACAACCATGAACACATATATTCATATTATAGATCAAACATCGATATTCCACACTATCAATTTTTAAACCATCATTATACTTGCCTTAACCGCGAGAAAACGGGGGACATGCAGAATGTTCCGCCTCTGGGATCCGTCCTCCACCTGAATAATAATTATAATATTTGCTAAGATAACAGTAGCGGACCTTTGCCCAAATAAAAACAATCACGAACTAGTAAATTTGTCTAACTTGGTTCCAATTCCCAAATCCTACAGGTCATCCCGCCCCCCTCTGTGGACAGTCAACTTCAAAAATTCATATCTATTGGTACAGGAGTTAGAATAGGGTGTTCTTAGACGTTATGGAAAGATAATTAAATTATCTAACTAAACCTAGTTGGTGAGCCTTCCTGATTCGGCCATCTTCTATCCACACCATCCAATTTTCTAAAACATTAATTTCACGTCGGGTTCTCTGGACAGAGCACTAAAAATGCTATAACTTCCAGCCCGAGTGTCCGAATCAAGATTTCTTGACCTTCCTGGAAATCTAAGACAATAATCTACAACTTTCATAATATGGAGATCCTCTGATTCTCCCGTTTTCTAATCGCCCAATCTAATCTACCAAAATCTGACAGAAATCTCCCGATCTGCAGAACAGTCTTATAAGAAAAAAATCATAACTTCTGCTACAAAGGTCCGATCGACACGTTCTAGCTCTTCATGGAAGGATAACGATGTCCTCTACAACTCTCTAGGAGAAGTCCAGATCTGAATCCCCACGAAACTACCCCAAAACAGCCATCCAACGAAATCTGTCCTAGCAGTCCAGAATACCGACCTTGCAACCACAACTAAAATATACATCTAATTGGGGGGAAAACAGGGGTTACCCTTGACGAATCACTGTAGAACACGACGAACACCCCACGAACTCCTTCTCTTTTCCTTTCCCCTTTTTCCCTTCCTCTTTCCTTCCTCCGGATCCAAACACCTCGCTGCGATTGATCTCCTTCCTCTGCTCGACCGGCAGCAAATGGAGAACTTTTTCACCGGTAGGGGGCTTCAATGGAGGAGAGGGGAGGGAGAGGGGCTGCTTGGGGCGGCGCAAGGGCAGGGAGGAGGCGGCCACAAAGGGAGAGGAGAGGGGGAGAAGGGGGTGGCGGCTAGGGTTTGGGGGAGGGGTGCCTCCCCCCTTTTTGGCCAGCCACCTCTTGGGCCAAGGCCCAGGTTGCCAGAATTTTCAGAAATTCCTCCTCTAAAAATCTCTATTTAACTCTTTTCTATATGGTCCTTCCCTCCAATTAATCGATTAACTCTCGAATCACTTTTGGGGTATTACAATGCTAATCTACTAAATGCTCTAATCAACTTCTCTACCAAAAAAAATCCCTACAGATAATTCAAAGCGAACTTAATTATAGATTTCACATCGAATCTTATCACCTTAATTCTTTAAGGATAATCACCTTGAAGATCCTAGCACTCACATATTTACCACCACCAAATGAATGTGCCCAATGATCATCACAATTCTTGAAGTCAATTTTGTTCTCCTACTTTCGCACAAAATCATGGTCAATTATAGTTCTAGACTAAAGCACAAAATCCACTTCCATCTCCTCTTATCCATATATTGAAACAAATATCTATTGAGATTGTAACTACAAGAAATCCATAAATTCACACTCGTAAACCACCAAAACATTCTTCCATTACCCTTAGTACCTCAATCTCAATGACTTCTACAATGAAGTTTCAATATAATTAATTGGGAAATTCTCCAATCTATTTACTAACCAGTCTGATAATCCGAATAGACTATAACACCAATAGCTTAACGCAATCTCCACACACTAAATTCTAGAAAGATCCTAACTCCAAGAGAGATATTCACTAAAGATCAAATCATACCATTTAATAATTTAGCAATCCTCATCATTCCAGTAACTTCTACATCAATTAAATTACTTCACCAAAATTAGATTCCCATTAAACCACACCACCCAATTTGGTATACAAAATCCAGCAATTTTTTACAATCGCAACATTATACTTAATTGATCAAAATTCCAAACTTTTGATAACGCCAAATAAACCGCAATATACACCAACATATCATTATTCACTATCCATTATGGATTCTACTAGTAACCACAATATGATCACTTTGCTCCACAAATAATTATTGCATGAAGTCAATTCCCCTCCAAGATTTATAGTATAAAGATAAATCATCATCCTATGCACTCCAAATGGCATGACACCCAATGTCTTATAAGATTGTATACTTGATTACTACTTGACAATTGCCACTATAAACCTTAAAGGATTTCATAACACGAATCAGCTATCTCCTTCACAAGAAAAACAATTAAGAGGCGATAAGAACAAGTTCAGAAGAATAGAAAACGATAGCAAGTTGCAGCAAGAAAAATTCCAAATAAAATAATCAAATAGCTCCAAAGAAAATGATCAAATAGCAAGACACATTTATTCCTTTTCAAGACAAAATTTCATAAACATATTACAAACCACAGGGAATTTGAAGTCTTCACCAAAGTTATTCTCGACACATAAATAGAATACAACTTCTTCGTAAGTTATAAATCCCGAAAGCTCGGAAGCACAACAACTCCAAAATATTATTCCATTTAAATAATACCACAAAAAATGATCAAATTCTCTTCTTTATAAAAAGATCGACACTATCCTCAGTATGCCTTTACCGACAAGCTTGATATCATTAATTTACTAAAACTCTTAACAAATATCATCAAAATCCACCACTTCATCATAAAACTATCCAGAACTCACTAAATAGTTTTATACTATTTTATCATCTCATCCTCAAAATAAGAATCCACCCAAACTTCGCAACCTGTCTTCAATAACCACTTTATTCTAGAAGATATCTAATGCACAAATCAAAAGGTTCTACCAAAATTCTTTTATCAAGCATCAACTATCATTCAACAATTCCACAAGCACATAAACATGAAACACCTATTAAAATCAGCAACTCGACTCTCTAGTGATTCTCAACTCCCAATCCTAGCACACAATAATTGCACTCCAATGATTTCTATTAACAATTGGCTTCATTATGAAATCCACTTGCTATCCTACTTCTATTTGCAATCGCATGAAAATTTATAAAACACATATTCAACTGTTCCACCTCATGTTCAGAATTTGGAGCATCCCGTTAAAACTTCAATAATCATAATCTTACATTAATTAAAGTCTCTCATGACAACACAACAAATTTCATCCAATCCTCTAGCTAGAGGAATTATCCAAAAATCCTCCAATATAAATTATAAATCCGCTGATATTTCCCGAACCCCTTGTACACAATGCTAATAATTAAGCATTTTAGAAAATGAATCTAGCAATTTAATATGATCACAAGTATCCACAGTAGAGCTACTTCGAAAAGTAATATCCACCAAGATAATAATTCAACATCTTCTTAACTTATCCACCCCAAACGGTTAAATTTAATCCATTGCATCCCAAATAATCCAATGTATCCAAAAAAATTGGTAGATTAAACAATGCTATTGATCATCCATCAATACTTAATACTTCTTTATAATCTATTAATTCCTATTAGGAAAGAGGATACCCTTAATCACTAGTCATTATGCATCTACTCCAAGGCACCGTCAAATTTGATATATATCTCTCCGAAGGATGTTATTTGAAATCAACTATACACCATGTCATCTACAATACTAGGCATCCCATATCTTGTCACTTAATTCCTATGACTATGACATCTCATCCAAGTATCAAAAAGATATCTCAAAAGGGTTTAAATACTCTTTTTCATAAAAGGGACATTTAACTTCAATCATCCGAAATATTCGAAAAGAACCGCATAGGTTTAAATCTTCCTCATGATAATGAACTTGCAAAAGACATTTTTCATTACCCACAATATCGAGTAAATAAACAAATTGTAGTCCTCAATAAAATGGCAAAACTCCCATAGAAAGGACAACCTTACAACTTAATAACGTTCATGAGCAGCAAGAACAGCTCACCATTTAGGGAAACAACAAATTTTTTTTCATGAAACAAAATAGCAAAGGAAACACATTACAGAGACTTTAAATGACTAACCAAGGAAAACTCATGGAAAGAATCATAACTCACTGAAGGAACAAAAATAACCAACATAAACTCATCCCCGATCAGTGTAACTAAGGTTGTCCAAGGAAAACTTATTATCACTCATGGCCCATGTATAATGGCACATCATGGCCATCCCGCAGCCACAACCACAACCTCTACTATCGGCATCACTATCCATCTCAGTGAAGTAACCATCCAATACAAACATAGGCAAAAACTCAACAGTGATTCGGGGAGGTGTCCCGATCTTCTCAGTGAGGAACCGTGGATAGTTGATGCGAAGTAGACGATGTCGCTAGTTGAACACTCGCGCCAATGCACGAACCCTCAACTCTTCGGAATACGCCCAAAATACACCGGATAATTGTTCGTCGCGAGACCACAAATGACGAACGCCAAGTCCCCAATTCCAAATGGAACGACGGCTTGACCTTGAATTGCAGAACGAACCATGGATCGCCTAGTTCTCTCTCAAAGTCCTCGCATGAACTCTGGTGTTGAAAGAACAAGCAATAGCTATGTTTCAATCTTATGCATAAAATTGGTCTCCTTCTAAAGGCTGCCAAACAAGGCTTATATAGTCCCTTGGGACATCCATATGGTCCCCAAACCAATTACAACTCAACCCTATATGGTTTTGGATACGAACTCTCACAAAAAGAAAACTATATTTTTCACCTGTCATCTTGTTTCGGTCATAACTTTTTATCTGTGATGAATTTGAAGATGGTACTGGATCCATTGCGTAGCACTTGAAATTAGCTTTCCAACGAGTATAAGAACACCTAAATCGGACTCCGTTTGTGAAAGTTATGGCCTTTTTAGTAACTGCCTGTCAGGCTGTCCCGAATCGAATCCGAATTGAATTCTGAGTTGAATCCGAGTTTGAATTGGGTTGAGCACATGGGAAGTCCGAATTTGACTTGAAAATCTTATCCAAAACTTGTAGTTTAAGTCCTTGGCCTTCTCCCCTTTTGCTCTCCCACTGCATGGGCTTCTTTCCTCCTTGATCAGCTGCATGGGTTGCTTGGCTTTCTTCTTTCCATTCGCATGGGCTTTGAGCTTTTTGTTCTTGGTAGCAAATATGATTAACCTCCTTGTGCTTCTCCATTGCTTTGGCCCCGGACTCATCATAATATTCAAATTAATCATGTGCATATCCGCATCAAACAGTCATTAATAATTATACAACTACTAGAAGCGTAAATGCAATGCATAACTCAATCCCATCCTACTATGCACTAGTGTGTCACACTTATATTTTAAGTAACTTAATTATCCTAAGCCAAATTTTAGCAATAAACAATCTTAAGTAAAATTTCAACATCAATTTTTCTAAGTCATTTTATTATTAGGATTATTAGTATCATTAAGTTACCAAACATATGTTAAATTTTAATTTATTAAACAAGTAAGTTATTAATTTACTCAGAACAGACGTAATGCTAGCTTTGATACTAACCGCAACACCTTGGCTTAGCAAAACCCTAAGATATCACCTACAACTGCTATCACCACAATTTTAACCAGTAATCAAGCATTACCAATATCTAGACTTCAATAATAAACATTTAATAGGACAATAAACATAAATTTCAGCAATACTGTAAACCATGAATTGAATTTAAGATAGACCAACAATAACCAAGATAAATAATAAACAAGTCTAAATTAAGTAAAGCATCAAGTAGCAATACTAGGAACTATGAAGACTAAGCGGAACCATAAATTGTATAATCAACACTATGAAAATTACTAAAATGTTCATGTTCTACATCCATCATGCATGACGTCTTCAACGTTCATCTAAAAATAACAAATAAGTAAGGGTGAATCCACGACTCAACAAGTACAAAGCAGAATGATAAGTGATGCATCATCTTATTAGCAATTCATAACCATTTATCGTAACTCAATTCCTCACATTTATTCTCATCAGTTTCCATTAACATATCTCATTAGCTCAAATTACTTTTCACTTTTGATGAATGCTATGCAATACTCGTGCACACGTCTGAACTCTTCTTTTGCATATACTGGTATAGCAGAGTGTTCACCTGTCGATGACACACCCTTGCGCTGTGCTTTTTCATACAGGGTCACAACACGAACTCTCGCCCTGTCCTTTTTCACACGGGGTCGCCCTATCCTTTTTCATACAGGGTCTCACCTCCACTTCCTATGGTGTGTCTACCGAAATAGGTCTTTACAACTTTGACGTTTACATGCAATACAATATTTACCTTTCATTAATTAATTAGCAATATTGAACAATTGGCAATAACATTATTTTAACCATAAACATTATCATCATATTTCTATCATAAGCATCATCGTTATACCATAAATAGGTAAGCATTATAAAAATAAGTCAATTCATGTGAACCATCATGGTAACTATTTACTTAATCATATCAATAAGTTTTAAATACCCGAATATCATTCTACCACACACTTGCCTTTTCAATTGCGACGGTCGATTTGATTACGAGATGACAACACACTCGCCACTAACTCCTTCTATAGTAATTATTCATTCTCAAAATAGGCTTTGACAATACAAGGCAACAAATAAATGACAACACTCCTCATGCTCTCCAAACCCACAATTTTCCAACCTTACCGAACAGTCAACCTAGCTGTCCCTGTACTAAAATTATCATAATTTTCAATTCCCATATCAAAATATAGCAAACCATACTAGTTATAAAATCTATAAAAAAATTTCTATAACTTCCTAGTTGATCAAATGTTCAGATTAAATTATATAAACCCCCATTTTTAACCCAGAAGTCAGATCTGTATGGTTTATATCTTTTATATCTTTTAATCTACACATATAAACCTAGTAAACTATGACATTTTCAGAAATTACAGGAAATTGCCAACCATTTTCTAGTGATGCCTAAAATTTAATTCTACCATTAAATTAGTCAAATAAATGATTTTCCATGACTGCGTCCAGTAGCAATCCAGTTCTTGACAGCAATCTCCTAAAATTTATAACTTCTATTCTACTTATGTAAAAATCATGTTCTTAGACTCTATGGAATTATAATGAAATTGTATATGACTATCTAGTTATTGACCAGACCTAATTCAATCTCTTTAAAGGCTTAAACCATCAAAAACCGCAGCATCGCTCAATTCTAATGACCTGCAGGACAGCAGAATTGCAAAGACCATATTTTACAATCTACCCAATGGAATTTAGTGATCTTGAGGTTGTTGGAAAAATTAAAAATTTATCTATAACTCTTTAGTACACCAACTCTTTAAATTTGGTCTCCAAAGCTCTCAAAATTGATTAGATCTAAACTATGCAAAACCAGAAAAAAACCTAGCAATCCTAAACGGGAATTAACAATATCTACGGGGTTAATCATATGCTAATTACCAAGTTAATTGACACAATGGGTTATCTATAGGATATGGTGAAAGTATTAGAGGATGACTAATGCATCAAAGAAGATCTAATGAAGAAAATACACTAATCCTTATCCTCCTCAATATCTTCCTTGCCTCCTAGTCTACTTCTTGGAGTAGCCATGGTAAAACCCTAGGGAAAAGAAGAAGCCTTAGAGAGGTGCGCCTCCTAGAGAAGGTGACGGCTGTTCTTTAGGGAGAGAGGAGCAGTCCTAGGGAAATCCAAATAAAACTCATTCTTATAGGGCAAGACTTAGATGGGTTAGCCCATCCGGTTCTCATATCCCAAATTAATTATTATTACTACCTGCTGCTTAATTCATAATTAGAATTTTTAGGATACTAGTTATGTGCCCGTGCGTTGTAAAGGATAAAAATATCCTATAAGTTATACCATATAAAGTACTAAAATAATAGTACTATCGATTCTTATTTTTTTAAAAAAGTAAGAGTAAAGTCCATTACCGGTCCTTAAACTTTTTATGCTGTGTCATCCCGGTCCATAGACTTTTAAAGTATGTCATCCCGGTCCTTAAATTTTCAAAGTGTGGCAATATCGTATGTAGTTGTAGCAGTGAACTTTTTATGCTGTGTCATCCCGGTCCATAGACTTTCAAAAGAAATTGCCACACTTTGAAAGTTTAAGGACCGGGATGACATACTTTAAAAGTCTATGGACCGGGATGACACAGCATAAAAAGTTTAAGGACCGGTAATGGACTTTACTCAAAAAGTAATGCCACGATTGAACTACAGTACAGAACTAAGCAAGCACCATAGATGAAATCATGAAATAGCTGAAGATTTGCTCATTACAATCAGATAAGTTGTGAGATGGGTCAGAAACAGAGCCCAATTCATTTTAGCCCAGTGAGTTGCAGCGGAGTTGGAGCAGTGGTAAGCCATCTTTGCACAGTACTACATTATAATATACCAGATTTTTAAAACAACAAAATAGCATACCGGATTGAAGCAGGTAGAAGCAGATTCTATAGCAAATAATACTACAAGAAAAGAAGAGTGCCAGAATGACATATACTGACCTCCCATTGAACAATACATCAAACCAACAAGCAAGCCCATGCACCCTAGTGCCAACAGAGGCTACAAAACTCAGGAATTTCAATCTCACAAAGCTCCTCTTCCTAAAAAAGAGATAAGGATGGCATTTTGCACAAACCAAAACAACTTCCAGAATATTTACATGTAATTTCAATCTTATCCCCAGGAGTGCATCTTTACCTTCGTGCTAGTAAAATCAAGTGTATGATACGTAGGTGGAGAAATCAATAATCTTGGATGGAATGCATCCGCCATAAGCTACATGAGAATTGCACAAACATTTAGATTTGTCAAGACGAAATAGTCACACAATTAACAATTCTCGCTCTTTTACCATATAGCAAGAGGCCTGTGCGTTGCCACAGAATTCAATAAAAGGAGATGACTAATTAAGCTGATACACAATTGGGGAAATCCTGAACAAACACAATTGATCTGTAATCAGATTGAAAATTCGTCACTATGAAGCAAAAATGGCTGAGAAACAGACGCTTGCTTAAAGTTAAATTTGAACAGACCACAACAAACTGACAGTCTTCCAACCGGAATGTGTTTTTCCCTATTCCATCAACCAAGCAGGGCTACAGTAATCAGTTAGGAATTCTTGCAGCACTGCATCTCAGAAATCATTATGAAGTAGAGTTTGTAGTTTGTACCAAGAGCAAATAGACGAGAACCAGGGAGCCATACCAAGCATACGATGTCTGAAATTCTCAAATAGGCTAACAATAAAAGGGCACGATGTCCCTTTGGCTGAAGCAGAAGAATATTAAGTAGATAACCTTTCTCAAAATATGTCAAGTAATAAATTAACACACTACTACTTCAGATAACACATCAACTCGCAAAAATTAATTAATTCTAAATATTTGAGGAACATAAAATCACTGGAGAATCATAACTACCACGCAGCAACAAGTGTGATCAAGTACCACGGTTTGTTAGTCAAAGCATGACAGATTGCATATACATACATACATACATACATACATACATACATACATACATACATACATACATACATACATACATACATACATACATACATACATACATACATACATACATACATACATACATACATACATACATACATACATACATGTGTGTGTGGGGGGGGGGACATATCTAGTGCTAATGGCTATTTCAGTGATAAGGTGCTGATGACGATATGGACTATCCGATCTAGATTGTGTGGCTTATATGGAGGTGGGTGGGAACCCCATCTCCACTTGATGGGTTTTTGTGAAAAGCGCAGGGGGTTTTCTATAAATGCGATTAAGTGGGATGGGTTTCCACCCACCTCCATCTGAGCCACACAATTTAGATCGGACGGTCCACGTCACCATTAGCACTGAAATAGCCATTAGCACTAGATATGTTCCATATATGTATGCGTATATATGTGTGTGTGTATACATATATATGTACATATATATATATACATATATATGTATACATGTATACACACACATGTATACGTATATATAAATATACAGATGTATATATGTAATGCCCTCGACATCATTTCGGTGTTTACGGAAGTTTTATCGAATCCGCGGAGATTTCTTTTTCTTCTATTGAATCGTGAAGGCGAGTGTGGGTTGTGGGTTTGTCTAAAGTAAATAAATAAAAGAGGGGGTTGGTGGGCTGTCCAGAGATGGAGGCCAGGCTTTTCCACCTCCCATCTTGGGCCCAAGTCAGCCCCTGAGGCCCAGCCACTCCCCCTTGGCCCAGCCGCACCTTTTCATCTTTTTTCCCCCTAACCCTAGGCCCTCTCTCCCCCCTTGGCCGCCACCCCCCACCCCCAAGTTGCACCCCCACCCTCCTGGCTCCCTTGCTGCATTGCTAAAAAGAAAAGAAGGGGAAGGAAGGAAAGGACAAGAAGAAGAAGGGAAGGGAGGAGAGGAGAGGAAGGAGAAAGGAGGAAAAGATTTCTCACATGGGCAACCTAGGTTTGTAATCCCCACCTTTTCTCTCTGTTTTTAGGATGATCTTAGGACTTTTGGTTCGTCGTTAGAAGGGGATGATCTAAGGGAAACTGTCAATTAGCGATTAATCAGTGTTCTGCGCACAGTCAGATCGGGCAGTGTGTCTGTTCGGGTGGTTTAGGAGGACAAAATGATTTTTCCTGAGGAACCCAAACACGAAAGTTGTAGAGGATACAGAGATCTAGTTTATGTAATTTGTTCAGAATTTTTTGACGTGGGGTTTGGGCGTAACAGGGGATTGAAGTCGACTGAGCAGCAGAGCTGGATTCAGAATCCAGTTTCTGATCGTGGACTGATTCAGAGGTCCTAATGAATTTTATGAATTAACTCATAATAATGAAAGTGGTAGATAACATCTAGAACTAGCTTCTGGCATAATTTTATAATTTTTGGAACAGTGTGCTGTCGGTGGTGGTCTGTGGAAGTTGCTGGACAGAACTCGAAGGCAGAGTCTGTTCTCTGTTTTCTAGTGAGAATTACGCCCTTTAAATGACATAATAAAATTATAGTGTCTTCATGAAATTTTTAGATTTTGTTCTTAAGATTTCAAATATGTTAGTTTCGTTGTTGTTTGATTAGAAGATTAAAAGATACGGAAAAGACAAGTAGCGCTGCTGTAGAGAATAGAGTATGGGAACAGCTGTTTGAGAGGGAGTTGCGGGTTTTGGGCGTAGAGACGTTTACATCTCAGTTGTGAATATTGTATTATGGTTTTGTACTGAGTGGTGCCTTGTGAATAGGTGGCTTTGCTCCTGACCGTGCTTGATCCCTTCGCTCCTTCGGTAGATGTAAGTATAATGATGGATACAATAGATGTTATAGAATGTCAATGTTTGATATATATTATGAGCAATTGTGTATTCATGATTGTGATGAAGGTGTATTTGGGTAATGTTCATCGTTGTTTGAATGTTATGAAGTTCATGAGTGTGAACATTGTAGTATGATTAGGTCTTCCTTGTGCAAAGTTGTTGTGGATGCATGTTTTTATTAAACTGAGACTTTCATACATATGCATCATATTGGCCTTTTGAAGTCTTAGTCATGTGATGACCAAGCAGCTGCTAAGGTCCCCGTCATGTTGATGACGGGCTAAAGTTCCCCATACTTGAAGAGTATGGGCTTGGGTCACCATACTTGCGGAGTATGTGATGAGGCGATGGTGTCCCGATCTTCCGATAGGATGATAACTATCGATTTTGGCGGAGGCGACCCTTGCGATCCGACTACAACCGAACGACGTCGTTTGCGCCTTAGCAATCGCTGAACCACACTCCAAGTTGTTATCAACCGTGCCAAGAACGCGGTTGACCTGACCACGAAGGTCTATTCCTGCATGCAACCGAAGAACACGCAAGAACAAGATAACAAGCAATCTGAAATTGCAAATATTTCTATTAAAATCAAAAGGTGGGATTCCGAAGGCTGTCTTGACAGGTGGTCGTCCGACACAACTGAAGAACAGAAGTTTGCATAATAGCTAAACCTAAACTCAACAAAATCCAAGTCCTAACAAGGGAGGCGGCGGCTCCTTTATAGGGAGAACAACCAGGAGGGGCGTCCAAAGTGCATGCTCTAGGGTTACAAGGCCCATGGGCCCAATTGGTGGTGGCGCAGCACCCTTTTGACTCGGACTCAAAAACCAATGTGGATTGTTTTGATGATTGCCGCCGGCTCGGATGGAATTTGAAGATGAGGTTGGATCCGTTGGAAAGTAGACTTCATAAGCTTTCCATGAAGTACAAGAACGTCCCAAACGGAGTCCGTATGAGAAAGTTACGTTCGTTTCAACTTGCACCATTGCAGCAGTCCGAATCTGATTCCAGTACGTGACCAACACAGACTCTTTTGAAGATTGCGGCTGTCTCGGATAGAATTTGAAGATGGGGTTGAATCCTTTAGAAAGTAGACTTGATAAGCTTTCCATCAAGTCCAAGAACGTCTCAAACGGAGTCCGTATGAGAAAGTTACGTCCGTTTAAACTTGCACCATTGCAGCAGTCCGAGTCTGATTCCAAAACGTGTCCAACTCGAATTCGTGCTTGACTTGGTCTCAAAGTGACGTGGTGACCTCCATTATTCCTTCCATGCATGTCCAGGACTCCATGTCCCTTTCCTTCATCCTTTCCCAAATTCCTAAGCACAATTAAATCACTTGTATTAGGTAGCGGTCTATTCTCAGTAACATATGAAGGCTGAAGAAACGAATTCACCTTTAGTTCAATCTTGATATTGGGCGCGATTGTCGTATGTGTTTGTGGCGTGGTCACATCATCCTCCCCTTCTTGATAGAAAACCGTCCTCGGTTTTAGCATATGTGTAGCCTCACGTATTGCATGATCTTCATCATAAATCTCGGTACATAATAACAAACGCAACAAACTCTCATTATGTAATATCATACGTTCTTTATCACACAAAGTAAAACCTTTTTGAAACGAGCTCACCTTATAATTTAAGTGATGCGTAGGAGGTCTTGTAATTGGAACAACAAGCATAGCAAATATGGTTGTATCCATAGGGGTCGTGTCCTCATCATCCTCCCCTTCTTGAAAACAAAGCCGTCCTCGGCTTTTGATAAACTGAAAGTATGGTAACAAAGATGCCAAGGTGTATGCATGGTATATGTATATGTCATCCGTTTTAACAGTTCTTCGTTGTTGCACAATTAATATTATAACACAGCAGCAATCATAAAAGCTCATTGTATTATTAACCCAAAAGTAATCATATATGTTAATGAACAAATCAAAATTTCTCACACAGTAATTATCGCAACTTGTTTTGCAAATGTAAGTGAAGCATTTATGCAATTCAAATCCTTGAAGTTGTAAACTTGTTGTGGTGGCACATATAGGCAAAGCTACAACTTTTGGAATCAAACAAAGTTTATCCATATAATCAGATTTCAATTGAGCAATAGCAAATTCATCTAGTAAGGGTGAAAATATTTGCAAGTTCTTCCATACATCAATTTCATTATTCAGATTGCCAATGTTAGATGGTTCAATAAGAGAAGAACACATAGGCATTGAATGATCCCTAAAATTTATTTTTCTTTCATAATGAACAAGATTGAGCATACAAGAGTTGTTGTTCAAAACAACAAGCTGCAATTCATCCATGTGGTCACAAGTTATGCATATTCGATATACAAGAAATTGATTTCCTACACCATAATCTCCAATCAAATTAAACTTATACCCAGGGGTGTAGGCACTAAACAAGAATTTTGAACATGTAAGTTCAGAAACTTTCTCCAAAGCATGTGACAATTTCATAGGAAGATCCAACATGATGTAACATAATGAATTGGCAGGAGAAATTCTAGTTAAAACTTCTTTATGTCTAACCAAAGCCACATGATCATTGTATGTGATTAATTCATCACATGAATCACTCAAAACAGTAGGCAATTCAATTATTTTTTGACAAGGTGCACTCAACGTATTCTCAACACTCAAATCAATGCAGTGTGAATTCTCTACTTGAAATATGGGCATGTCAGAATTGTCTTCCACTAAGTTTTGCTCTAAAATAGCATGAACGGTGCATAATTGTTGTTCTTCACAAGCATACTCACCGTGAGTGATGATAGCACCATGATCTTTACCTTTTTGGCTCCCCTCAGATGATGTAGGTGCATCCATCTCCTCATCTTCGTTCTCAACGAATGGAATCGATGGTTCAATCAACTCATGCTCCTTTTTGACATAGTTCTCAACTGCCTGCAAGTTGTTAGTCACAGAAAAAGGCACAAACATGGGTTTGCTCTCATGTTTCTTATCATCAAGCACTCTCAATTTCTTCTCAATCTGACGTTCAACATTACATGCAAGTATAAACAAATGAGGGAGAGAATTATATTCTTTGTGAATGAGAAGGTCCTGAATTTCTTTATTAAGGCCACGTAAGAATCTATTCTCTGTAGCTTCAGCATGTTCCTCTAAGCCACAACGCAACAAAAGAGCTTTCAATTCTTCATAGTATTCACTTACAGTTCTCCTACCTTGTTCTAAACGTTGCAATCTGTTTAACAAGTCACGTGAATAATATGAAGGAACAAATGTAGATCTCATCACTCGTTTCAAAACATTCCAAGTTTTAGGTACATGTGGTAGTCTACATTGTTTCCTCCACCAAAATAATGCGAAATCAGTGAATTCACTAGTAGCAGCCCTAACTCTTTCATCATCAGGAAAATCATAGCATGCAAAATTTCCATCTAATTGTATTTCCCAATCAAGATAAGCTTCAGGGTCATATCTACCAGCAAATGGCGGAATTGTAAACTTGGCATCATCATCACATACCTCTCTTGTTAACCTACCTGTGCCTTGTTGATTTTGTCGAAGTCGACAACGGTCGTGATCATTGGATCCCTCAATTCTGTTGTTGATGGTGGTGAGGGTCTTATTAATACGATCCAACAAGTTGTTGGTCTCACAAAAATTGCTACAATGTGATCTTGAACCTGTCATGGTTAGTAGAAAACAAGGAAATACACTAGAATTATGTAAGTCCCTATAAACTACTAGGAGGTGGAGCTTCGCAAGTCACACATCTCTCGAACTCTTACCAAGATCTTACAAGTTCTTACCAATGCAAAACAGGTGGTGCAACTGGTGGCTGGTTCGTGATAACTTAACTCAAGTGATGAGTATAGCGATTGCAAGGTACAGCGAGACCTGTTCGGTTGTAGAAAAGTGGAGCTTGGATAGGCTATGTATTTTTTAGCAAAGGAAAACAATCAATTAATTTCAGAAATTGCACAGAATTGAATTATAGTTCGTATCTAGCACTTAGCCTATGTTGCTGATCAACCAAAGATGGAAGAAGGCTAAAATAAGTGTATGGCAATGTATGGGAGTGGTAAATACAAGATAATTCGATCGAGTGCAATCTGGAATTGAAGAACACAAGGATTGTTCCAAAACTTGGAAACTGAAGATTTCTGTCCACTGGACAGCGCGTCGGTATTTCGGCCGTAACTTTTTGTCAGTTGCCTTTTTTTCAATGATTCTTTTTTTCTCCGTTTTCTGACGGCTTTGTCTACAACTTTTGTTTTTGGGCCAAGGTCTGGAAACCGACCTAAAAATTCGCACAAAATTCACAAGTGCCGACTGTTGCAGATTCAATCTGGAATTTTGGGTCAACTTCCACCACAGATATCTCTTAACTGCCTTGCTGGAATGACGTGAAATTTTACAGATAGATGGATGATAAATTTTTGAATCTAATGGCGGTGGTCTCACTCAAAAATAATCTCGGAATCAAAAGATATGGCGTTTTTGGTGGCGGCTGCAGAGAAAGGACAGATCAGCCGAAATTGGAATTAGGGTTTGGGGTGGGGGAATTTTTTTTTTATTTGAATTTTTCTTGGAACAAAGATATGACCAGCAACTAGACAAAGCTAAAACGGACACAAATTCAATTTAGCAAACCAAAACTAACAGATTGAAAAGCACAACGGGGTTTGGACAGCGGAGATTAACTCTTTTTGTGGGGCAATTTTTCTGGACTATGGGAAATAAAAATCAATCTACTAACTAAGGATACAAGAAATTCCTACCGGTCAACTGAAGCTCTGATACCAACTGATGAGGCGATGGTGTCCCGATCTTCCGATAGGATGATAACTATCGATTTTGGCGGAGGCGACCCTTGCGATCCGACTACAACCGAACGACGTCGTTTGCGCCTTAGCAATCGCTGAACCACACTCCAAGTTGTTATCAACCGTGCCAAGAACGCGGTTGACCTGACCACGAAGGTCTATTCCTGCATGCAACCGAAGAACACGCAAGAACAAGATAACAAGCAATCTGAAATTGCAAATATTTCTATTAAAATCAAAAGGTGGGATTCCGAAGGCTGTCTTGACAGGTGGTCGTCCGACACAACTGAAGAACAGAAGTTTGCATAATAGCTAAACCTAAACTCAACAAAATCCAAGTCCTAACAAGGGAGGCGGCGGCTCCTTTATAGGGAGAACAACCAGGAGGGGCGTCCAAAGTGCATGCTCTAGGGTTACAAGGCCCATGGGCCCAATTGGTGGTGGCGCAGCACCCTTTTGACTCGGACTCAAAAACCAACGTGGATTGTTTTGATTATTGCCGCCGGCTCGGATGGAATTTGAAGATGAGGTTGGATCCGTTGGAAAGTAGACTTCATAAGCTTTCCATGAAGTACAAGAACGTCCCAAACGGAGTCCGTATGAGAAAGTTACGTTCGTTTCAACTTGCACCATTGCAGCAGTCCGAATCTGATTCCAGTACGTGACCAACACGGACTCTTTTGAAGATTGCGGCTGTCTCGGATAGAATTTGAAGATGGGGTTGAATCCTTTAGAAAGTAGACTTGATAAGCTTTCCATCAAGTCCAAGAACGTCTCAAACGGAGTCCGTATGAGAAAGTTACGTCCGTTTAAACTTGCACCATTGCAGCAGTCCGAGTCTGATTCCAAAACGTGTCCAACTCGAATTCGTGCTTGACTTGGTCTCAAAGTGACGTGGTGACCTCCATTATTCCTTCCATGCATGTCCAGGACTCCATGTCCCTTTCCTTCATCCTTTCCCAAATTCCTAAGCACAATTAAATCACTTGTATTAGGTAGCGGTCTATTCTCAGTAACATATGAAGGCTGAAGAAACGAATTCACCTTTAGTTCAATCTTGATATTGGGCGCGATTGTCGTATGTGTTTGTGGCGTGGTCACATCAGTATGGGCAATTGGTCCCTGTACCAGATGGTACAGGCATGGGTGTGCATTGACGGATGCACACTTTGCATTACTGGTAAAATGCAAAAGGGAAAGAGAAAAGATAAAGATCTTGTTGAGCATATTGCATAGCATGTGTTTGTAAAGCAATTGTTGGGTGTTTCTTATGGAGTTGTGTTCATGTATGGTATTGTTACCGTTTATTATATTTGCTGAGTCTTGGACTCACCCTTGTTGTTTGTTGTGTTTTAGGTACCTTTATGAGATCGGCATGCATGGGGGAAAAGAAGTATTAGTCTTGTTGCACTTTTGCACGATCTACCCACAATGGAAAGAAAGAAAAAATTAATTAGTAGATGAATGAATTACTTTTAGTACTTTTATGACTATAGCTTGCTAGAAGTAAGCTGTAATAAACGATTAGAAGATTCAGGATGCTCATGATTTATACCTTAGATGTTAATTGCTATGGATGTCGTAGCAACAAATAGCCAATTTTGATTAGGTCTTGATTACATTACCATTTGATTTATCTTTATTTAATAGAACTGTTTGTTGAAAATTCCGACCTAGGTAACTACACAAAGGAGGTTCTACTGATATTTTGGTGAGGTGAATGTAGTTTGTCTTTGTTTCATTACTTAGTTAGGTAGCATTCCAGGCCATGGTATGACTGGGGTGTTACAGTTGGTATTAGAGCGGGCTGTAGGTCCGTGGTTAATGAAATATTAATTTTGACATACTAAGCACTGTAGGTGAGAATGGGGTTTGCGTTGCATCTACGTTTCCGTCGATTATCATAGTTGAATGTGTGCTTAATGTTTGACTTTGTACTTGTTAAGAGATGATCTTTTGTGCTTATGATTCGATTATATGAGTCATTTATTTTTGCTATATACTTTTTTCCACATATAAAAGAAGCATTACACAAATTATGTTATAAAAAGTGGACTTGGATGAAGTTTTTCATGGAACTCACTTTGGAGTATCGTATAATCATTGTTAGAGTATACTTGAAAGGATAAAATGGTATAACAACATCATTTAAGCGGTATATAACAAGTAGAAGTACGTACTTCCAAGAGTATGGATAAAGCCGCCATATGTTGTTGCCCCCTCCTCTGGTCCTCGGCTGACAGGTTGCTGGCCTCCTGGCAGGATGCCGCTACTCCCCCCGATGCTCCCCTCTCTGCAGCTCTTGCCTCTACTGCCCCACTCCCCTTGGTTCTCCCCTTAACTGCCATCTTCGGACCCCTAGCCTAGATCGACCTCCACTAGCTTTGGGCCCACTGTCTTGACTCCCCACCGGTTAGATCCATGCCAATCAGCCATGGTTCCAACTTCAGTCAACGGGATTCGACTCTCCTTACTCCCTCTATTTCTATCCCCCTTCTAATTTACTTTCAATTTTCTTTTTGCTTTTGATTTGGCTTCTGATTGGGGATTTATTTCTTGATTTATTATGATTTGTGTGGTGGATTTGAATACTCAAATTTGGTGTGATGTAACGGGGCTTGGGACCTTCCATTCGCTGGGGAGTACGAGGAAGTTGTCAGGTGCTCATGGGTGGTCAATGATGGGTACTATCGACGCCACGGTTAGCTCTCCCATTGGTTATTCTACTCCCTCTGGTCCTTTTCTCCTATACTCTATCCTAGTTGTAGATACTACTTGCTCTACTATGGTGCATGTGCATATGGAGCCGCATGTGCATGTGGTCCTGCAATATGATGCCGACAATGGTGGGGAAAATGTAGGGTACCTTGATTGATATTTGTCAGGTTCTATTTGGTACAATCTGTGCTCCCCTCCTTTCCCCTTGCATGCATGTGGCTTTTCTTCTCCCCTTCAGTGCCTCCTAGTCCCTGCTCCTTTTGTTCTCTGATGTTTCCTTCTCCTCTTGGCTCGTCTCCTTCTCTTCAGTGTTGCCTCCTTCTCATGTTCTAGTCGCTGCGGTTCACTCCTTCATCTTCTTGTTCCCTTGCTTCACTTGGTTGGATTAGGGGAAAATGTGTGTGGATCTAGAGGTGGCTATGAACCCGGTGCTGGATGGCTCTGGTGACCATCTCTCTCTCCCCTGTGGTCTCTCACCGGTCTTTATCTTTTTTGCTTGTGCACTGTGTGAGTTGGTTTGTGAAAGCTTACAGTTGTTATTGGTGTGTTATGTACTCCAGTAAATTATTTTTATTGGGATTGGCTGGTAGTAAAAAATATGTTCGAATTGATTTAGATTTGTTTTCACGTCGAATGATGAAACTCTATAGCTGTGAGAGGTGTCGATTGGCTATGGACAGTCTGGTATCTCAATGAGCTAATCGCCCAATACTATTTTCCTAAAAAAAAGGGTTCTCACGGCAATGTTGGCTTTACTAATTTGGTTGATTTGGTCTTCTCTATTTCTGGTTATTGACTCTCCCTACAGGTGCTTGACCCGGCTACTACAAATCATGCCAACTCTAATAGTCTCAAAAAAGCTCATCAATTATGATTGTATGGAGTTGTATTTATTTATGTGTATGGACACATATGTGTATTCTTTTGTATGCACGTAAAGCGTGTGCGATTGTAAAGTTTGTGAGTTGAAGTGTATTATTTGTGGGAATAAAACTTGTGAATATATTCATTTATTCAGTGTTCTGATATTGTAATTTGTTTGATACATGTTTATAACAACTTAATCACCTTGTAATTTGGTCATCAGTTGTTGAATTAATTTCATTTAATTATTTAATTCACATGTTAAAGTTAATTAAGGATGCAGGTGTTTCATTCGATCACACCGCCATTAGCATGGCCTCTGCATCGGATGTCGACCCACCCGAGCCCAGGTAGAGGCACCACCTCGTTGCGCCAGGAGCCCGCATTGCGGACCAAGAACGCTCCTCATGTGGCCACGAACGACAGTGAGACTGTGTCGAGAGCTCCTTCAGTTGGTCCTTCGCTGTCCGACCACCCAACCTGCTGCCCGGCGGCATCGAGGAGGCCCCGAGGGATACTCCGATCTGTCGCTCGATGGCAACGACTATAATCATCTATATTTTAAGAAATTTTATTGTCGCTAGTGCTATTTAGCCCCCTCATAAAATATAGTTATATTATAGAGGTTGTTTGATCCCCTCATTCCTTAATCTCACTCCGCCCCTAGTTGGCACTTCCACGATCGATGGCCCTCGTGTTTCAGGCTGCGTAATTAGGAAATGCGTGTAGGCGATCTTTTGCAATTTTTTCAGTTTGTATGCGTGCAGCTTTGTTAGCATCCTTCCCCACTGTAGAGAAGGAGAGGGCTAATCTGTTTGGAACAAAAAAAAAAGCAGTATATCTCCTTTTGAATTCCCATGAAATCTTCGCGTTTGAAATAAGTTCTAAGGATCTGGCTCTAACTAAGAGGGAACCATTACGTAATTTTTTTCAGAAGAGATGTCATCTTGTTTGTATCAAATGTGTGGACCTCGTTTGTCAGTAAAATATCATTTTCTTAAGAGAGATGGCTTCGGGCTTCGACGATTGGCTTTTGACTACAAATGTACTATATCGATTGCTAGCTTTTTTGAAATTAATAAATTAGAAATAATAATATGAGAAAAAGATAAAAAAAAACACCGTTATATCGTCACGGACAATGAAAAGGAATAAAGAGAGAAAAAAAAAGTAAAAAAACCAAAAAAACTGAAATTAAAAAACCAACATGTTTTAAATAGCTTCTGATCGAAACTATTTGAAACAGGGCCTTTGGCCATCACCATTGCCCACCAACACCCTCACAATAACATTGATCCCTACCAATAGTCACCAACCGCTAACAGCACATCGGTGCCCCCAACACAAAGTATTTTTGCGATTTCTGTAGCAATTAAAATTCTTGACCTAAGCCGCATCATCACTACTCTCTCATGTAGTTGTAAAGCAATAGCCATCTACTAGCGCTCGGGCATGATTGACTAGTGGTGGCCAATGGGCCATCCCAGGCCGGCATGGTATGGCATGGCCCGGCGACGGCACAACCCGTTAAGGCACCCAAATAAACGGGCCATGCCGTACCGGCCCACAGGCTATGGTCCGAGCCCAGGCACAGCCCGTGACCATGCCATGCTGGCACGGGCACGGTTACGGCTTAACGGGCCGTGCCAGCCTGATCGGCCTGTTAAGCCGGGAAAAGGAGAAGAAATTCAAAAAATTATAGAAAATTAAGAAAAAAAATTGTAGAAATTTAAGAAAAAAAATCAGAAAAATTATAGAAAATTGTAGACATAGTTAATCATCAAGATAATTATTTTAATGACATAATGAGCATTATTAACTTGTTAAATTATATGGAATGTCTACCTCATTAAAAACTTTACCAAATAAAAACTCAACTTGAGAAAAACCTTGATAAAGAAAAAAGAGTACAGCCTATAAAGCTCATTAGTGACTACATGTAAAGAAAAATATTGAAAATCCTATTTATTACTATCTAGATATAAATTCTCAAAAGATTCTTCTAAATCTCTATTCTCTACAGTATGTTAGAGTCTTGATTCAACTTGTTCCTAGTCTTTGATAGTCAGAAGGATTTCGACCATCTCGTTCGAGAGACTTGTTCGTTGCTCCTTGATTATTCTTCCAGATAGACTGAAGGCTGACTCCGACGAGGCTATAGAGATAGAAACAGTCAATACATTCTGCGCTAATATAGATAGCACTGGATATGTTATTTTCTGGGTTTGCCACCATAAGAGGATGTTCAACTCTTGCTCGAAACTGACGCTATCACTATTGAGATAGCTTGATAGGTCTCCAGTGCTTTGTCACCTTCCTCCTCCTGACTAATGTGTACCTGCACCTACACAAGAATCTCTAGAGGAAGAACCAAAAATCTTGCCATATTGCATAGTCCCCCTAGAGGTGCTAGGGGCTACCGGGGCTCATTCCAAATGTATGGTCCCAAACTTATTTTCATATTTCTCATATACCTCATATAATTTATCCTTAACTACTCTATATTATGTACAATAATCTAAACTGGTAGCATCACTTAAAAGTTGAAAGGATTGCATATCCTCCACCGAAAGGCTGAATTCGGAGAGTTGAAAATTGTAGTTCTCCATTGAATCAACTGCAAATTGAAATAGTAAAGAACAATTAACTTACTATTCAATCAACAAATAATAGAAAAAAAATAAAATAAGACAGCACTATTACCTTTTGCAGCTCTTAGAAAATTCTTTGAAGATTTTTGAATTTTTTGAATTTCGCACTAATTTTGCCAAATTTACGCAAACACTGCCAGATTTTTCACAGCTAAACACAGATATGAGAGTGACGTTTGACGTGTGGAAAATGGAGACTGGATGCCCCCTATTTATAGAATAAATTTCATTTTTTTTTGAATTTTTTGCTATTTTTTTGAATTTTTTAGATCCAAACAGTCAAAAAATGGCTACATTAGCCGGGCCGGGCAGTGCCGTGTCGTGCCACGCCAGCACGACCCACGGCTCAAACGGGCCGTGCCATGCCGGCCCAGCGGGCTGTGCTCTTGGCCCAAGCATAACCAGTTAGCAAAACAGACCATATCATACTCGGATCAGGCTAACAGTATCAGGCTGTGGGCCGGTACGGTTAAGCCTGATCCACTGGACAGGTATATAATTGACAAAGGTGCGGGAACCACCTAACCGGGAATGAAATATTTGACCCACTCCCACTCCTTCGCACTAGCCAACACATGGCAGTTTCTTGGCACGTACATGGCATGTAAGCATACCTCTCAAGATGCCCTAATTTATGTTTTTCATGACCTTGGATGCATGTGCATATTATTGGTCCGTTTATTTCGGTTTGAGATTTTAACTTTTAGTTTTTAGTTTACTATTTCATGATTCCGTCTTTTCTAACAATTTGGATTTTTTACTTTTCTTTTTTTTCCGTATTCATTGCATTATCGGTCATGAGCTAACCTATTTTTTCTATTTTTAAAATTTTAAATTTAATTACGCTAAATAAGCTAACTACAGTATAAAATAAGCTATAAATCAAAATATTTTAGCCGAACTAAATGACCCCTAATACACTGACATGTTGTATGTCTATCTCCAAAAACCAAAGGCATCTCCAACCCATTGTCTCTGTCACTGTCTTTGGCATACTCCAAATTATCTAGTATCTACCAACAACTTTATAGGGAGCTTGTTCTCTCTAAGCGTTGGCCACTAGCCCACGATTTTATATATTTTTTAGTAAATTTCATAAAACCACGTTAACTTTAACAAAATATAGGACCAAAATGGCAAAGAAATGAAAACAGGGACAGAACTGAATGTTCTCTGTTTTTCTCATGCCAAATGAGCAGGACCTCAACTTAAAATTTAAGTCAACTTCAGAAAAGAGAAAATGCAAACACAGAGCAGTCTAGACTAAAATAGAAACAGAAAAAGCAAGGAAATCATTCAGCTGAACTTCTGAACCTAAACACCAAGAAGATGAAGAGTTGAGCAACCATTGAATCTGGTTGGGAATAGATTTTGATTCCCTAATCATATGGCCCAAAGCTCTCAACCCTAACAAGAATATAACCTCTAATCCGAGAAGAAACCAAGAGCTCATGACTCCTCCGCTCACAAAACCCTAGAAATATGAAAACATAAGAAAATGAGGCGCTTGACTGAGAGAAAAGAATACCCTTTGATTCTGCCTTTTGCTCTCAGGAATGGACTGGCCAAAGAGCCTTGAGGATATTCCTAGTTCAGAGCAACATCTCAGGCAAGCCAAAGGAACCAGAAAATCAGAGAATAAGCATCAACCAGAAACTGAAGAAACTAAAACAGAGCAAGACAATGCACTCATCAAATCAAAACACAGGAAGAACAACTCAAAGATTGAGGAGAAGACATGAATGATTGCATTAACTAAGAGTTTTACAGCCATTTCATACATGATTTCACATTCTGGGCCACTCTCACACAGTGACAACCAAAACTCAAGAACAGAACACACACCAACTCACGCAGACTCTCACACAGACAAGGGAGACAAAAGCAAACACAACTCTGCACTCCCAACCACTCCTCAATTGAAAAATGAAAAAGAGAGACACCCCACTACCAGTGCACACCCTCCTAACTTAAAACCGAATCCGCTTCCTCTTTGTAGCCTTACGCATTTACCAAAATGCTACTCCTGCAACTTCCTGGAAGCTTTCTCATTTCTTGTTGTCCAAGCCTTGCAGGCACCTTGATCCCTCGCTGTCTTTGGCATCTCCCGACCACTTTGACCTCAGCACCGCCTGTGCCTAGTCCGGCCATCTCATGCCTCGCCACGACTTAGCTTCAAAGTCTTGTATCCATCCCAGACAAGAAAACATCACATAGCACCGCTCAAAACAATATAATCATACATTAACATCAGTAGAAAGTACTAAAACACGGAATAACCCAACGACCGGTCGAAAAGAAGAACAGGCGTCCCAAGCACGTCCAACCGCATTCGACCAGGTTCAATCGTACTAGACTGCGCCAAGTACTGACTTGGCGCGAACCAACCAAATCAAACTCAAACTTTCTAGAACAAGTGTCAATTACTCATCACAAATATGGGGTCACATCCACATGGTCTCTCACAAAACTATCATAAAACCACACTTTTAAAGATCAATTCCACAAAACCACACTTACGTTTCAGCAATACCGTCATATGCAGCACGCCTAACATCCCAAACCCACTTATCAGACCAATAGGGCCATCCTATTTCGTGCTACTTCTACGCACTGCATCCCGCTTTGCGCCACTTCTACATGCCTAGCCTCCCGCAACACCTCTCAAACTTGGTCAATGGGTTTCATGAGGAGCCCAAATTCTTTGGTCAGCCCCATGACGATATGAAGTCATGCTAACAAGTCAGGTTAAAAGTGCGCCTGGGATGACCTTGTTAATTACCTCCATGTAAGCAAATGGAAATGGAGATGACCTTGTTAGTTTGATAAGTAGGCCCAGGATGTCAGACCAATTACATATGACAACATATGTTAAAAATGCAGTTTTATAAGACATTATGCGAGAGTAAGTGTGGTTCAGTGAAACTAAAGCTTAAAAGTACAGTTTGGTGATAATTTTGTCAAATAAAGCATGGTTTTACAAAATTTACTATATTTTTTCAGCCAGTCTTGGTTCACTTGTCAATTTTTTTACTTTACCTTCAACTTCAAATACTCTCTCTCCATTCTCTCCCCTATGTTGATTCCTCGTGTCACCACGGTTAGATTAGTCGCTTATGATGGCAGATTTCTCAACCAGTGATTCCCAGCCACCTCCCCCACTCAACCTTGTTGTGCATTTGCCTTTTTCCTCTCCACACAACTTCATGCCCTCGTTGATTCATCTAATCCTCAATTGCCTTTGTGGCAATCTCTCTAGGAGCCACCCATCGACTACCTCCTATCGGGCTTGGGAGCCCACTTTAAGCCTCCCCAAGCCTTCGAGGCCGCCTCTTTGTCTTTTCACTACTTGAGGTCACCATCACAGTCGTGAAGGCTAGATATGGCACAACATCATTGAAATCAGGGCAAACCCATGTCCTAGTCATCCTAGTTTCCACCATGGAGATTAGGCCAGTTCTAGGTCGTCGCTGCCCAGTTGCCAAAGTCCATGTGAGTCCTCATTGCCGTTCTCGCCATCTTGGTTGTTGCCATATCCACCATTGTGTGGTCGACATCCAGATCAGGCCATGGGGGTCACATCCATCATCGCTATATATGGAGATCATCGAATTACCTTCCTCTCGGCTGCCTCTTTCATCCACCATGGGGGAGGGCAGGAGCTTGGAGGAAGATGATGGATGGGACCATGGACGCATCGAGGTGGTAGGCCATGGGCTGTGCCTGGACTGTGGAAGCGCAGGCCTATGAAAATGCGAATATCCTACATTCACCCTTGATAACCCTAACCATTGAACCCAAGCACCTAGCCTGCCGCGCCACACACAATCGAGCCGAGCAAGGGAGGAGACAGGAAGGCGGAGGAAAGAGCAAGTGTAGGTTGCAGGCAGTGGCACGATGCAGCACATTTGTCCTCGTTAGTGTTAAAAAAACCTAGAAGGTTACGGTGTGGGAAAATACTAGAACTATCTCTAGTGGGTTTAGACTATAAATAAAAAGGCCTATGTAATATGAGAAACGATCTGAACTCAATAAAGACTATGTTTTGGCATTCTCTCTCAATTGTGTCTCCTACTGATTGATCTATTGTGTTCTTGGTGATTGATTGCGTGGATTGCATTGCCGTTTGTCTATTCCTCAATGATTTCTTAACACATTATCAGTACAACTCACTCTACAAGGTGCACAGTATGCAAATCACGAATCAACCTACTACGCATTGCGTTTTATGTTTCAATCTAAATTTATTCTATATTCGTTTGCAATGCCATGTTAAGATCGATCTTGTTTTAATTGTTAGTAGTCATAGCTTGATCCGCAATCTACATATAAGATTTAGAATCTAGTAGATTGGTCATCTAGCTTCTAGATCGGATTGCATCCTTTGATTAGAATCAAGATCAAGATCAATTCAACGAAAAATTGTAAACCACCGTCGGCCGATAAACGGTCTTGGCCGTCGCACGGCCATCGCCTGACCTCGGTTGACACGACCGCCACCCGCCTAAAGATGCCGACTGCCTGAGGCCTGGTGCCTCTTCTTGGGTCTCGCTGCTGCATGATGCGCGCCACCGCTCGACAGCATCTGGAGACACCGCTTGCTGACAACCTAGAGCCATCGATTCCCGTGACAGTCACCTAAAGTTAGCCTGAAGCTGCTCCTGCTATCTCACATCCACACTCGAAGTCGGGGAAGCACACATAAGAGAGCGCAGGGTCCATATACACAGTCTGATTAGAGCAAGACCACTTTATCTTCCTGACCATCTTCAACTTTCCTAACCTTACATCTTTGGAGTAAAGGTACGAGAAGAGGATCAAAATTTTCGTTTTGAATTAATAGACAGAGGAGGGAAGTATTTGGGGGTAATTTGGTTGATATTAGCGTTCACTCTTGTGTTATTGTTTTGAATTCAAGGTAAGAGAACTCTAGAAGTAAAAATGGCTAAGGCAGCATTTGGATGAGAGAGAATCATCTAAGAGAGATAAGAATGAGCAGCATAACTTATATTTTTGGAAATAGTACCTTAAAGAAATATTTCTAGTCATGAAACTAACGGCCATGCTAAATAGGTCACGACCTGCAGTCGATATGCTCTGATACCATCCCTGTAGTACCCAGATTTTACAATTCGGATTCCTCTGTGTTTCTACCGCACTATTCCCTGGATCAGTAGATAGTGCTCACAGATTACAGTTCTGATTATCAAAGTGCATATTATGCGAAAGCGTAAATATATAATAGTAGACTTACTCATGGGCCGGTTAGGCCGAAATCAATAAACTGCAGCAGCGGAAGAACAAAGCACACAGGTGGGACCTTCAGGACATGCCCATAGGCAGCCAACTGGAGGTTCGCGACCTAGCCCTTGACATCTTCATCTTCTCTGCCATCATGTACAATCGTGTTGCTGAGGCGAAGTGTTCTGATCCCTGATTCTGGATTTGTTGTGAAAGCGAGTGTGAGCACAAACCACCGTGCTCCGCGAGCCAATACATAGGATGCAAATAAATAGTATGCATGGCTTATCAAAGGAGAGGCTCGGGTTATATTATTTGCCAAAAATTATTTTTAGTAGCATTATTATTATTTAATCATAGTATTATTATTGCAACCTAAACTCCACATAACGATTGCCATAATTGACTTAATCCACCGAAAATACACTTTCTATATTGTTTGCTGTCTAAAACTCCAAACAGCGAGTGACATCATTTAGTTAATCCACCGATCATACATTCATTGCTGCCTAAGACTCCAAGCAGTGAGTGTCATCCTTTATTCTAGATCCACCAATATCTTTTGTATTTTAAATTCCTAACAATCCAATCTTGTGGTTGCTAATCATCAACTCTTTATTTCTAAATTCCAATGATTAACTAACACCATTGCTTTTAAATCCACCGAAATCATTCGTATTCAATCCTTTTGTTATTGATCCAAAAATCATAATTCATTCTTCCAATAATCAATCTCATTTTCCATTATCTATTACTAACTAATTGTATACCTCCACCAAAGATATCAATGATCAAGTCTACGACTCACTAGTATACATCCACCGAGAATACACTTTATCAAGGTTGTAACCCAATAATTGTTATTATTCCCCCAATATTCTCAGAAATTCAATTCATCCATCTAGTATTTGATCCAATCCTATTAATCCCATTATCGCCAACTTCTTCCAAGAATTTATATTAGTTATCAGTGTTGTAATCCAACAATTATCTTTGCACTCCCTAATTCTCCGAAAATCATTTAAATCATCTTTCTAGCCTATATATTCATTTGGGCTCCACCAATTTATTTCTCCCAAAATCCGCACTATCATTTTCACCTTTATGAATCCACCAACAACTTTATACGGTTAACACAATCAACCATCCACTTTTCTTACGACTCTATCTATTGTTTCTGACATTTTACTTTGTGAGATGTATTATCATTATTCAGAAATATAATACATAGAAATTTCCTGAGACTTAGCAATTTTGAACAAAAACATAATGCGTAAGAGAATGCAATAATATTAGCGATCCAGATTCCATCCACCGTTACATGGCATCCGCACCTTATAGCATCTTTCAGCGTTATAGCCGCTTAACTTACCACTGGGACGACACCCAGGACAATTCAAATCAGGGCTTTCCACTGCCCTGCACTTTTTCATTTCCACCCACAAGGTTGTTTTTGAAACAGAACTATATCTGGTTAAGTTCCCATGTTCGCCCATGACCATGGGCACGGCTATTCGAATAGTTTTGACTCTGCAGAGTTTGTACACTTTCACCACAAGAGACAATCAACTCGTTGCCCCACACGATTCCTTAGTCATGTGGTTGAGCAGACCATCACAGTGACTTTTCAAGTATCTAGTCCCTTTTGTCATCTCACTTTATGGGCTTCTCCCACTTGCGGTGGGTCCCATCTATGGACGGGATGTTCTCCACAGTTACTAACGCAGCCGGGCTCCACTTCCCGCAATGCTTAGAACAGCTGGGAAACTTCACCCTCCACTTGGTGTCCCTTTAGGCCTCCCCTTGCCCTTGCGTATCCACTTCCATCCACTACCGGTGAGATGAGTCCGGGGGTTTCGATAAATTTACTTAGCCAAGTTGTGTTTTACAGACTTGTGGTTGTACTGATTTACACAGGAGGTCGTGACAAGATTCAGTCCTTAGTGGTATCTAGGCGGTTCTACCACTAACCCACTTGTGCATCCACTGCACCACACACACACCCTCGAACCATCCGTCCAGATATTTAAACAAGTTGGGGTTTTTGGGAACAGAAAATAATCATACCAACATATACCAGTCATTACCACCATGACTTCCCAAACCAATTTCTCATGATTAAAAATGATAATGATGCTTGGGGCACTTCAGTGTCCCCGAGTATCTATGCAGTACAAAGCATGGCGTATAATTAGGGACTTATTTTCGAAAGGTTACCATTATAATTTTTGCTAGGGCGACAAGGTTCACACATTCAATTATTCCAAAGGAGATTAATATTAATCAAGTTAGATAATGGGCATATAACTGGAATCTTGAATTAATCATGTATTTGCATATAAAATAACAGCATGCAATTTGATAATTTAAACAAAAATAATTTGCAGAAAATGTAGGATCAACATGATCAAAGTAACTCAACCATAAATCAATTATATGCATTATAACTTCTACTTTAATTTGGAGACCATAGCCTAAAGGTTTGTAGCTTAACGTTCACATTATCCTATAGGCAAAAGGGATCCTCCTAATTGCTAGGGCATAAAGATAATGACTGATTTCACAACAATTATCACTATGCAAGGGTTTAGGTTCTATTGTTTAGTCATTCTTTATTTACTAAGTTATCATTTCATGAGAGCATATCTTTAAACACATTCCTATTAAGCTTTTAGCTAATAAAGATTTGAAATAAATATTGAAGGCATATTATTTACTAGCATTTGATGATTATTCCATGGTTAAATGTTTAAGAAGCATCACTTATATACTAAATAAATTTTTGCATTACTTATGGGTTAATTTTTTATTTTTCCTAATTAATATCTCACTATACCTTAAGTTAGGAATTAAGATCTAATACAAAAGGTTAAAAGAATACTAGCTACTAACATGCAACTTTTAATCCATGATTAAATACTTATTAGGCTCCTTTATACCTTACATAAATTTTGCATCTATTCTAGACCTTTTTTTCCTAATTTTCCCCAATTTTTTCTGTGCTGTTATTTGCTAAAAAATGATTCAAAACGCTACCTCGGCGCTGCGGAGCGGGGGCTCGAACGCTGGCAGCCGAGGCGAGCGCCAGCGCTGATAACCAGTGTTCCTCTCGGTGTTACCTGACTACGGGGGGAGTGGGTTGTTGTTAAGCCGAGCGACAGCAGGGAGCGAAACAGAAGAAGCCGAAGGCAGGGTGCGGCCGGCGGTTGGCGGCCGGAGCGATGCCTGAGCTGCGGTGGTGCCGATGGGGGTGCCGGTGGGGATTGGGGAGCACGGTGGCGAGCTGGCAGTGTGCGGCGGCAGTGACTCGGGGAGGAGCTTCGGCGCCGGCGAGGTTCGGTCGACGGGGGGCTCGGCCACGGGTAGGAACAGCTCTGCCGTGCTCCGAGGGTGCTCGGGGAAGGAGGAATCGACCCGACGGTCTCGCAATCGGCGGCGAGCTTGTTGGTCGGCGGTGGGGAAGAAAGGTGGCGCCGGTGGTGAAGAGTGCTCAAAATTTCAATTGCCAGGAGGTGGAGGGAGTATGGAAGGTGGGGAAGGCGACGATGGGCTCGGTGGGTCTTATAGGCGAGCGGGCGGGGTCGGCATCAGGAACTCGCCCATGCGGTCGCGTCGGTAGCAGGCAGGGCAGCGGTGGCAGGGGCAGCGGCTGCGGTGAGATCTCGGGGATTCAGGCATGACCACACCGGGTCGGCGCTGCAACTTTTGCCGCGCACGTGAGCAGACGCGATAGAGTAGGCGAGAGGCCGTGTCGCGCGGCTTTGGCCAAAACGGAGAGGAGAAGGGGGACCCAGGTGCACGGGGAGAAGAGAGGAAGGGAATGAGGAGAGGAGGGAGGAGCGGTCCCGTGCGATAGAAGAACGGGGACAGGGCCCGCTGGCTAGAGGAAACGGTCGGGAGGGATAGGAAAAACGGGCCAGGCCGTTTGGCCGGCCGAATTCACTTCCTTTTTTTGTTTATGTTTGTGTATATAGCATTGATATTTTATTCATTTTTGCTAGCTCACATAATTTTCATATTCATATCTCCTTATTACTGAATTAATCTTTGCATGTGCACAATTTTGAAGATATATTTATATGGATATCTAATACTTCCATATAAATATTCATTTGGATTTATATTTCCCTATATTAGTAATTATGTTATTATAATACAAAGTAAGACTTTGTATTTTAATTCAGGGTTCTCCCTCCTTATACTGGATCATCTTTTCAGATTCATATTTAACATTTTAGTTTTTCTATTATTTGCATAATCCGTTTTTCGCATTACTAATGTTTGTCTTTATCTTTTACGAATTTATTCAAATTTTGGGATCTCAACCAAATTCAAGAAAACACCATAAAATCCAAATTCCAATAGAATATATTGCAAAAATAATTCAAAAAATTCATATTTTCAAATTTAAATTTTTAGGATGTTACAGCCTAGAAGAAAGGCGGGTGAGCCGTCACGCGCCTCCAAGGCCGCATAGACCGGCCGGCTCCGCCAACACCTCCTCGAAGTGCGACAGGTGAGATGCCAACTCCTCTAGTCTCTGGTGCTCAAAGCCACCGCTAATCAGTTCCTCGACCGCCTGCCAGACTCCACAAGCCCTCGGTCGTCCACCACCTCTCGGTCCTCCGGCCACCCAACGGGCTCCGCAAGCCACCAGCGCTTGAAGTCGCCGCCGCTTAGTTACCCAGCCACCGCCCAATGCCCTGTCGCCTATTGTGACCTGAAGCACGCGCGTCGGGTTAACTGCCACCGCCGATGAGGAGGCCGAGTGGGTAGGATTCTTTACCCCTAGCCACCTACCGTATGGGCTGCCGGGCCGGAGTGGGCCGAAAGGGGCCTGTTGTGGCTACGGGCCAAACAGAGAGAAGGGGGACTAGTAGAAGAGGAAGAGGAGAGCCATATCTATGGGAGAGTTGGTAAGAATGAGAGGATGTCCCCCCTCCTGCCCCTCCTGGGGGTTTATATACATAAGTGGGGTAGAATGGGAAATCCCCATTCTACCCCTTAGTACTTACAAAAGATGAGGGTACATTGGTATATTTACACTGGTATATTCCTCTACACTATTGGGCCTATTACATGTTAGACTAGTTGGACGATGTTGGACCGGAATGGCGACAGAGGGGGGTGAATGGCGCTCTCAAAAATTAAATTCGCCCCTCAAGAATCCACACTTATGCTTCTTCTCCAATAGCTATGGAAGCTATGAAGAAAGAAGAAAGGCACTACTGGAAGACACAACAAAAAGGCTAAACCAGAAGGAAACAGTCAAGAAAAAAAATAAATTCAGAGCAAGTCTGACTGCAAGCGATAGTACCACTGGGCCGAGCGGTAGTACCGCTGGGCCGAGCGGTAGTACCGCTGAGCGATAGTACCTCTCGAGGAACGGTAGTACCTCTCGAGAAAATCAGCAAACAGGATTTTCAGGAATCTGAGAAAATCGTAAAGATTCTTGGATTCTTGGCTTGGGAAACTTTGAGGATAGCTAGGGAACACTCCCAGAAGAATAAGCCAAGAACCAATTTCGAGAAACCATTCCAAGAAACAAGAATTTCAGATTTTGAGTAAAAGCCTGAAATCTTGCAAGAACCGAACCAAAAACCAAATTACTCCTCAACCTTTGATCTTTTGGCCATGAAATTTTGAGGATAGCTAATTAATAGAATTTGAACTCTCCATGCCAAGTCTCATGCCATCTCGCGAAGGGAATCAAGATTTTGCATTAAGCCCTAGATGGAGGAAATGAAGAACAGGGAGGCTCAGAAACCCAAATCTGAAATTAAACGAAGTTTGCTCTTAGGAAACTCGATCAAATGATCTTGAGGCATCATCCCAACATAGAGCAACCCATTTTGGGCCTCCCCAGCAAGAAAGAACAAGAAACCTAGAAAGTCATGAAGTCATGCAAAAGGGAGAAACGAAGAACGGAGAGCACGAACAGAGAGAATCAAGCTTCAGATTTTCATTCATTGAAGCAAAAGGAATACAGAGGAATCCCGATACGCATGGACATTAGAACAAGGAAGATTACATGCATACCACTCCAATCTCTCCCTCTCCCTAAGCCAAGAACTCATCTACCCTCTACATGCTTGCTAGGGAGGAACACACACAGAGAAGGGAGATGATCGTGGGAGACAAGGTGCTGCTGCCCTCAACCACTAAAGAGCAAAGCAAAACCACCTCTCAAAGCCTCTTTTGACCCACTAAAACCCTAACTCTCTCCTAAAGCCATATATGGGCATGCAGCCCCTCACATCTATTTATAGCCCTTGGCTAACGGGTCTCCAACCCGTTACGCCGGCTAAACCCGAACAGAGCCGTCTCCCGCTTGTGCAGCCTCGCGAAATTCCCGATTCGCCCCTCCTGCACCTTCCGGGAAGCTTCCGCGCTCCTTGTCGCCCACGACTAGCAACCACATCGAATCTCCGCCGTCTTTGACACATCCGACCGTTCTGACCTCAACGCCACCTACGTCTAGTCCGGTCACCTCGTGTCTCACCACGACTCCGCTTCGACATCCTGCAGTCATCACAGACAAGAAACACGTCACATAGCACCGCTCGATACATGAAAGCGTAAATAGCATAAGCACATCATACTTACTCATGACGAAGTCCAAACCTATCGAATCATCGGAATATGCAACCTAATCCCATACGACCAAGTTTGACCAAGTCCGACCAAGCCCGTTGCACCGCGCAACGACATGGTCCGACCACAGAACCCAAACTCGACTATCCTAAACCTTTGTCAATTACTCATCATTCACATGGAGTCACGACCACATGGTCTCTCAATCTCCCCCTTGATGAGTATATTGACAAACCCAAGAAAAAGCACAAAGTTGAGTTTGAAAAGCAAGAAGTCAAACATGGTCCAAAGGAAGGAAATGAAGCTAATGACCATGTCGACACAAGGAGAAAAACAAAGAACAAGTTTTCCTCAAAGCTCCCGAAATAGCTTTTTCTACCACTAATCTCCCCCTTTTGGCAATAAACACATCAAGGATGCAAGGAAGAGAACAAGTCAAGGAAATGGATGAAATGGCTGAGGTTGATTTATTCTAAGCATTTAGAGCCATGAGAATTATCCAAGTTGACTGATGAGGACATCACTTCTTCGGATACATACAACACTCCTCCACTTGACATTCAAGGACCAATCACTAGAGCTCGCGCCCGACAATTGAATTTACAGGTGAGCTCGTCCCTAAGTACTTCCTTTTGTTCATTTGAGAATAGATTGCTACCTAATGATTTAATTATGATTAGGAACCATGGAGAGGACTTGGAAGTACATGGAGAAGGGCTACAAGGCGCACAAGTCCAGCAAGGGCGGTCGAATCATGTTGGAGGTCCAACTCAAACCGACTTCGAATCGAACTCGGAGTCCAGGACCAGGCCGCACTAAAACGGACGTCCAGATCGCATCCGGACTCCGTTTTGGACGTTCTGCATATGTATGGAAAGCTGAGAAGACTACCTTTCCAATGGCTCTGGTCCCATGTCAAAATTCCTTCTGAGTCAACGGGAATCGTCGAAACAAGTGGACATTCAGAATCTGTCAGGGTGCTGCGCCATCGTCTTTTGGGCCTTTCGGCTTTGTATCGTGTTGGAGCCCATTAGGGTAGAGATGGCAACGGGCACAAACCCGCTGGGTTTTGCTATCCCAAACCCGTGCCCATGAAAGTTAGACGTGCCCGCTAAAAAACCCATACCCGTGACGGGTACAAATTTTTACCCAAACCCATGCCCACTCGGGTAACGGGTACCCACGGGTCGCCCGTGGGTACCCACAGCAGTTAGAATAAGGAATGAATTTGGAATGTTAACTCGTTCCGTCATTCCGTGGGTACTCGTTCCGGTAGCGTTTCCGCTCCTCGTCCTCGTTCCAACACGTATATGACTGCACAATAGCATTTCTATCTGGGATTTCTCTGTGTGTGTGTGTGTGAAACTGAATAAGCAAAACATTAAGGAAATTGAATTGCTTCTCCCTGCCGCCTTCTAGTTTCAGTGAGCAAAATAGCATGTCACATAACACAAAGCTACCACCAGCCTTCAAGCATTGATACGAAACTTTGTGTCAACCTGCACCTCTAGCTACATCAGCAGCATGCTAGTGGCAATATAGAGTATTGAGCACCAGACTCTCTACAATCACCTGGAATCTAGCTACATCAACAAACAAGAACAAAATACTACATGTAGTGATGGACTGCTCATGAGTCATGAGTTACTACATACCAAAACAAACTAGATTACTGTTTGTGCATACTAGGACTTTCATGAACAAGTAAGCACCGAATACTAGATTGCTGTTGTGCATAGCAACTAGCAAGTCAGTTAAAACTTAAAACCAAAAGGACATCAACTGCTTGTACTTGATTTGTTCCCAAAAGGTCGTCGCCAGTGGATTACTTGAATCTGGTGCGTGCAGAAGCCTCAAATTGCAAGTTCCTAAATGAGCAGAAAATAGCACACTAATTAGCTATCTAATCTCACTAGGACAAACATTACTAAATGCAAACCCATTACATCACCTGAAGGCCCTCTTGAATATCCTGAAGGCAAGACCAAAAGGTAGCAGGCTTTTTATTATTCTCATCAACTACAGAACAAAAATGAATTAGTAAAAAATGCATAAATGAATAGGATTATAGGACAGCAAGTTCAATACATTAAGAGATCATGTTAATATACCTTTGAACTTGTTTCTAAGCCAATCTTGGGAGCACATGAGAGCCTCCAACATCTTGGAAGTGAGTCTGCTGCGATGCTCACTAAGGACTCTGCCACCAGTGCTGAAAGCGGACTCTGAAGCAACTGTGGTAACAGGGATAGCATATATGTCCCTTGCAATCTTCCTCAAAGTAGGATATCGAGTCCCTGCCACCTTCCACCAATCTAAAACATTGAACTTCTTTGTATGCATGCTCACCATTTCTTCATCCAAGTAGCGGTCTAGCTCAGACTTGAATCCCATCATACTTGCTGGCCTTCGACTTGCAATACGTGCACTGATGTCAGATAAGAAGTCATCATTGTTGTCAAGGGAAGGGGTTGATGGTTCACCGTCATCCACATCCTCTACCATATGGTACTCAGCCATCAATTCAGCTAACAAGTTCTTGACCTCAATAACCTTGTCCTCACATGCTATACTGGGCACACCAAGCAAGTCCTCATAACAAATCTGTAGCACTGTAGTCTTGAATCGAGGATCAAGAATAGTTGCAATACCCATTAACCCTTGAATGTCAGTCCAGTACTTATCAAACTTGGTTATCATATTAGCTGACATTTCTTCAACTAATGGATTGCCACAAGTTGACCAATGCCTGATTTGCTTTCTAATCTTAGCAATTCTAGTGAAGTAGATGTTTGCAGTCACATAATCAGTTCCAGAAAATAATGCAGTGATGTCATAAAACAATCTAAGCCTCTCCACAACATCCTCGGCAAATTTCCACTCTTCCTCACTTGGCAAAGAAGTGTACTGCTTGTCTACACGACTTGCTCTAATGAAAACAGCCTTGTAGGGCAGAACAGTGTTAAGCATGTTAAAAGTTGAATTCCACCTAGTTCTGCAATCAAGTCCTATCTTTGTCCTCATATCAACTTTAACAAACTTAGCTATCTCCTCAAACTTTTCAATCCTTTTTGGAGTGGCTGTCCAATAAGCTACACTATCACGAATGTTCTCAATTGCATCTTTCAACACTTCTAGTCCATCTTTTACTATCAAATTAAGGATATGGGCAGAACAACGCATGTGTAACAGTTTTCCATCTTTGAGAAGCTTATGCTTTCCAATGTTCCTCACAAGGTAAGGGATTACCGCATCATTTGTAGTGCAGTTGTCTAGAGTCACCGAGGATATCTTCTCATCAAGATTCCACTGAACCAATGATTCACATAGTTCTTCACCAATGACTTCAGCAGTATGAGGAGCAGGAACATAAATAAACCTACATGTGAATAGTGAATAGTATAAGTGACCAAATCTGAAATAGCATAAGTGACCAGATCTGAACAACAGTCATTACCTCATGATAATATTTCTAAGAGTCCAAGACTCATCAATGAAGTGGGCTGTGATAGCCATGTAACCTCTCTTTTGGTTGTCAGAGGTCCACAAGTCAGTTGTGATAGCCACCCTAGATTGAATTCCAGCCATGTACTCAATGGCCTTTTCCCTCTCTACCTCATAATGAGCCATAATATCAGATCTAGAGCCAATACAAAAAACATTAGAGATGACCATTTAACACTCGGATATGCAATTGACAATAAGAGATGCATTTATACCTTATTGTGTTTCTTGTTCCAATTTTGAATAGTGGCTGAAGTGCACCTATGAATCTTCTAAAGCCAACATGATCAACCATACTTAAGGGGTACTCATGTAGTACTATCATTGCACCAAGCTCTCTTCTAGCTATCTCTTGATCAAATATGTAGTTCTCAACTGAAACAGCCCCCACATCTGTTTTATCAAATCTCAAAGTACCTTGCGCCATAGACTTCCCATTCATTTTGATCTTTCTCTGCACGCAGCCCCTCAGATGAGTATGAAGGTGCTTGGTCCCATTTGTACTTGTTCCTGAAAGCTGCTTGAAGCAATACATGCACTTTGCTCGGATTGAGCCATTCAACTTCACTCTCTTAAACTCTTTCCAAACAGCTGAGGTGAGCTTCCTCTTAGAACCAGCTTCAACTCCATCTTCCTCCTCTTGTTCTACTTCAATGTCATCGTCATCATCAATGTCAATTGGCACTGAGTCATTTACAGATTCAGGCTGAGGCGATGCAGAAAGTGGAAGTGACTCTGATGGTGCCTCTGATGCTCGAGAAATTGGGGATTGGCTGCTACTGGTTATAGACATTTTTTTAAATCTGTACAGGCACATCAGATCACTCAATGACAGCATTACAACAGTAGATTATTTTGTACTATGGGCACAAAGCTGCCATATGTGATAGCAGGTCAAGGAAGTAGATTATTTTGTACCATTTGGTAATAGAGTGCATTTATGTTCTCCACACAACATTATATAACAAAATGTCAAGACTAAAAAACACAACATGCATATAAAGGTTGCCAAGAAACATTTGCATTAACCTGATACTTAGATTCCAGTTACTGTGTATTTCATGCACAGATGCACAGCAAGTCAGCAACAGTTAATGCACCCATAGGAGTAGAGAAGCATCCAAGCCCCAGATATGATCAACAGTTGCATTCAAATGCTACAGCAATATAACTTTACAATAAGCTATTCCAAATTTCCAACTCAGTTAGCATAAAGTGCAGTATTCAACTTCTTTCTGCAGAACTGGCACATGACTTGGTAGCAAACGAAAAACAAAATAAGAAGACATACAATTTTACTGCAGAACCCTAAGGGAGCAATTTTACTGCATGAACTTTGGCAATCACTCATACATTCCTCTAATTTCAGTACATACAAACCACATACAAACCACATTCTTACGGTCTTACCCCAAAGAACGCACGATGTTGCCCCCTGCAGGTGAAGTCGGAGAGACAGGAGGCCGTCCGTTCTTGGTCGTTGCAGCAGCCGCAGGCTTGACGAGGCGTCCGTTCTTCTCAGCAATTACGCGAGGCTTCGGCTTGGTCACTCCCACGCGGGCGCGCTGCTTCGGATTGGAGGGGCCGACACCGATAATTAAACCTTGCGACGGAGGGGTGGCCGGTGGCGGCGAGTCTCCGGCTTGGACAGGAGTCGCAGGACGAACTTGTGGTGGATGGCCATCCTTGCCTTTCTCCTTCGGGTCCGGCGACGGTCGGTCAGCTTCGGATGCGCCCCTTCGAAAAGGGACCGTCGGCTCTGGGGTCAGTAACGGGAGCTGCAACAATGGTTAATGGAGAGGAGGAACGAGGAAGAAGTTCACCGGCCATCTTCGTTGGAGCCGGAGGGCAGCGCCATGGCCAAAGGCGAGGGCGTGCGGGAGGACTAGTGGCGACCTGGCGGGAGCAGGAGCGGGATGGGAGGGCGAGCGTGGAGACTGGAGAGCGAGCGGAGAGCGGAGAGCAGGAGTCCGGCGAGGCGGCGACCGAGCGCGGTGCGCGGAGCGCCAGATCTGCGCCGCCGCTGAGGAATCGGGGAGACGGGGATTCGGGATTTCGGGGGTGAGCGGAGTGTCCGAGAGTGAGATCGAGTGAGTGGAGGGTCTCTGTCTCTCTGAGAGCTAGGGTTAGGGTTACGTATGGCGTTGATTCGTTATGGGCCGATGGCGTTGATTCGTTATGGGCCTTATGGCCATATGCGGCAGCGGCGTGGAGGGCTTGGGCTTCGGCTAAATGGTTAATTTGCTAAATGGTTAATTTGCTAAATGGCTAATGGGCTGGCCTGGTGAACTTCTATGGAGCGGGTTTATATTACCCATGGGTTTACGGGTTTGGGTACTATAGGAACGTACCCGAACCCAGCAGACCCGATGGGTTGGGCTTTTTGCCCATTAAGAGACCCATGGGTTAGGAAACTGACCCAGACCCATGCCCTAATAGAGTAAAAACCCATCGGGTATCGGGTTTCGGGTACCCATTGCCATCTCTACATTAGGGGCGCATCCAGGGGTTTTGCACGTCCCTCAATCCTTTATATCCAGCCGCCACCCCCACCATTAGGGTTTGGGTTTTGCTTAGATTAATCTGTCTTTGAACAGTTTCGCCGTTCATCGGTTTGTGAGACCCCAACTTGTGAACTTAATATTTATTCGCAATTTCAGATTGCATCTTGTACTCTCTTGCTTGTGTTCTCGATTCGCTTGCAGGAGATAGCCTTCTTGGCGAGGTCAATCGTGTTCGGCACGGTTGATAACCAACGGAGCAGTGGTGTAGTGATTGCGAGGGGTTCGATCTGTTTTGGTCGGAGCCTTTGGATCATCAACGTCGAGATCTCCACAATCGACTTATCAGTACCTCTCGGAAGATCGGGCCATCGTCACATCAGTTGGTATCAGAGCAACGATTGCCCGTGAGGTAATTCTTGTATCCCTAGTTAGTAGATTGCTTTTTATTTCCTATAGCCCAGAAAAAAATTGCCCCACAAAAAGAGTTAATTCCGCTGTCCAAACCCCGTTGTGCCTTTCGATCTGTTAGTTTTGGTTTGCTAAATTGAATTTGTGTCCGTCATAGCATTGTCTAGTTGCTGGTCATATCTTTGTTACATTAAAAATCCAAACAAAAGAAAAATTCCCCACGCCAAACCCTAATTTCCAATTTCGGCTGATTTCTCCTTTCTCTGCAGCCGCCACCAAAAACGCCATATCTTTTGATTCCAAGATTATTTTTGAGTGGGACCACCTCCATTAGATTCAAAAATCTCTTATCCATCTATCTGTAAAATTTCACGTCATTCCAGCAAGGCAGTTAAGAGATATCTGCGGTGGAAGTTGATCTAAAATTCCAGATTGAATCTGCAACAGTCGGCACTTGTGAATTTTGTGCGACTTTTTCGGTCGGTTTCCAGAACTTGGCCCCAAAACAAAAGTTGTAGAAAACGCCGTCAGGAAACAGAGAAAAAAAGAATCATTGAAACAAAGGCAACTGACAAAAAGTTACGGCCAAAATACCGACGTGCTGTCTAGTGGACAGAAATCTTCAGCTTTCAGTTTTGGGTCAATCCTTGTGTTCTTCAATTCCAGATTGCATTGGATTGAATTATCTTCTATTTACCACTCCTACACATTGCCATACACTTGTTTTTAGCCTTCTTCCATCCTTGGTTGATCAGCAACATAGGCTAAGTGCTAGATACGGACTATAATTCAATTCTATGCAATTCTGAAATTAACTGATTGTTCTCCATTGCTACCATATTGTGCCTTCCAAGCTACACCTACTCTTGATCAGAACAGATTCCCTTTTGCAATCGTACCCACGCTCAACACGGTGTCACGAACCAGCCACCGGTTGTACCACCTGCTGCATTGGTAAGAACACTTGTAAGAGTGTGGTAAGACGTTTGAGAATGTGTGATTCCACCTTCCACCACCTAGTAGTTGATAGGGATAATACCTTTGTGTTGTCTTTTGTGTTCTACTAACCATGACAGGTGGGTCGTCTGATGATCAAGTGTGTGTTTTAAAGGGAGAGTTCATGACACTCTGGGATGGACAACGCATCAATAGGAAGCTTCAAGATTCGACGGACACATGGCAGCGCTCCATCAGTTCCATTAATGAGAGACAAAACCGCGACGCTAGTGCTTCATTTGCTGCCCAAGATGCACGCCCACGACACCGCCTACATCAAAACCGTCACGGTATGGGAGGTAATAATTTTCAGCACCACAATGATCGTTCTAATCATGACCCATTTGGTAAAGTCAAGTTTACCATTCCATCTTTTTCTGGTCTTTATGATGCTGATATATATCTTGATTGGGAGATGACGGTAGAGCAGAAGTTTAATTCTCACTTGGTTCCTGAACAACATAGAGTTAGACAAGCTACTAGTGAGTTTAAGGACTTTGCTATTATATGGTGGAATGATATGGGTACCATGCGCTTACAACCTGATACATGGAAGCGGTTAAAAGAAGCTATGCGTGCTAGATTTGTTCCTCCTGCTTTTAAACATGAAATGCATAAGAAATTGCAGTGCTTAGACCAAGGTAGTAAATCTGTCGAGGAATATTATCAAGAACTACAAATAGGCATGTTGCGTTGTAATGTTGTAGAAGATGAGGAGGATAAGATTTGTCGTTTTTACGGGGGGTTACGGCGTGAAATTCAGGACATTGTTTATTATAAAGATTTTACTACTGTCAACCAGTTGTTCCAGCTTGCTATGCTTGCAGAAAAAGAATTGCAGGGTAGGCAACAAAGGACAAGGAGCAACTTTGGAGGTACGTCTACATCGAGATCAACGCCTGGGCAAGCCAAGATAGCCCCACCTCCTATTTGTCGAGCTGCTGCCCCCTCTGTGAGTAGGGCGCGTTCAGCAGCACTGTCGCCACCATCACGCGCACCCGAGACGAGCAAATCTACTAGTGTGCAAGCACCAGCACAGAGCTCTTCATCGGTTGCTTCCACGGGCCGTACGACGGGCATTGTGTGCCACCGTTGTAAAGGGATGGGCCACGTCATGAGAGATTGCACAAGTCAGCGGGCGTACATTGCGACAGAAGATGGTGGTTATGTAAGTGCTAGTGATGTTGAGGATGAATATGCTCTTGCAGCTAACCTTGCAGGTAATGGTGATGATCATGAGAACAAACCTGTGTTTGTGTCATTTTCTGTGACTAACAACTTGCAGGTAGTTGAGAACCATGCCAAAGAAGAGCATGAGCTGATTGAATCACTGACCCCATTGGTTGAGAATGAAGATAAGGAGATGGATGCACTTACATCATCTGAGGAGAGCCAAAAAGGTAAAGAACATGGTACTATCATCGCTCACGGTATTGATTTGGTGCCACAACAAGACATAGAGCAACCTTGTGAGTATATACCTGCTGTAGTACAATCTTTTGATATTCCTTGTGTTGACTTAAATAAACCATGTGCTGATCTAAATTCTCATAATTTTGCACATATTAAATTAATAACACATAAAGAAGTTTTGACTAGAATTTCTCCTGCTAATTCATTGTGTTACATCATGTTGGATCTACCTATGAAATTGTCACATGCTATGGAGAAAGTTTCTGAACTTGCATGTTCGAAATTCTTATTTAGTACCTACACCCCTGGATATAAGTTTAATTTGATTGGAGATTATGGTGTGGAAAATCAATTTCTTGTATATCGAATATGCATAACTTGCGATCACATGGATGAATTGAAACTTGCTATTTGGAACAACAACTCTTGTATGCTGAATCATGTTCAATGTGAGAGGGAAGTAAAATTTAGTACTCATCCAATGCCTATGTGTTCATCTCTTTTTGCACCATCTAGTATGGACAATCTGAATAAAGATGGTGAATTATGGCAGAACATACAAATCTCTTCACCCTGGCTAGATGAATTTACTATTGTTCGATTGAGATACGATTATATGGATGAACTTTGCTTGATTCCAAAGGTTGTAGTTTTGTCCATATATGCAACCACTACAAGTTTACAAAATCAAAGATTTGAATTGCATAAATGCTTCACTTACATTTGCAAAACAAGTTGCAATAATTACTGTGTGAGAAATTTTGAATTGCTCATTAACATATATGATTACTCTTGGGTTAATAATACAATGAGCTTTTATGATCATTGCTGTTTTATAACATTAATTGTGCAACAACGAAGAACTGTTAAAACGGATGACATATACATATACCATGCATACACCTTGGTTTCTTTGTTACCATATTTTCAGCTTATCAAAAGCCGAGGACGGCTTTGTTTGCAAGAAGGGGAGGATGATAAGAACATGAACCCTATGGATACAACCATATTTGCTCTACTTGTTGTTACAATTACAAGAGCTCCTACGCATCACTTAAATTATGAGGTGAGCTCGTTTCAAAGAGATTTTACCTTATTTGATAAAGAACTTATGATATTACATAATGAGAGTTTGTTGCGTTTGTTATCATATACCAAGATTTATGATCAAGATCATGCAATACGTGATGCTACACCTATGTTAAAACCGAGGACGGTTTTCTGTCAAGAAGGGGAGGATGATGAGGACATCACTTCTTCGGATACATACAACACTCCTCCACTTGACATTCAAGGACCAATCACTAGAGCTCGCGCCCGACAATTGAATTTACAGGTGAGCTCGTCCCTAAGTACTTCCTTTTGTTCATTTGAGAATAGATTGCTACCTAATGATTTAATTATGATTAGGAACCATGGAGAGGACTTGGAAGTACATGGAGAAGGGCTACAAGGCGCACAAGTCCAGCAAGGGCGGTCGAATCATGTTGGAGGTCCAACTCAAACCGACTTCAAATCGAACTCGGAGTCCAGGACCAGGCCGCACTAAAACGGACGTCCAGATCGCATCCGGACTCCGTTTTGGACGTTCTGCATATGTATGGAAAGCTGAGAAGACTACCTTTCCAATGGCTCTGGTCCCATGTCAAAATTCCTTCTGAGTCAACGGGAATCGTCGAAACAAGTGGACGTTCAGAATCTGTCAGGGTGCTGCGCCACCGTCTTTTGGGCCTTTCGGCTTTGTATCGTGTTGGAGCCCATTAGGGGCGCATCCAGGGGTTTTGCACGTCCCTCAATCCTTTATATCCAGCCGCCACCCCCACCATTAGGGTTTGGGTTTTGCTTAGATTAATCTGTCTTTGAACAGTTTCGCCGTTCATCGGTTTGTGAGACCCCAACTTGTGAACTTAATATTTATTCGCAATTTCAGATTGCATCTTGTACTCTCTTGCTTGTGTTCTCGATTCGCTTGCAGGAGATAGCCTTCTTGGCGAGGTCAATCGTGTTCGGCACGGTTGATAACCAACGGAGCAGTAGTGTAGTGATTGCGAGGGGTTCGATCTGTTTTGGTCGGAGCCTTTGGATCATCAACGTCGAGATCTCCACAATCGACTTATCAGTACCTCTCGGAAGATCGGGCCATCGTCACATCATTGACCAACAAGTATTACATCAAGCCATAACTCAATAGAATGCTATCTAGATCATGACAGGATATATATAAGCCAGCTAAACCAAATAGATGACAATCTGAAATTTAGTGCAATTTGTGAGCATGTCAAGTCATCCATGATAAAAGTCTAGCTAGAGGTATCCAAGGATGATGCAAACCATGTCAATAAGCTAAGCGGAACCAAGAAGCTAGTATTGAGCCTAATTAGAGTGCTATAAGCTCAAGAGTGAAACATTTGTTTAAGTACTCGTAATCTTTGTAATTCTAGCAAATTAAGCACAATTGATAAGTTTTCTTTAGAAATCTTATGATTGTTGCCAACCAGATTTTTATTTTATCATGTGCTAGATCTCAAGCCTTATGCGACCACTCCAAGCAAGAAGCTTAAGGAAATGATCTTGGTCAGCCAAAACTCCCCCTGAGTTCATGCCTTGTGCAATGGCAAGCCGTCTCATGAGAAAGGATTGGTGAGATCAGTTTTTTTCGCACAAACGAGATCTTTTTGCATTTTAACATGTTGTACAAACTCATGCTGCATCAAGAGACTAAAATAGCTCAATCTAAGGCTCAATTAGAGATTCAACGCTCAACTCAGCCTATTTGATATGGCATGAATCATAAAAGGATAGCTCAAGAAAGACTAGACTCAAATGCTAGCATGACAATTTTTAATGTAAATTGAGCAATTTGTAATTTACTTATCATGGCAAAAGCTAGTCTACACATATGAAGTCATGATAAAGCTAGCAAGTAAGCATAAGTCATGGCAAGGTGTAACGCATTGTAAACATGTCATAACAGGATAATAATCAAGGCTCAATGTAGTTATATTACAATGTGAAATGCTAAAATACAAGAAAATCCAGCTCCCCCTCAACATGTGATGCAACTTTTAGTTCAAGTTGAGTTATGTCAATATTAAGCTCCAGAAGCTCCCAAATGAACTATCCCTGAACCAAAGCAATAAAATCGAGAAGCTGGCAACAAAAACCAAACAGACAGTCCTTAAAGCATAGACAAGATAGAGAGACAACTATGGCTCAGACTGACTCTCATTTACCCCATATGACTCCGGGACTATCAGCTGATCTACTAACAACCTAGTGAGCAAACACGTACCATGTCTACCCGAGGGTGGCCCAACCCTCGCTAGAACCCACAAGAAGTGAGTAAGCTCAACTTAGAGAGAAGAGAGACAGCTAACAAGTAGCATCCTAGAGTCACAAGATAAGAGTAAGAAGTCTAAACGCTAGACAAGAAGACCACTCTAACATAAGCTAGAAGGACTAAACTCAATGCACCCCAAATGCAATGTAACAGAAAGGAGCAAGAGCATAATCAATAAAGCAGTAAAACACAAAGCTCCCCCTCACAACAGTCCGTAAGGACAGACCACCCCAAGCTCTCCCCGCAGAGCTGAAAACCTAGAGCTATCCAAAGGCTTGGTAAAGATATCAGCCAACTGGTGGTCACTCTCCACAAACTTGAGCACGATGTTACTCTTCTCTACATGGTCTCTAAGGAAGTGATAGCGAATATCGATATGCTTGGTCCGAGAGTGCTGCACTGGGTTCTTAGCATTGTTAATTGCAGAAGTGTTATCACAAAAGAGTGGAACACTGTCGATAACTAACCCAAAGTCCCGCAGGGTCGAGACCATCCAAAGCACCTGGCTACAGCAACTGGCTGCAACTACATACTCGGCCTCTGCGGTGGACTATGCAACATCGGACTGCTTTCATGAAGACCAGGAAACGAGAGAAGTGCCAATGAACTGGCAGGTGCCCGAAGTGCTCTTCCTATCTATCCTATAGCCGGCAAAGTCTGCATCCGAGTAGGCTCTAAGGGAAAGACAGGAAGAGGAAGAGTACCAGATACCATAGTCAATGGTAGCTCGAAGGTACCGAAGAATGCGTTTCACCGCCTGGCGGGGAGATACGCGAGTAGAAACCTGAAAACGAGCACACAGACACACGGAGAAGTGTATGTCTGGTCTCGATACAGTGAGGTAAAGAAGGGAGCCGATCATACTTCTATACTCTTTCTAATCAACTGGCTCGCCATCCTCATCTAGGTTAAGATAGGCTGTAGAAGCCATCGGAGTTGACACCGGCTTACCATCACTCATGTCGAAGCGTCTCAGGAGGTCACGAGTGTACTTGCCTTGATGCAAGAAAGTACCCTCCCGAGTCTGCTTGATTTGGAAGCCGACGAAGAAGGTCAACTCACCCATCATGCTCATCTCAAACTCGGTGCTCATGACATCCGAGAACTGTGAAACTAGAGCATGGGAAGAGCCGCCAAAGATGATGTCGTCCACATAGATCTGGACGAGCAGAAGGTCTGTGCCATGCCGGCGAATGAACAAGGTCTTATCCACCTTACCCATCTCAAAACCATGACTCAATAAGTAGGACTTAAGCCTCTCATACCAAGCTCTAGGGGCCTGCTTAAGTCCATACAAAGCTTTGGAAAGCTTGAAGACATGGTTTGGGTATTTAGGGTTCTCGAAACCTGGAGGCTGTCTCACATAGACTTCTTCCTCAATGATCCCATTAAGGAAGGTGCTCTTGACGTCCATCTGGTAAAGCTTGAAACCCTTAGAAGATGCAAAGGCAAGCAGGATTCTAATGGCCTCAAGTCGAGCTACAGGGGCAAAGTTCTCCTTGAAGTCTGACCCTCAACCTGGAAAAACCCTTGAGCTACCAGTCTATCCTTGTTTCGAATGACCACCCCATCCTCGCTCTGCTTGTTTTTGAACACCCACTTAGTCCCAATAACATTGTGACCTCGCGGGTGCTCAACAAGCGACCAGACCTTGTTTCTCTCGAAATTCTCTAGCTCCTCATGCATGGCATTGACCCAAGACTCATCAGAAAGAGCATGAGAAACATCCTTGGGCTCGAACGAAGCAATGAAGGCAGAATGGAGACAGAATTGACATAAGCCAGATTTTGAGCGGGTCACACGCTCGAAAAGGTCTCCAATCATCTGCTCTGAAGGATGAGCTTTCTGGATATGTCTAGGAGGTCCAAGATGAGATGAAGAAGTGGCATCTACCTCATGAGCAGAAGAGATAGGAATAGAGCCACTAGCTCCAGAAGACGCAAAGGGCATGGGCTGATCGCCTCGAGGTGCGGTGGAAGACGGCACCTCGGGTGGAGGATGAGGAACTCGATCGGGTAAACAACCCTCATCTCCATCGTCCTCATCATCCACAAAGATGGGCTTGGACTGCTCTAAAAACATGAGATATCTGGCCTAGTCCCCGGACTGGCCTCGTCAAAGGTTACCTCACAGGTCTCTACCAATTTACTAGACTCGCAGTTCCAGACCCTATAAGCCCGCGAAGAAGTCGAGTAACCTAGAAAGATGCCATCACAAGAACGTGACTCGAACTTGTCTAGGTTCCCGGACTTCAAAATAAAGCACTTGCAACCAAACACACGAAAATAAGATACACTGGGCTTTCGCCCATATCTCAACTCATAAGAAGTGCGGTGCAAGTGTGCCCGAAGAAAAACTCGATTTGAGACATGGCACGCGGTGGCTATAGCCTCAGCCCAAAACTTCTGTGGTGTAGAGTACTCATCAAGCATCGTCCTAGCCATCTCGACCAAGGTATGGTTCTTTCTCTCCACGACGCCATTTTGCTGTGGGACGTGCGGAGAGGAGAACTGATGCTCTACACCTGTCTCATCGCAGAACCTCTCAAAGTAGAAATTCTTGAACTCCGTGCCATTGTCACTGCGGATCGCTCGTAAGGCACCCGGGAGCTCAACAGAAAACCTACTAAAAAGACCTCAGAAATATGTAAACGTCTCATCCTTCGAGGCTAAGAAAAACACCCAAGAATACCTCGAGAAGTCATCGACCACGACAAGAACATACCACTTCCCTCCTGCTGACTGCACTCGAGCTGGTCCAACCGTGTCCATATGGAGCAGCTGTCCTGGTGCATCGGTCATAGTAACTGTGACCGGAGGATGGGAGGCGGCAACCATCTTGCCGTGCCGACAAGGAGCACAAACTAGATCTTTGACCATCTTAAGCTTCGGCAGACCACGAATAAGGTCTTGGCCGCTAACTCGGGTCAAATGGTCAAATCCAATATGACCAAGTCTCCTATGCTAGAAGGAAAGGTCGCGGGACTCAGAAGCAACCAAACACCGGAGAGGATCACCAGAAGACTCAGAGAAATCAGCACAAAATATCCTCCCAAAACGAGAAATCCCGCAAACCAGACTACCCGAAGAATCAAGAATTTTGCAAGCGTTTTTCTTAAAGCTCACCTCGAAACCGTCATCGGTAAGCTGAGAAACAGAAAGCAAATTATACTGCAGCTTACTAACCAAGGCAACATCTCTCAAAATAAAAGAGTCATTTACCCGCACTGTACCTTTGGCGATGACGCGCCCAGATGAAGCATCTCTAAAGGTGATCGTCTCATCACCTGGAGCACGGGCAAGGGAAGAAAACCAACGGGAGTCTCCGGTCATATGACGAGAACAACTGGAGTCTACAAGCCAAACCTTTCCCTTCCCTGCCCGGCGAACCTGAGTCAAACAGAGAGTAAAGTCTCAGTACTGGGGTAAATCAAGAGTGATTTTGGCACCCAATACTGAGTAACACGTCGAGCAGCAGAAGTAGTCAAGCACGACTGACCTCTAACTACCGTACGCTCTCTGTCGCTCAAAGAAACAGAAGGTCTGTGAGCAAACCTGAAGCTGTTGCTGGGTCCGACTGCTACGGGAAAGCGAGTCGGAGTACCGACAACACGCTGATCACGCCGCAGGTAGCCATCTCGACGGGGGAAACAAGATCTACCCTCAGGACGACGGAAGTCATGACCAAAGGGAGCATGAGGAAAAAAACCAGAAAACTCAGAAAAACCAAGTCCTCGATGCTGCCCAAACACATCAGAAGCACCTGACACAACCCTAGACCTCGTGTTGGTCTTAGATGCACTCAAGGTCTGGGGCTGACCCTGAATACGCCTAAGAGACTCAACACGGTCTCTACGCACGATCTTGGCGCGCCTGAAGCATCGATCGATCAGATGTCCATCCTTCTGACAGAAGGTGTAGTGGTACTTCACCTTCTGAGAGGTAGAAGTAACACGGTAAGGCTTCGCCTTCTGAGAGGCCGAAGCTGTAGGGGGAATCATCTTGCTGTCAGAAATCCCTTGGACAAAGCCCGCATACTTAAATTGGACTTTCTCGGTCCTGGGCTCAGTCTCGATCACACCTGGTGCTATGGGTCTGAGCACGGTAGGTGGATGCTTCCTCATTTGCTCATAGAAATCATATCCTAGACCCTGATTAAATCTGCAAATCTTGGATTGGTCTAGAATAAGATTAAGCTTCTTCTTGCCGCCTACAAATCTCTCGAGAGTGTTCATAAGATACTGATACTCCCGAAAGAGAGAGGTACAAGAAGAGCAGGGGGAAGAAGGAGTAGCAGAAGGTAAGGGAGCAGATGAAGAACCAACAGTAGAGGAAAGAATGGCTTGTGCACGCACAACCGACTCTGAGGGGACAGTCCTACTACTAGCCGGTTGGTTCACGTCGCTAAGCGTCTCAACCTTACCCTTGGGATTCTCCTTCCCCACCTCAGCAGTCACATCACAATGAGTTGATGGCTTCTCTAGTAAATCCTTAGTTAGCTTCACACATTGTTCATCCAAAGCAACGAGTTCAAGTTTTAGTTTATCACAACTAATGCATGGTGAGCTAACAGGATCCTTAGTCGCAAACTGAGCTAGTTTGTTGTCACGATCAACCATCTCTTGAAATTGCTTAGAAACGAACTCAAGCTCAAGCGTCAATTTTGGATAGTTGGTGCAAGAAACAACAGGCTCAAGTAAAGAAGCATGCAACTCAGCAATTTTATGATCTGCCCGTTTTAGGTTCATCTTCAAATTATTGCAGTTTTCACAAGTCTCGGGCAGATCGAGCAACATGGTATAAAGACCTCTAAATGCGTTGTCCTTATCCTCACATGAGGTGCAAGCACTAGTCTCAACAGTAGTAGATGAAACAGGAACTACCCTACTCATCTCAAGCTCAGCAAGAAGACTAATGTTCTCCACCTTAAGCGTATCAAGCTCAGAAGACAAACTATCATGCGAGGTCCTTAGTTTCTCCATGTCACCCAAAAGAGCACAGCATGTATCACAATCATCACTAGAGGGAGCAGATGTAAGAGCAATAATCTCTAGTGACAATCTATCTACTTCCTTCTCTAACTCAGTACACCTAGACCTAGCTCTAGCATGAAATCCACCTAGCTTAAGAAAAGCATGATTGAGCTGGTCATAGGTGGAGCACCTTGTCCGAGTCGGAGTACAGCTTGCTGTCGCTCAGCTCACCCTCAAGGGCCATGAAGCACATGCCGGAGAAGTCGTCGCCGCTCTTGGGTTCTTGGTCACCCGTCCCGTCGTCGTCGCTCCATCCCTCCACCTCGCTGAGGTCGAGGTCGTCGAAGGCGGTGAGGACACGGTGGAAGAGCTTCTTGGCCTTCCCAAAGTCGCGGAACTTCTTCTTGCCTTGAGGGTGCGCTGGAGGCTTCTTGTTGCGGTTCTTGTCAGTGTAGTCGTTCTTGCCCAAACTGCCGTAGTCATTCTTGCCCTTCTCCAGCTTGGGGCAGTTTGCACAAATGTGGTTGGGGCCATCACACTCGAAGCAAATCACGGGTCCTCCTCTCTTTCTGTCCCTCCTCCCCTTGTAAGCATGGGAGAATCTTCGAGCAAGGAGGGCCAGTTGCTCATCCGCGAGTTGCTCTAACTGGTCATCAGTTATGTCACAGAGAGCAGCAAGGGAGAAACCGCAAGAAGACTCAGAAGAAAGACAAGAAGAAGAAACGGGATCGGTGACCAAAGCCATCGACTGTGACTTCGACCTACGAGAGACAACGTCAATCTCGTGAGTCTTGAGGCGCGAGTACAGCGTGTCAAGAGTCAAGGTCGAGAGGTCTGTCGTGTCTTTGATGGTGGTCACTTTCAACTCCCAAACACGCAGATCAAGTGCCGCGAGCATCTGACGAGCGTTGTCCGAGTCGGGGTATGTGAGACCGACCGCTCGAAGGTTGCTCAAGATCTTGTGGAAACGCGCAAAGCACTCATCGAGGGACTCACCAGCAAGCATCTCAAATTTGTTGTATTCTCGCTTGAACTGGTCCTGTTGAACTGTCTTGATCTGGGTGGTGCCCTCATGGTATGCGTCGAGGGTCACCCAGATATCGTAGGCGGACGGCAGGTGAGAGATGCGATCGAATTCGCTTCTGCTCAAGCCCTGGATAATGATGTTCCTTGCCTTCGCATTTGCCTCAACATCAGCCATGTTCCCGGCATTGATGTTCTCATCGGCAGGAACAACAAATCGCACCTTCACCTTCCGCCAGATGGCATACCCCTGAGCTTGGATGTATGTCTCCATTCGGCTCTTCCAGAAAGGGTAATCGATGCCATCGAAAATGGGCGGCTTGGTGGAGTACTTGTCCGTCGCCATGGCTCTAGAGACCGGTTAAGATCTATGAATTAGAGCTAATCGGCTCTGATACCAATTGTTGGACCGGAATGGCGACAGAGGGGGGGTGAATGGCGCTGTCAAAAATTAAATTCGCCCTTCAAGAATCCACACTTATGCTTCTTCTCCAATAGCTATGGAAGCTATGAAGAAAGAAGAAAGGCACTACTGGAAGACACAACAACAAGGCTAAACCAGAAGGAAACAGTCAAGAAACAAAATAAATTCAGAGCAAGTCTGACTGCAAGCGGTAGTACCGCTGGGACGAGCGGTAGTACCGCTGGGCCGAGCGGTAGTACCGCTGAGCGATAGTACCTCTCGAGGAGCGGTAGTACCTCTCGAGAAAATCAGCAAACAGGATTTTCTGGAATCTGAGAAAATCGTAAAGATTTTTGGATTCTTGGCTTGGGAAACTTTGAGGATAGCTAGGGAACACTCCCAGAAGAATAAGCCAAGAACCAATTTCGAGAAACCACTCCAAGAAACAAGAATTTCAGATTTTGAGTAAAAGCCTGAAATCTTGCAAGAACCGAACCAAAAACCAAATTACTCCTCAACCTTTGATCTTTTGGCCATGAAATTTTGAGGATAGCTAATTAATAGAATTTGAACTCTCCATGCCGAGTTTCATGCCATCTCGCGAAGGGAATCAAGATTTTGCATTAAGCCCTAGATGGAGGAAATGAAGAACAGGGAGGCTCAGAAACCCAAATCTGAAATTAAACGAAGTTTGCTCTTGGGAAACTCGATCAAATGATCTTGAGGCATCATCCCAACATAGAGCAACCCATTTTGGGCCTCCCCAGCAAGAAAGAACAAGAAACCTAGAAAGTCATGAAATCATGCTGTCGTAGGGGTGGCCCCCACCTAAGCCCAGCAGGCCTGTTAGGAGGTTATAAGAACCAGAGTAACATGTGCAATGACATAAGTGCCCCCAATGAGGAGATATGGGTGTAAGGGCATAATTGTAAAAGCATACTTCATGTGAATATATATATACCAGGATGAGGGGGAGGGTGACGCAGAACACTCCCACCTCTCCACCACCATCTCTCTCTCTGTTTGGTCTGTAACCACAACAGTTGGCGCCGTCCGTGGGGAGGACGAGGACAAGCCTGAAGACCGAAGAAGAAGGATGGCACCGAAAAAAGCTTCACCAGCGGCGGCGAAGGGAAAGAGGACGGCTGGGTCGGAGCGGCGCGTGAATACCAGGGCTTCGGCATCGGCCGCCGAAGGAGTCGGCGGCGGCGTAGGCGCAGTGGTCGCGGGCATCGACGCTCGCGCTACAACGACCGACCCCGCCAGCGCCGCTACAACGACATCCAACCCCGTCGCGAGCACTGCGGCGACAGCCCCCGCCACCCTCGCCGGCAGCGCGGACCAGACGGCCGGGGTAGCCGCAACGAACCATCCGGCGGATCTGGAGTTCGCGAGGCGATGGTCCCTGCACCGACCCGTCCGCTGGGCATTCCGGCGGACCCGACAGCACCTGTGGCGGAAAGCGTCCTACTAGTAGCCCTCAACGCGTTCCAGCGGGAATTAGGGGACCTTCGCGGAGCCGTCTGCGATATACAAGAGGCTCGGAGCCAGCAGGCCGCGCCAGTAATCGCGCCCGAGCCCGCGCCGGAGAAGGCGGACAGCCGCGAAGCCCCCACGTCCAGCCGCGTGCCGTTGAGGAGCGTAGATCCGGAGTCCCCGCTTTCGGCGGGGCTGCAGCAGGCGGCGTGGCCCGAAGACTTCAAGTTCCTTAGCGTCACCAACCCGTACAAAGGCGACACGAATCCTCGCGAGTTCGTGCGCATGTACGAAATCGCGATCGAGGCCGCGGGCGGAGATGACACCACGAAGGCGAAGGGACTCCCCCTCGCGCTGCAAGGAGTGGCACTCTCTTGGTTTTTTACCATAGAGCCGGGCTCCATCTACGCGTGGGAGCAGCTTCGCGACCGCCTTCACAGCAACTTCCAAGGAAACTATGTCGAGCGAGTCGATGCGGACCAACTCTTCGCTGTGAAGCAAGGACCCTCGGAGAAGCTCCGAAACTACTTCCAGCGCTTCGCCAAGATTCGATGCTAGGTGAAAGACATTAATGAACCACCGTTGTTAATGCAGCCATAAAGGGCCTTCGTCCGGGCCCGATGGCCGAGTACAACGCGCGGAGGCCAATCAAGACAGTCGTCAAACTCTTCGACAAAATGGACGAGTATGCGCGGGCGGAGGAGGATGCGCGAAGACGCAGCATCACCGCCCTCGACCTCGCCCAGGGGGAGCGCCCCCCCCCGCGCGAAGCGGGGGCGGGTGGTCCCTCCTCGAAGCAGGGCCGCGGCCGAGAACCTCGCGGAGGCCCTCCCCGAGGCGGTGACACCGAGGTACAGGAAGGCTCTTCAAGGAGCGGGCGTAAGCCTCGGCGCCGCCAGCGCAGGACACAGGCGGCCCATCATGTCCGCGACACCGCGGGCACCCGCCAAGGACCCGACCCGCCTCATGGAGGGGAGACCGGGGATCGGAAGGCGGACTCGATTACGGCGGCCAACCCCACGCAGAACAAGAGCTCCTGCACTATGGCAAGTGATGCGAGGTACACGGCTACGGTGATCATTACACAAGGGCATGCGCCGCAGTTATGGAGCTGTGGGGGGTGACGGCCGGGTATCGGGCTCCGCCCCCAACGGAGGGCGTGCAGCATCGCACCGTCAGCGTCATCACCGGAGGCTCCTCCTTAAAAGCTTCCGGGGAGCAGCCGCAACTGTGGATGCCGCCCCGCAACATCACCTTCGACTTGAACGATGCCAGGGGTGTGGAGTACCCTCACCAAGACCCCCTAGTCATCCAGGCCCACATAGCACGCTGTGACGTCAGGCGCATCCTTGTCGACGGGGGAAGCTCCGCGAATATCTTATTCGCAGAGGCCCTCGACCGTATGGGGATCCCACGAAGCCGGCTAGAGCAGCCAGGAGCTCCACTTCAAGGCTTCGGGGGTCAACCGCTGCAGGCCTTGGGGCACGTGTCCCTTCCGGTCACTTTCCGTCAGGAGGGCAACAAGGGTAACATCCGGACCGAGCATGTCATCGTCGACGTCGTCGATATCTCGCATCCCTACAATGCCATACTGGGTCGGCCCGCCATCAACTCTTTCGAGGCGATCCCACACTATGCGTTTTTGTGTGTGAAGCTCCCGGGCCCAGAGGGTGTTATCACCGTCTTCGGCGATCAGGACCTGGCCAGACGGGCCGAGGTCGATAGCCGCGTTCCGCACCGCCCGGTGCATGCCCTCTCCGGCACGCTCGGCGACGGGCCCTCCGCCCCCGGATGGACGCCCAAGCCTCCGCCCGAGGGCGGAGTCAAGAAGGTGCCACTCCAAGCGGAGGGGCAGTTTGTGTCCATCGACGAGGGGCTCCCACCGGGGGTCGAACGGGATTTGCTCCGAGTGCTTCAGAACAACGTTGACATTTTTGCATGGTCCCCGGAGGACATCAAGGGCGTAGATCGAGCAGTAATCGAGCATCGCTTGGCGGTCCGCCCCGACGCCAAGCCGGTCAAGCAAAGGCTTCGGCGTATGTCAATGGATCAGCAGCAGGCGGCCAAAACAGAGGTCGCGAAGCTTCTTCGCGCTGGGGTCATCCGCGAGGTCCACCACCCAGAGTGGCTCGCTAACCCGGTGCTAGTCAAAAAGGCCAGCGGGGCCTGGCGCATGTGCATCGACTTCACAGTACTCAACAAGGCGTGCCCGAAGGACAATTACCCCTTGCCGCGCATCGATCAGCTGGTCGACGCCACTGCCGGGTGCGAACTCATGAGTTTCCTGGACACCTATTCTGGCTATCACCAGGTATGCATGGCCGAAGACGACGAGGAGAAGACCAGTTTCATCACACCACTTGGGACGTTCTGCTTCTTCAGAATGCCCTTTGGCTTGAAGAACGCCGGCGCTACCTTCACCCGCCGCGTCGCTATTGCTCTGGCCGCCTAGCTCGGGAGGAACGTCGAAGCTTATGTCGATGACGTGGTGGTCAAAACTCGGCAGCTTGCTCTGCATGGCCGGGACCTCCAGGAGACCTTTGACAACCTCCGGAAGGCGGGCATCAAACTCAACCCCGACAAATGTGTCTTCGGGGTGCAGGCGGGCAAGCTCCTGGGTTTCCTCGTCTTCGGACGGGGCATCCAGGCGAACCCCGACAAAGTAGACGCCATCTTGGGTATGGAGTCGCCCAAGACTACGAGGGAGGTCCAGAGGCTGGCGGGCCGCATGGCAGCACTAAGCCGCTTCCTATCCAGGGCGGCGGAACGGGGCTTGCCATTTTTCAAGACGCTCCGCGGGTGCGATGGATTTCGTTGGGACGGAGATTGCGCGAAGGCCTTCAACGAGCTCAAGGAGCACCTGGCCAGCCTCCCCACGTTGGTCGCCCCAGCACCAGAGGCTCCCCTCCTGCTCTATCTGGCCGCGTCAGCCACCGCGGTCAGCGCCGTCCTCGTCTTAGAGGAAGGCGCTATGCAGCGGCCCGTCTACTTTGTCTCCGAAGCCCTCCAAGGCGCCAAGACAAGATACACGGAGCTTGAGAAGCTCGCCTACGCGCTGGTCATGGCCTCCAGGAAGCTTCGACATTATTTCCTGGCCCACCCGATCACAGTGCCTTCCTCATTCCCCCTGGCAGAGATGCTGCACAATAAGGAGTCCACAGGGCGCATCGGCAAATGGGCTGCCGAGCTCGCTCCCTTCTCCTTGACGTATGCTTCGCGAACGGCAATCAAATCCCAAGTCCTTGCGGATTTTCTCGCCGAATGGACCCCGCCGGTCCAACCCGTCCAGACGCACGATGACCCCGTCTGGACGCTCACGATCGACGGCGCTTACGGCGTCGCCGGCGCGGGCGTAGGGGCGGTGGTCGTCACGCCCGAGGGGCAGCGTTTGCTATACTCGGCGCGCCTTGCCTTCCCCGTCACCAACAACACGGCTGAATACGAGGCACTGCTCTTCGGCCTGGCGAAGCTCAAGGCAGTTGGCGCGAGACGGGTGCTAGTCCGCACCGACTCGCGCTTGGTGGCTGGTCATGTGGACAAGTCATATCAAGCCAAGGACCCTGAGTTGGCCAAGTACCTCGCGGCCGTGAGGGCAAGGGAAAGGCACTTTTTGGGTGTCACCGTCAAGGCCATCCCCCGCGCGGAGAACGAGCAGGCCGACGCCCTCGCTAAGGCGGCCAGCCAGCAACTGCCCCCCTGAGGGGGCGTTTTACGAGATACTAGCGCAGGCGGCCATCGCGCAAGACAACCGGGACGCGGCACTCGTCCACCGCATTGACCGGCCAGGTGATTGGCGAGAGCCCATCTTCAATTTCTTGCAAGGCATCGCCGAGCCCGATGACCCCGCCGAGCTTCGGCGCTTGCAGTACCGCGCAAGGTCCTTCCAAGTGTTTGAAGGGATACTCTACAAGAGGGGGGTTTGCGCACCGCTCCTGCGCTACCTCTCGACGGAGGGGGGAAAGGAGCTCTTGGCGGAGATCCACGCGGGCGTGTGCAGATCCCACCTGGCGCCGAGGTCGTTGGTCGGCAAGGCGTTCAGGCAAGGCTTCTACTGGCCAACCACCACCACCGACGCCCAGGACCTCGTCCGTCGGTGCCAAGGGTGCCAGTGGATGGCGCGCATCATTCGCAGGCCCCCGACGAGCCTCAACCCCATTCCCCCGGTGTGGCCACTGGCACGCTGGGGCCTCGACATAGTAGGACCACTTGCCCGAGCTCCAGGGGACCTCCGGTTCGTGGTAGTCGCGCTGGAGTATTTCTCCAGATGGCCGGAAGCGGTTGCCCTGGCCAAAGTAACTTCTGCGGCCATACAGCGCTTCCTATGGCAAAACATCATATGTCGCTTCGGCGTGCCCCGGGAGCTCACGGTTGACAATGGCCTGCAGTTCGACGCCACCCTTTTCAAAGACTATTGTGACAGCATGGGCATCACCCTCTGATTCGCCTCGGTAGGGCATCCCCAGTCCAACGGGGCGGTCGAACGGGCGAATGGCGCCATCTCCGCCGCCATCAAAAAGTGCCTGGTCGGATTGCCGAAGGGCAAGTGGCCAAGAAAGCTTCACAGCGTTCTGTGGTCGCTTTGCACAACGGTAACGCGCCCGACGGGATTCACGCCGTTTAGGCTCCTTTCGGTGATGAGGCGATGACGCCCGAGGAAATCAAGGCCGGCTCGCGGAGGGTCCTCGTCCAAGCACCCGAAGAGGAGCGTCGTGTGTCCTTGGACCTCCTCGACGGGATACGGGCAGATGCAGCCCACCATGTTGAGAAGTACGTGCGACAGACAATGCGTACTCGGGACCGCTCTATATGCCCGCGGGGATTCAAGCCTGGGGATCTCGTTCTCAGAGTAGCGCTCCAGGCGCAGACCGTTGGCAAGCTGGAGTCCAAGTGGGAAGGCCCGTACATCGTGACGGAGGCATTGCCGAAGGGGGCGTACCGCCTCACCACGCTCGAGGGACAAGCCCTCCGGCACACATGGAACGCGGACAGGTTGTGGCGATACTACGCCTAGAAGCAGGACAGCAAGCGTAGAGCCACCAGCCCTTTGTTATGTGATGCCCGCCCGCGCAAACGGGAGTTCAATAAAGTTTGCTGTTCCCAGAGCATCCCCTGTCCGCGCTGAGCAGAACAAAGTCTACGAACTTTAACTAAGACGTAGCGTTGAGCTCAGCTTCCCCACGCGAGAGTCTACGGACTATAAATAAGACGTAGCGTCGAGCCTAGCTCCGCACGCACCAGTCCACGGACTTTAAATAAGACGTAGCGTTGAGCTCAGCTTCCGCACGCGAGAGTCTACGGACTATAAATAAGACGTAGCGTCGAGCCTAGCTCCGCACGCACCAGTCCACGGACTTTAAATAAGACGTAGCGTCAAGCCTAGCTCCGCACGCACCAGTCCACGGACTATAAATAAGACGTAGCGTCGAGGTCCGCCTCCGCACGCGTGAGTCTCCAGACTATAAAGGAAGTCGCAGCGCCGAGGTCCGCCTCCGCACGCGCCAGTCCATGGACTTTAAATAAGACGTAGCGTCGAGGTTCGCCTCCGCACGCGCCACTCCACGGAGTATAAACAAGATGCTCAGATCTTCCCTTCGCGTTCGGCGGCAGGTAACACCAAGCATGAGGTATTACTTGGTTTCGTTATAAAAGCAAAGGGGTTACATGCTTACAAGCATAAGAACCAGTACATCACCCCCCCCCCCCGACCTACTCGACCAACTGCTCAGCCTTGGCGCGGTGCGGATGAACCCGTGCCGTCGTCGCCGTGACGCTGAAAGACTCCTTCGAGCCACTGGAGGAGGTCCCCCTCCCCATGCAGCGTCTGCTGAACGGCGACCCTCGCTGCATCTTCCCCGAAGCGGCCCCAGATCCGTTGATGGAAGTTCTGCAGGCTAGGCCCGAAGGAGCGAATGGCGTCCGACGTGACCTCTGGTCGGCCGGGTGGATCCAGTTGAGGATTCGCCAGCTCATGGGTATGTCTGCACCCACGAGTGTGAAGCAGGGCGAGGGCGAAGCACGCACCAAGATAGCCGCAATGCTGGCCAAACGTTCTGGCGCCACGAAGAGCAACGCCTGCCCCCTCCTCGATCAACCCGAGCGTCTCCGATAGGGCCTCCGGCCCGTGCGTAGAGTCCGGCACTCTGACGCACAGATCTCGGAGGGCCTGGTTCAGAGACTCCATGACCCGCCACGCCGACACAGATGCATTTTCCAAGACAAGGCTGTTCTCGGCAGCAGACTCTGCCAGCTGGGCATTCTCCCCTTCTAGGACGGCGATCTGCTGGACGAAGGCAGCGCGCTCCTCAGCCGCGGCACACTTGGCTTCCGTGGCCTCGAGTTGTGCGGCCGCCATGACGCCCTCCAGCGCGCGAAGTTCTTCATCCTTCGCAGCGAGAGCATTGTTTGCTTCACGAAGGCTGGCTTCCAGAGCCCTCCGCTCTCGAACGCGGGCCTCGTCAAAGGATCGGCTGAGGGCAAGCGTCTGGCAAAAACAACAAATCAGCAGGCGTCCAGCAGTACCTTACAAGCTGAAGCGCACATATTTACCCTCATCTCGGAGGCCTGCAGCGCGAGCACTAGGAGTTCCCCCTCGCAGGACGACAACATCTCTCGGTTGAGGCCGTTGTCGGCACGCTCTGCGGCTGTGGTAAGGTCGCAAAATATCTCCGGGCGAGGGAGGAAGTCCGAGCGAGCGAGCCTCGGCCCCAACGCGCCAGGATGCACCAAGGCCACGTCCACGTCAACAGCAGCGGACACCTGCGGGGCACCCTGCGCAAGGCTTCGGACTTCGCGCATACCTCCGCTGCTCGATCCTTCGCCACGTCCGGGAGACTTCGTCTCGCCTGATGTCGGCAGAATGAGCGAGCAGATCGGAGAGAGTCTCGCGAAGTCAAGTGAAGAAAGGGACTCATGCCTACCTCCTGCGCCCCTCGTCGCGGTAGGAAGTGGCGCCGGTTCGACTGCCAAGGGGGAGGCGGGTGCCTCCGCGGTCGGTGAGGAGGTCTTCTCGGCCGCGCCAGACGCCGTAATCCCGAGGCAAGGCCCCACAACGGCGTATCGACCCCTCGCGGGCGGCGGGGACTGAGTCCGAGGGCGTTTCGCCTGCGGCGGCACAGGCGATTCTTCCGTGGTGACACCAGCTACGGTTACCGTCGCCCCCACAGTTTCCTCTGTAGGGGGCGCGCCCTCGCCGGCCGCTGCGGTGGTTTCCTCGCCAGGAACGACGCCACCCCTCGGGTTGGCAAGTTCCAGCTCAACGAGGGCCGCAAGCGCGGGCTCGGGGGCGTCGGCAGAAGCTGCCGGGGGATCCGAGGCGGCGCGCCCCTCCGAAGCAGTATGGCCAGGCCCACCGCCGGTCGCATGCCCCGTCTCAGCTGTGCTAGCCGCTGAGGGGGCTGCCGGGTCGCGTACGGCAGCCGGGGAGCGGGCCCGGCGTCACGAGGATAACACCCCCGCAGGGCTATCGCCGTCCTGAGCGCCTGGAGTCCCGGCGGGAAGCTCTTCCGGCACCACGCGCTCGGGCACAGCAATGCCCAGAGCCTCGCAGGTGCGGTTTACCCGCCCCTGCTTAGCCGCCTTGACTGCGGCCTCGCGAGCCTGGTGCTCCTTAAGCGTGTACGGGCCGAGGAGCGCCGCAACCGCGCGCTCCGCATTTTCTAGCCGAGCCACTGCGAAGGAGATCACGTCAGTCAGGCGGAAACCAAACAGATACCAGGGCACGCGTAAAGCGTGCTGGGCGACTTACAAGGAGCGGAGGGCGGAAGCAGGCGAGATACGGATGGATCGAACCCGTCCTCGCGGGGGCCGTTCTGTCCAACATACTTCCCCCGGGAGGAGAGTGGCGCCGCCCCATACATTGTGAACTCTTCGGCTAGGTCGCGCAGGCTCATTCGACGGGCGACACCGACAAGACTCTGTAGCTTTCGCGTGTCGTCAATCTCCGCCTTCAGACTCGGCGTACTGATAAACGCGATCGGCCCACCTCGGCATTGCATTCTGCTCTTGTCGGTCACGGTGTAGTAGAACCACTGCCGAGTCCAGCCGGACTCCCATTGCCCCGACGAGGCTGGCGCGGGGAACAACGTTGCGCACGATGCCCAGAGCACGAAGTCCACACCGCCGAAGTTGGACACCGCCCCGCCAACCTTTCTGGGTCGACAGTGCACGTCGTGTAGTGTGGCGAATAAGCTCACGCTAGGACTCCACCCCTCTGTCCGCATCGCCCACGTGAAGACAGCTAGGCGGAGTATTGCGTGGGGCGTCAATTGGGCTAGCTCCAACTTGTAGGCCCGCAGGACTTCGCCCACGAACAACGTGGAGGGCATTCGAAGGCCGGCGTCGAAGAACGCGGCAAAAACAATCGCCTCCATTGCCCGGGGCTTCGGCTCTGTCTCGTCCCGACGGGGTAGGCGAGCCCCATTGCGATCCACGATCTTCCTCTCATCCACGAGACGCTGCAGCGTCCCTTCGGTCATGTGGCTCTTCCCCAGCACACGGGAACAGCAGCCTCCCGAGTGCTCCATGGCATCCCACCACTTGTTGGCGCGCGAGCTCCCCCGCGGCACCAGCTTGTACTCCTTGGAAGGATGGGACACCCCGCCCTGGCTAGGCAAGGAACCACTGCGGGGATGGTAGGTGGCGTCGTCGTGGCTAGCCATAGCTCTTCGTGACCAGGGAGGAAGAAGCAGGGAAAGGAGCAACTAGCGTGACAATTAGCACGGGCGGAAGCAAAGCGGCAGATCAAAAGGCAGAACAAGAAAGTGTGCCTTCACCTCAAAACTAGCACCTTATAAAGGCCGCTCGCCTCTCATATGGTTCGAAGCACAGACAGATCAAACTCGCTGCGATTCGGCTGCCTAAGATTTGGAAAGAGGAACCGCCGGGACCTAGAGGGCCGTGCCGGGTAGGTGATCAAGCAGCACACAACGCCTACACGCCTTCAACACGCGTCCAACTTCCCTAGGGAAAAGGCGAACGGCCGCGGTCACGCAACCGCTCACATCCCACGACGCACCAGTCGTGAGGCGCCATGTGTCCCACCTCCAAAATAGCAGACTGCACGATGCGACAACCTGACTTCTGCCAGGCCAGGCGTCGGCGCGATTCCAGGCTGCAAGGTCACAACAGCTCTAAAGCGCCACAATATCGACGCCAAGCTTCAATCTTAGCGCAGGGACGCAGCGCGCGCGCCTACTTCGACTAGGCGCCAGCCTCCGCTGCCACCCGTTCGAAGGTTAGGGGACGGAGAGCGCACGCGCCTACTTCGACTAGGCGCCAGCCTCCGCTGCCACCCGTTCGAACGGTAGGGGACGGAGCGCGCGCGCGCCTACTTCGACTAGGCACCTGCCTCCGCTGCCACCCGTTCGAAGGATAGGGGACGGAGCGCGCGCGCCTGCTTCGACTAGGCGCCATCCTCCGCTGCCACCCGTTCGAAGGGTAGGGGACGAAGAGCGCGCGCGCCTCCTTCGACTAGGCGCCAGCCTCCGCTGCCACCCGTTCGAAGGCTAGGGGACAGAGCGCGCGCGCGCCTGCTTCGACTAGGCGCCATCCTCCGCTGCCACCCGTTCGAAGGGTAGGGGACGGAGAGCGCGCGCGCCTCCTTCGACTAGGCGCCAGCCTCCGCTGCCACCCGTTCGAAGGGTAGGGGACGGAGAGCGCGCGCGCCTACTTCGACTAGGCGCCAGCCTCCGCTGCCACCCGTTCGAAGGTTAGGGGACGGAGAGCGCGCGCGCCTACTTCGACTAGGCGCAAGCCTCCGCTGCCACCCGTTCGAACGGTAGGGGACGGAGCGCGCACGCGCCTACTTCGACTAGGCGCCAGCCTCCGCTGCCACCCGTTCGAAGGATAGGGGACGGAGCGCGCGCGCGCCTGCTTCGACTATGCGCCATCCTCCGCTGCCACCCGTTCGAAGGGTAGGGGACGGAGAGCGCGCGCGCCTCCTTCGACTAGGCGCCAGCCTCCGCTGCCACCCGTTCGAAGGCTAGGGGACGGAGCGCACGCGCGCCTGCTTCGACTAGGCGCCATCCTGCGCTGCCACCCGTTCGAAGGGTAGGGGACGGAGCGCGCGCGCGCCTACTTCGACTAGGCGCCAGCCTCCGCTGCCACCCTTTCGAAGGGTAGGGGACGGAGAGCGCGCGCGCCTACTTCGACTAGGCGCCAGCCTCCATTGCCACCCGTTCGAAGGATAGGGGACGGAGAGCGCGCGCGCCTACTTCGACTAGGCGCCAGCCTCCGCTGCCACCCGTTCGAAGGGTAGGGGACGGAGAGCGCGCGCGCCTACTTCGACTAGGCGCCAACCTCCGCTGCCACCCGTTCGAAGGATAGGGGACGGAGCGCGCGCGCGCCTACTTTGACTAGGCGCCAGCCTCCGCTGCCACCCGTTCGAAGGGTAGGGGACGGAGAGCGCGCGCGCCTACTTCGACTAGGCGCCAGCCTCCGCTGCCACCCGTTCGAAGGATAGGGGACGGAGCGCGCGCGCGCCTGCTTCGACTAGGCGCCATCCTCCGCTGCCACCCGTTCGAAGGGTAGGGGACGGAGAGCGCGCGCGCCTACTTCGACTAGGCGTCAGCATCCGCTGCCACCCGTTCGAAGGCTAGGGGACGGAGCGTGCGCGCGCCTGCT